>JAPZDY010000023.1:26388058-26398098 GCA_029783645.1 Ctenochaetus hawaiiensis
ATGCGATTAATCGCGATTAATTACAGAAAATTGTGCGATTAATTAGTTAATTTTTTTTAATCGATTGACAGCCCTATGATATACATATATGTGTATATTATTTGTATTTGTTCTTGGACCATGTATCTCTATATGTTTCCAATCATCTGACAGCTGCACAGAGTAACTGAACAGCTGACCCTGCTGCAGTGATGTGCAGGTGAACTCCAGGTGTACAGGTGTGGTTACAGGTGCAACAAAGCACAGGTCCGACCACACAGAGGTGACTTCACTCGGTTACTGTTAGTTACCTGCACTGGTCTGATCTCTAAACATGAAGCACACACCTGGTTCCTCTGATCTCTCACACACTCAGACTCACTTTACATGTTTAGGTTTCAACGTTTGCTTGATCGTAATTAAAATCTGATCCACGTGATGCGAGCAAGAAGCAGCATTTCACTGTCAGGTCTTCTTCTCTTGACAGCTGCACTGAAAGCTGATGCTGCTGGGAGTTTATTTAACATGAGTCCTTCATCATTTCCATGTAGACGTGTAATATTTCAGGCAGAGTGAAGCACAGCAGGTGGTCCGAGCAGATCCAGGTCGACGTGTCTGTGCGTCCTCCATACATTCGCTCCTGACCTACATACGTGATGTATTCCTGCGGCGGTGGAGTCACTGACAGCTCGCAGCTCCGCTGAGAAAAGGCAAGTCCGAAAATAACTGCACATCCATCTCACACTGATTTAACTTGTCCTGGGGAAAACTGTGTGCGTTCTCACAGGCAAACAGAGGTTCAGCATGTTGAACTTATCAGAGGATTTCACCTTCGTTTGACTTTTACTTTCCTGCTAATCAGCTGGAAAAATTCACAGAAGCTTTAAAAAAGAGGCCTCTGTAACCTCTGCTGCTGAATCTTAAGACTTCTTGTGTCATTTGGTAAACATAAGATAATAAAAGGAAAACTTCTCGGATGGTAAAGTTCAGTTTGTCTGAAAACAACAGCAGCACACCAAGTTTCTATAAGTTTTTATTTAGAATGAGTTAAAAATTCTTTTTGTTGTTTTTTTCCTTCTTTAATATAAAATCTCTTCTGTCACAACAGCGTGCTGCTGTCTGCTGGTTTTAATTCTTTATATTACGGTTGACCTGCAGCAGCAGAGACTTTACTGCCCCCTTCTGTTCTCCTGCTGAAATGACAATAAATCAGATTCAGCAGCTTCTAAATTAATTTTCTTTTTTTTTAGATTACTGGAGTCAAAAGTTCTTTAGGGTTTTTTATATTTGATATAACTGAACCTTTCTATCATTTCCTGACACACATCATTCCATCTGAAACTTCAAAAACACACACACACACAAACACACACACACAGGCCCAGGGAGCTTCATTAACCTCAGGGTAAAGGACAGAGGAAGCACTGGCAGATGGATCACTGTGTGTGTGTGTGTGTGTGTGTGTGAAGACATCATCAGTCCTCCAGTCAATCAAATCAGTCCTAGTGATAATAAAGAACCACTCAGCAAAGGTTTTTTAAATTAAAAATATTATCATATTTTTAACAGATGTTGTCCTGGATGAAATATCAAAGTTCGTCAGCTGATCAAAACAAACAACATCAGCGTCAGAAATGATTCTTCATGACTCAGATTTCGTTGCTCGGTGTTCATCTCTGTCTTAAGAGAAGCGGAGAGGAGGCGTGGGAGATGTTTGATTGGTTTTTGTGAGGCGGACGTCACGATCGGACAGAGACATCAGTCACGCGGCGCTCACGCCCACCGAGCAGGCCTCTCCTGAGAGCTCATTACAGCAGCACGACGGCCAATCAGAGAGCAGCTCTGGTGCTTCCCTAAAGCCTGGTAGGATGATGGATAAGATGCAGGCCGACAGCGATGGAGAGGACTGTGGAAACCCCCCTTTCTCACCTCCTCAAGGTGGAGCAAACATTAAACATCCTCGATCACAGACGAACGCGGAATGATCCAACTTCAGAGGAAACAAACCAAACAAAGACGCTGCACGACTGAATACAGAGCTGAGACGCAGCAGCTGGGTTCGTTTTCGACAGCAAATATTTCACAGGTGAATAAAAATCATGATAAATAATCAGAATCTCAGCTCATCTGGATCTCCTAAATACAAAGAAACTCTTATTGTGATGAGATCAGGGGGATCTTGAAATGCACAACATGAAGATCTTGAACTTTTTGTCATTAATAATAGATTGTAATCTGTGGTGAACGCAAAGCCCTCATGTGGAAATAAATCAAAAAACAGATGCTCTGTTAGATCCTGATCGGCCTCACATTCCCTCCTGGACACAAACTCCCAGTTTGACCTAAAGATCCAGCAAACTACAAACAGATGTGCTGCAGATGATGGACAGATGGACAGTACGATAACAGTGAGGGACGTTACCTACCCGCTGTGCTGGCGAACACCTCGCTCTGCGCCGAGCCCTCTGAGATGATGGCGGCTGCAGCGGCGGCGGTGGCGTCGCCTGACGGAGTCCGGTCAAAGGTCAAAGTCCCTGAGGTGGTGAACTGTCCTGTCGGGGACACTGTGACTGTCGGAGGAAGACGGACATGTTGGACCTCTCAGGACAGTCAGACACTTCTGAGGTCAAAGTTCAGACCACAGATTTTACAGAAACTTCAGGAGTTTCAATAACTTTAACTAACACAGGCAACATGTTCATTAAAAGTTCATTAAGTGAATAATTTAATACAGAATTTAATTCAGAATCACTTTACAGGATGACTCAGATCTTACAACCTCTTTTTAAAGCATCAGAGTTCAAACTTTCAACAAACTGTTCAGACTGCGAGCACAAGAATCTTTAAAGAAACTGATTTAACAGCCTCAAATGATCTTTGTCACTTCCTCCTCTGTTGCGTCACAGAGGCTCTGATGCTCTCTGATTACAATCAGTCAATCAGACCGAGGTCACCTGACGTACATGTGGTCCCCGGGGCGAGCGTGATGTTCTTGGAAGCAGGAAGTTCCTTCTTAGGTGTGGTGACCTGAGGCTCGTTGTCCTTCTTCCGTCTCTTATACGGGACGAAGAGGCGAACTGGACCAGTCTGACGCGAGCAGAGAGGAGACGCATGAAATCACCAAAAGGTCCAACAAACAGAGACGATGCTTTAAAAGGTTTTACAGGAGATTTTCTGCCATTAAATGTCACACAGGAGCAACAGCATCTCAGACCTCAAATCATGAAAAGAAATCATCAAATCGTAGCCATGTGAATCAGAATCAGATGGACTGATTCTCATTTCTCCTGCACACTGGCAAACTTAGATCTATTACAATGTAACCTGAGAGAAAATTACAGCTATAAAAAATACACAGATATGTACATATACTTACCATGCTGATGTTTTCTGGTACCAGAGAGTCCGAATCCTTTGGACACTGAAAAAAAAGAACAGAACAAAAAAAGAGTTCTGCTGAGTTCATAATTAAACAGAGAAAAGCAGAAAATCAGCAGAGAAACCAGAAACAGGAAGTGTTGCCATATTTGAAAACTTACAAATCAATCAATCAAAGCCTCAAACCCACATAGTTATCATTAAAAAAAGTCTTCGGATGTCAGGTGGATTTTTTTTCTTTGCTCCAAGTACAGCAGGATGAAGCCAAAACTGACCATAATGGCCTGTGGCTTCACTTTGTGCTTCTGGGAAAGAAGCAAACTATGTAACTTGGCTTCTCAGAGGTTTCCCACCATGACCTGTGCTGAGCATCGGATCAATAGATGCATCCCCAGTCTTCTCTGAGGAAATCCAAAAACCTAAGTTACAACATCTTTAAATGATGCTAAAAAGACACAAAATGTCTCAGCATGTTTATATCACAGAACTATGACTTAACAGCTAAATATAAATGTAAGTAGTAAATGTTGCAATCAGTTATCAGTTGATTGGGCTGATTAGACCGTCTGGAACCATTTTTGTGATTCCGGTTTTATAAAAGAAGAAACCTTCAGCATTCAGAGAAGCTGCAGGTTCTCCAGAAGCAGGACCAGCCTCGGTCTGCTGACTCACCCCCGTCAGGTCGTCACAGCAGGCTGCACAGGTACAGGAGGCAGCGTGGGGGTTGAGGATACGCTCCTACACAAACACACACAAAGCAGGTTAAACTTCTGTTCAGAGCAAGCTGAAGAGCATGCAAACTGATGAAAGCACGTTGTGAGGCATAATAAGTGGAGTACTACAGTAGTAAAGTACGATCAGGGTGCAGTATTACAGAAGTATTAGCACACTGGTACCTGTATGAGGCAGAGCAGAGGTCTGCCGGCGTATCTGATGCTCCTCTTCCAGTCTTTGCTGCTCGCTCTTCCTGCCAGAGCTTCAAACTCAGTGGGAGTGAACCACTGCTGGTTGTGTCTGATGCAGCGACCTTTACCTCCTGAACACAACACAACACAACACCGTCAGAGTGTGTAACAACGGGAGGATTTAACCAAAGAACTCAGTACAACAGAGCTGAAGGGAGTCATTTCTTTAACAGTGTGATTCATGTTCTCTTTGAAAATGTGATATAAATGACAATAGAAGCTCTCCAAGTCTTGGATGGACATGAAATTAGAAAACATCAGCTTCTTTAGCTTCTCTACTAATGAAGCAGAAAATAAACCCGGTTTACAGGTGATCTTGTTTTATGGAGCAGCCCTCAGTGCAGGTGTGCTGACTACCTGATCCCAGTCGGTTCTTATAGAGGACTCCACTCGTGTTCCTGCAGCGAACCGGCAGCTCGTTGTTGTACACCGACGGGTCCCAGTTGTACTTGGAACAGGAGTCTTTGTCTTGAGGTGGAGTCAGCGGGGTGGTCGGAGTCTGTGGGCCTGAGAGACGCACAGAAGGATGAAACAAACAGACACAGATCCGTCTGAGAGGGTGATGGACAACAGGGCTTCTTCTTCTCCTTAATCCTGGATTAGTTATCTTGAATAATGGTGTTCTGAGAGTTTGCAATAAAATCATAATGGTTAAAGAGATGAAACCTTGATTAACACACACGTACTTGATGTGATGGAGGCGGCAGACTTAAGGCCAGCAGCCTCCACGATGCTGCCGTCTGTGTGAACCACGATCAGTGTGGCCTTCTGGGTACTGAGACCTTCACCCAGCTGAAGGGTTGTCCTCCCACTCTGCAACACACACATACACACACACACACACAGCATTTAAACTACAAAGATGGAGCAGTGAGAGTGGAGTCTCAACTAACTGTTTGCCAGCAGAGGGCACTGTAACCACAAAAAGTGCAATGAATGAGGCTCCAGTTGGCTTTTTGAGAGAGTTATGGTCTTATGAGGTTGAGCACCTTTTGGTTGATTTTAGAGAGACATGGGTAGGGTATCATTCTCCAACAGCATTATCAAGCAGTGAAATTACACCAAAAGAAGAAATACCCGGGTGTACAGAAATCTAACACGCTGGTGAGAACTGGTTCTGTTAAAGCTCTGGTTTCTCTCACTTACTTTATCTTTATATTTTAAAAAGTAAAATGTTTCATTCAAACTAAAAGTGCTGCTGAAACACACCTGCATCTAAATGACGGAAGCTCATTTTCTGTTTTACTGACAATAATTTGCACATTTTCAAAGTGAAAGTGAAACCAGGAGGACAAACACTGACAGATCAGAACTGTCTGACTTCACTCTCTGTTTCCACAGTGGGCTGTTCCTGCTGTCTGCAGGTCTGGTTGCACAGTTTGACAAGTCAGAGCACGATTCGACACAATAGTTGATTGTCATTATTAATGATGAGAAACATAAATTTAAATGAAAACAGTGATTACAGCTTTTTGAAGCAATCTGACAGCACAGGCTGCATGTGCAGAGCAACACTGAGGTTACGCAGCAGTGTGACCATGACTGTGTGTGAATGTACCAGCATGTGTTCGGGGAGACTTCCTGATGTGGCAACCGTTGTGGTAAAAACATTGTCCTCGGCAGCATGAACGTCTCCCACCGTCACAGCTGTCACCTCTGATGAAAAAAGAGATTTAATTATTTTATCATCAACAAAACCCTCAAATTAGCAACTCCACTCTATCATAGCTACAAGAGTACTCCAATAATGTTAAGCCAAAAATATTACAATAGCACAGGAGTTATAACTGAAAAAATGAACACAGCATGTAGTGCAACACAAGGCATTATGGGAAGGATCCCTTCGACAGTGTTAACCACATATGCCATTTAATGTATTTAGGAAAATCACTAGTTAAACATTCTAGTTGATGTTCGTGACAGGATACTGCAGTGATGGAAGTAACAGATTTTCAGATTGTAGGAGAAACCTACAATGTACTCTCATCTACGTGTATTCAGTATCTAACATTTTAATCCCGAAGAACGTAGTTAATTTATATGCATAATAATAAATTATTAAATCTAGAGTCAGCACTTAATTCGCTCTTGAATTCGGCATACATTTAAATCAAGCTGATATGTAATTTAAGGAAAATATCAACTTTAAACATTGGTAGGTTGGTAGACGAGCAGTCAAAAGTTGCTCTTAAAATTGGATTTTTTAAGGTTGGATAATTTAGTTCCTGAATGTGTCCTGCCGGATTAGAAACACAGGTTAACCTTGTAAATTAAATATAAGCGGTGTGATGTATGTGAGGCATATATCATCGGTAGGCTAAAAATATCTTTAAATTTCACAATAAATGAACGGAGTTTGGCAGAAGGTAGATTTCTGCCATGTACCACAAATCTACAGATAGTTGTCGGACTTATTGAACCAATGTGCAGTTTCATGTTTGTTCGTTATTGATTTACTTTAATCGATTAAAAGTAGCTTAACAGGTGCATCTGTGTTATGTGCATGTAAGCACGAGGTGAAGCTAACATGATCATAACACTGCGTTGTTGCTGCAGAACTCCGCTCAGCTGCGGCCTGCTGCTAGCTACAGCCCGCCTTGCCTGCGAACGCTGCCTCGGCCTCGTCTGGGTTCGGAAGGGACTCGGCTCCCATGTCGATGTTTCCCGGTTCAGCCATCACAGCCATCGTGGTGACTTCGGCCTCCGACTCGGTATCCGAGCCATCCACCGGCGGTATGCCGATGGGCGGTTCATCCAGGCCGAGTGCTTTCGTGGCCGAGTCCGCTTCGTCCATTCTTCCGCCGAACGACAAGAGCCGAAATTGAACGAGCAGCTGCGGGGCCGAGTTAACGGTACGGGGTCCGAGCGCAGCCGAGGCCGGTACGAACTAGAGATGATACGTAAACGCGGAAGTTGTTACGTTTACAAAAACATTTTTTCTACGACATAAACGGAGACTCAAACGAATCATGCGAACAAGTCTGGCGCTGTCTTCGACTATTTGTTTTACATGAAGCATTAGGAAAGGGATGTACCTACCGGAGATTAACGATAATGCACGAACGGATCCGATGAGACATACAGTGGCTAAGACACACACTCAGAGAAGAACAGACAGGAATAACATTTAATCAAAAATATTTATGTATTTATTTCATGTTTAGTTCAACAAACTCACATGTTTCCATTACTTCCTTTCTGTAAATTCTATGTTTTATGTGGTGTGTAAAAATTCAGCCCAATTCATTCTTCTTAACAAAAAGGTTATGTTTCCACAGGAATACACCAAGGTCGAAAAAACTTTTTATTAGGCTTAAACTTTAACTTTGGGGAGGAAAAAGTAAAAACAAAAATCTGTGTATGTGGGCTAAAGTTTGCACTCTGTATTACAACTCAGACATGGCTATATAACCTACAGGGTAATTCAGAATATTCATACTTTCATACACCCAATCAGAACTGTGGTCCAGGTTTGGAACTGCATTTAGAATTTAATTTTATCAAACAAGCTTTACATACTGTAAATATTACTGAAAAGATGTGAAAGATTTCGGTATTTCTAAAATTCTGACTACAGCCTTTTAAACTTAAGTATGTGGTTCATACAGATATTTAACAATCAGTCAGAATGACACTGATTTGATTTATTCCTATAGGGCTTTTTTGAATAATTATTATGGTTATTAAGTTATCAAAACAAAAAATCTTCATAATTTTCCCAGTTATACTATGATTGACAATAAAAATATATTTTTTTTATTGAAGAACATATAAAAATGCAAGTCACAAACAATTTTTAGTAAACCTTAAAATATACCCAAATTCTCAATTATAATCTATAATGATAATGATTTTTTATGTAAGCTGTGGCTGATAAGCTGTCCAGACAGCTGGAATGTAAACACATAGAGAAAGAAAACTCTGTTAAACCCTCTTAATTTTTTTACAGTCTCGTTCCACAGTGATAGACTGTGCAAAGCAACTGAACATGCAATTAAAAAGACAAAAATTTGCAATAATACAAAATGTCCCCATGAACCATAAACAGAACAGGTACCAACATTTGATGTGACTATTAGAGGGAAACAGGCTGCATACTGCAAACACACACTTAGCTACAACTGCAACATAAAACATAAAAAAATCACAACTTATCTCTGATGTTTAAGGGTTTGTTTTCTTAATGATGTTTCAGTGTGTGGCGTGAGTATTTGCCTATAGCCGTGTGTCCTGTCAGTCAGCTGCAGGATCAATAAAGTTTTTACCTGCTCACACAAATTGTTGTCAACATATTGGGGTGAACAAAAGAAATGAAAATGAAACTGTTTTGTACCAACAGAAAATAGAAAAATATGCATGCTGACATCAGTCAAACTATGACCCTGGATAAACCCTGCATTTACACTTCACATGGAAAAAGCACAGTGTTTCACAGAGGTTTATTATGTTTTCTCTTGACCTTTCTGTCACTGTCTCACTTTTAATTTCATTAGATTGCAGCTGTGACTCAGTCCTTCATTTCTTATGTGCACTGACATGTGAGACATTAGTAAAAAACCAACAGCACAGTCTAGATTTTTTTAGTCTGATATTGTTTTCACTGTTTGGTACAGAAGAGCTACAGCTCAAACCTAGCTCTTTATGATGCAGTCTACAACTGAACGCAGCTGGTCTATGATATAATGTCTGTTGTAGGTCAAGTGTCCTGACTGACAGGTTCATTTTCCTCCACCATCTTACCTGCATTACGCTCCACCTTCCCATATTAGGACTTCCTGGCTGCTGCAGGAAGGGACAAAGGCAGTGCTAAGAGGTGAAGCACTGAAGTCCAGGTGTGTTTTATTGTTTCTAGGTTTTGTTTTATCTTTTTTAATTGACACCAGCCTCTTTGGTATGACCACATCCACCACGGCTTCCCCTGCTGAGCCAGTTGAAACCCCCTTGCTGGTCAGTTCAACAATTTAACAAAATGCTCTCTGTCTACCTCCAGTTTGTTTTTCACTTTGGTGAATGAAAAGTCTCCACCTGTGCAACCACAGAGATGATTATGCCATCGAGGTCTACAGTCTGAGCTCCGCTTCAGAACCAGCTCCTTCTTTATCTCATTTCCAGTCAGCGTTGAACCCTGGAGACCAGGTAGTAGAGCAGGAAGAAGACCAGGACCAGGCCCACAGAAACATAGCACAGGATGCGACGGTTGTCCCTGCCAGATCGGACCATGGTGGAGAATCGCTTCACACTACCAGTCAGCAGACCTGTCGCACTTAGAAAGTTTGAGTCCTGGAAGAAAAAGGAAAGGGGGAACAAAAATAGTTGGGTTGGGTCTTTTATAAAATATAGGAGACCTAAATTTCAGTATATATATACAGTGCTTAACAAATTTATTAAACCACCTGTCCCTATTTGTCTCAGAGACCATCCAGCATCATGAAGTGCTTTAATGCGGACTCTTTCATCTTCAGTGAGCTCTCGACGTTTTACCATTTTGAACAGGAATGAGGAATGAAGAAACTGTATTCACCTTTTTATACCCAAATTTGAGCCGGCTCACTGGACTTCTCTGAGAAGTCAGAAATTAATCAAGCATAATGTTCAACCATTAAAACTAATTTTTATGTTCAGGAATGCAAGTAAATTACTATAATTTGACGTATTAATCAAGAAATAATAATGTGCTTTACTGTTTTTTTTTTCAGTTTTTTTGTAAATCAGTAAATT
>JAPZDY010000023.1:26429449-26439597 GCA_029783645.1 Ctenochaetus hawaiiensis
GTCCAGTTCATGCTCTGGACTTATTTGTGGTGGCAGATTATCTACAACAGAGGTTCATTCAGTTCACTCACACAGCTGCACACACTCCTCACCACAACCCTACTATTAATACCCCCCTTTCTCGCTCTCTCACACACCTTGCATGCTGCACACACTCACACACACACACACACACTCACACACACACACACACACTCACACACAAAAAAAGCGTCAAAGCGGCAACTGTGATCTGCTTCAGCAGCTCCGCTCGCTGCCTGTTCGTGTAACCCTCTGTGTGCTGGATGGAGATCAGGAAGATGCAACAGTTGCCCCCCTCCAGAGCAGAAAGAGAGGGGGGGGCTGCTGCCGCCAGCTGGGTGCCACAGGGCGGATAGAAAACCAGGAAGTAAAACCTGCCGGCAGACACGCCGGGCGTCACGCTGTCTCACACACATGTACAGTTTCTGTCAGAGCTGCTGGATGTTAAAGGACTGAGCTGCTTCCTTCTTCATGACGGAGTCTCTGTTTCATCACCTTCAGGTTTTCTGACTGTGTGAGGCTGATCTGTTCATGGCCAAACTGATTTTACCTCCACCAGCAGCAGCCTTCAAAACCCACCACTGTTATCAGCTTGTGTGGGCTCAGAACTTTAAACTCCCACAGTTAGAAACATTCACTGTGGACAAAACTGGACGGAACTGACTGGAGACACTCAGTTTACTGAAACGTGAAAGAAGCAGGAAAAACACTTTAAGGTCACAGAACTGATGAATCTCATCATCCGGGCACATTAGCAGAATGTTTTCAGTCACAGCAGAGTCGGTCTGTCAGTCCAAAACACACACACACACCGATAAAATGATTGTCACAAAACATGGCTGAGGCATTCAGGTTCCCCTCAGGATGAACCGTGATGCCTTCAATGATCCTCGGACTTTTCATCAGGTCAACATGTTCATTTGATCAGAACTGAGAACGTCAGCCTGAGCTGCACGTTGACTTTACTGCTAATTAGCAAACATCATCATGCTACCATGCTAATCTATGATTGTGATAGCAGTTTTAAATACACCTGTTCAGCTTTAACACAACATTGTGAGCATGTTAGCATGTTAGCATTACCATCAGCCCAAAGCCCCTCTCTGGTTCACAGCAGCACAGAGCTGCTAGCAAGCTTTCAGACACCCAGTCTGGTTTTTATTAATGAATAACATCAATGAATAACATGATTGATCAGTTACTTAAACAGGAAGCTTAACTTTCTGTTGACCAACAAACTGATTAATCAAAAAGTTGTTTCAAACTATTTAAATATGAATTTTTCCATCTTTATCTTCATATCTGTAAACTATCTTTGATTTAATATTTGTTTTATGAGTTCAGGCAGCATAAAATCTGACCAACATTAGCAAACCCCAAATAATTACAGCAACTAAAATCTAATTCTTATAGCCAGCTGATCAATAAAAGTTTCTAATCGATACAGTCACAGTCCTCTGTAGCTGCTAAAGGAGGCTGTTCGGTCACTTCTTCACCTCCTGATCCACATTTCCAAATCAACTAAATTTAACTGCAGACAGCTGGATGTGTCACTTCCACTAAAATAAAACTACATGACTTCCGGTAAGACTTTTCAAAATAAAGTCTCGTTTATACGTGTAGCTAAAAGTGAAATTGACCTTTTACAGAAACTTCATCCACAATTAGTTAATCCATCAAACTAGCAATGATTCACCAAAAATTATTGTATATGACTAATATTAGGCTCAGCAAAAATGAAAAATCTTATCCCATGTGAAATGTCTTTTAGATTTAATTTAGACTGTTAAACAAAACAAGAAAATTCTGAGATCTGACTGATTTTACTTCACTTCACCTTTGAAATAAATGGACACTTTTTGTCTCAGCGGTAAAAAAAAATATATCAGTAAATGACTGATGCTGTAGTTGTCTCTTTAATTCCCACAGTAGTAATTTATTCTTTGACTTTAAATTTAACTGTTCGCTGCAGCTCCATATTCAAGTATAACTAATATATTACTGCTTTTCATTCATCCATTACAGAGCAAAACATAATTAAAACCAAAAGCCTCCGAGATTCTGAATTTAGCATCAATCCCGAGAAGAGTGGATCAATTACTCTGATAAACAATATTTATTCAAAATCTAATAACATTTTCTTTCTTAAAGTAGACTGTTATTTTGTGCTGTAGAAAACTATGGTTTTATTTTGAAATACGCGGTGCTTCCGGTGCACTCCCGCTAGTTTCCGCCAGCTTGCTGCAGTTGACAAATTGCTAACTAACGTCGTGAAAACGACACGTACCTGCCGTCTGCCTGCCGTCCTCCTCGAAGATGAGTCTGAAGTCCAGCTCCTCGGCGAAGTTTAATGTGGACATTGAACCGGAGAGACGATAAAAGTCCTCAGAGGCGGCCGCTAAACCGACCTGTCTGTCTTTTACAACTGACCTGTCTCACTCACTTCCATCCGACTGAAAGTAGGACTCTGTTTCAACTGACGCGCCAACGACACGTCGACTAATCACACGTCAAAAAGTTGAAGATTATATGAATAAGATCAGTAAACGCGCCCCCGCACCGCGTAGTAAAACCGCGAAAGTCCCATTCTTGCGTGAACTTGTTGCGTTCGCTGTTTCTGCGGCGGTTGCACCGAGTTTTACTCTCCTCCAGGTTGATCCTCGTGCTGCATTCACGGTCACCTCGTAAACTCTGCAATAACTATGACAGCGCTGTTAAGTAATAAAAACGGAAAAGCGAATTGTAATGTTGCTTCTTTATTAAAGATAAAAAGTCAAACTTTAAATGACCGAGCAGCTTAAATGTCCCTCATTCCTCTGTTTTCTTATGTTTTTGTGTTTATTTTCATTTTAATCGTGTTTGGTTTATTTACTTTTACCTTTATTTTAACTGTACATACAAACACTGTATTTATGCATAGAAACTTGAACATGGTGCCTCTGTTTTTGGATTTCTGAGTGTCCCACTGTAATATTTATACTCTTGCATATCTTCTGAAAAGTGTGAAAAATAATGTAAATAACGTGCTAAAATCTTATTTAAATAATACAATATGAAAGGTGAAACATCTATCACTTATTTTGAATTTAAATCACTTAAAAAATCACTTAAAGTCAAATAAAATGGTTGATTCGTCATGTATGAATTGTGAAACAATAAAATCAGCAGCAGACAAAAGAAAGCTAAATCATTTATATTTTGAACCTTTATGAAACTAATGTTTCTTTTTGTTTAAAACATGATTTCTAATTCATTAATTATTCAAAAACGAAAGTTTAAAAAATGTTTTTTAACGTCGTAGCATACCTGAGGCGCTGCTTGTGCATATCTATGAGATGCTTGTAATTAATACAATAATTAAATTGATTAATGTTGCTTCTCATTTTCACTCTACTTTTGTTTTACTGCTTTTTTTTGCTGTTTAACATCAAGTTCAACATCAGTCAGTGTTCTTGCTTGTTTTAACACGTTTGTTCTGCACGGACGCGTTTTCAAGATAAAAGAACAAAAAATTAAATCGATATAAAAAGATTACTGAAACACTTCACAGATATTAACTTTCCTCCTGGTTTGTTCTGAATAAATTTTAAAATTTAGTGTCACATTGTTCTGCAAGCGCACATCGCGGATCATCGTGCTCATTTCTCGCGGTGCTCCTGAAGGCACCATTAGCCAGTCCGGTGATGACGTCAGTAGCTGGGCGTCAACATCTCAGGTTCAATTTAGGAGTTTAAGACTTTGTAATCAGAAGAGCAAAGGCTGCGTTCAAGGACACGCCCTGTTTTGCGTTATCTTTATATCACACTGCTCATCATAAAGAGGAAGTGTGTCACGTGAACGCAGCAGTTTGGCTCTTTGATGCGTTTCACAGTTTTTTCTGACACATTCTCTCCGTCAGGCTGCAGCCGCTCATTCACCTTCTGTCGGCAGAATAAAACCCTCTCTGGTTTTATTCTGAGTTTCCAAAAATAGAAAAATCAAACATCAAAACGAATCTAATCTGTAAATTTAATATGAACGTGAAACCAGAAACACGTGAATCACACACCAGCTGCTCCGCGCGGACACGATGGAAGGCAACCAGGGGAAAATGATGAGTTCAAGGACCATCCAAAATTAAAATTAAAAAAGGGGGGGTTCCTCTGTAAGGCACCAAGGTTAAAATGACTTCCTGTTTTTTCTGAAATAGATGAAGTGATGAAACCTCAGTTTGAAGGCTCAGCTCTGCCCCCTGGTGGCCACAAGTTACATCTTCAGTTTAAATGCAAAGATTTCATTCAAATAAAAATGTCTTTATGTCCATAAACAACAGAGATTTTCCCACATGACCCAGTGGAAGACTGTATTCTTACTGGGTGGATCCCAGTTTGAACGTGTGTGAATGTAAAAAAATAAAAGTTTAAATCATTTTTTAAAAAATATGTCAAGCAGCTGCTGTTTGTGTCCAAGAGTAAAGAATCCAACTCAGAGTTCACTGTGAGTATGAAAATAAATATATGGACAGAAAATTAACTGATTTTTGATACAGAAAAACAAAAAACATCGCTGTTTTTTTAAAAACTCCACTGGTTTGTTCTTGCAGGTCTCACAAACGTCCGTCGGTCATTGAAGAAGCGTCTCGTCTTCCTGTTTCCTCTGAAAGACGAGATGTTCATTCCCTCTGTCGTCCTCCAGGAGGCGCCTCTGCTCTGCGATGGTCTCCATTGGTCACCGCGGCGCTCACCGACTCGTCTGTTTCCTGTCGGATGTCGGATACATGCCGTTTCTTGCTCTCCTCCTCTTCTTCTGCCGAGCCGTTCGTCTTCCTCTCCCTCTTCCTCTTGCAGACCAGACCGGACTCCTCCTCTCCGATGCGACCCTCCGGAACTCCCAGGACTCGCAGGCAGACGATGGCGGCTGCTTGTTCTGCAAACTTCTTCGACTTCTCCCTGGAACAAGAAACTTCAACATGAGAACCTTCAACACTGATTCTGAGTGTGTGTGTGTGTGTGTGTGTGTGTGAACTGACCACAGTGAAGATCTGTACTTCTTCTCTGCCACGGTCACGATGGACTGGAAGGCTCGGTCCTGAGAGCGCTGCACCTGAAAACACCACACACACAAACTGCTCACAGCTGCTCTGCTGAGCTCCATCAGATCCTGAGATGTTTCTGCTGCTTCTGGTTCTCTCCAGACTTCAGTGTTTCAGAAAACTTCTCAAAGTAAAATCCTGTAGACTGGAGTTTATCTTGCTATCAGCTGCAGCGTCACCAGACCGTCAGGAGGTCCAGCTCAGGACTTTGGTCACAGAAGCTCTCAGGACAGATTTCTGGATCTCTGGAGTTTCTTACCGTCTCGTACAGCGGCTGCTCCAGCTTCTCCTTACGGCTCCACTCCAGCAGGAACATCTTCGGAGTGATCTGAGGTGGATATTCTCTCCTGCAGCAGCAAAGAAAAACTACATCATTCACTCAAAAGGAGTCATCTCATAGAAAAACCTGAAGTTTTAACTCAGACTGATCATCCATGAACAGTCTTAAAAGTAGGAAAACAGAAAGAAATCAGCTAAAATTTAGCAGATTTTCATCTGTGAGGTGAAAAATTATCAAAAAAAATCTTAATGTCACTGAAAAGTATAAAAATAAATAACAAGTACAACAAATAACAACAAAATAACAAAATAACAAGTTTAGCTGACTATTGTTTCTCATGTCGGCTGGCGACAGTTTGACTGATCACACACACACACTCCTCACATCACACACACACACTCCTCACATCACACACACTCTTCACATCACACACACACACTCCTCACATCACACACACTCTTCACATCACACACACACACTCTTCACATCACACACACACTCTTCACATCACACACACACTCCTCACATCACACACACTCAGCTGCTGGTTGCATCGAGTTGTGTGGCGGCACTGATGTGACCACTGACCGCTCAAACTTGACGGCCATGGTGGTGACGTCTCCGTCCACGACGGGTCGCTCCGGCTGGCTGCAGCTCTGCAGGGCGTCCCTCCTGGCCTGCAGCCGCTCCTGCGTCTGCTGGTACAACTGCTGCAGCCCGTACGCCTCGCTGCAACACAACACCACCACGTTACGCCACGCCACGCCACGTCACGTCACGCATCACTGACACCAGACGCCAGAGACCAGCAGACGTCCAGCAGACATGACAGAGTCCCGTACCTGATGTCGGCGTTGGTCTGAGCCGCCTGCACCTGCTTCCCCAGAGGAGACTCCACCTTGTCTCTGAGCATCTGGCACAGGCAGTACTTGGTGTTGAAGGCGTGGTTGTCGTACCTGATGGCCTGAAAAACAAAACCAGAGACAGATTCAGTCTGCACGCCGGTTCCTCTGCAGAGGAGCAGACCTTTAAAGTTTAAACATCACTTCCTGCTCAGAGACTCACATATTTGAGGTATTCCTCCATCACCCTCTCCACAGGAAATAGTCCCTGCTTGCTGAAGACCGATGCGTTCCACATGGCGGCGCGGGCCAACATGACCGACGAGGCGCCCGTCGCCGTCCTGAAGTCATCGACGTCACCGTTCGTCTTCACCAGATCCAGAGAGCCGCCGCTGCAGGAGACACGACACGCCGACACGTTTAACGACAAACCAAAGAACCTCGCAGTCTGACTCTGTCAGACCGTGTTTCTCCACAGAGCTGCAGGCGTCCAGGCTTACTTGGCGATGACGGGGATGGAAACGGCCTGAGCGACAGCCTGGATGTAGTCGCAGTGGACGGGGTGTCGGGGACGCTCCTCCTTAAACCTGAACGACACGACAACCAGCAAACAACATGAAGCCGGACGGAGGAGACGTCAGGACGCAGATCCGTCCTTTCACTCAGAGATGAAAACATAATGAGATAAAACGATACATGAAGAACTTTAACAAGAATGAAACAACACAGAAATCATCCCAGAGAGCCTCTGAGAACGTGAATCACTTCACAACACACACGTGACAGTTTATATTTATGCCAGAATCGTGCAAATACATGAAAACACAATGCAAACTGAATACAAAGTGATGCCACGGTGTCATAAATGAATAAGAGTAATATTTCACATCGTCTCCGTGGAGATGCTGCTGATTTGGCTGCAGCAGCCGTTTACCTGCCGTGAACGGCGACGGCAGCGACACCGGTTCTCTCGATCCTCTGAACCAGACGCACCGTCTCCTCCAGCTGAAACCACAGAAGAAGAACATGGAGGCCGTCACAGAGGATGTTACTGAGAAAACAAACAGTGACGATTCTGATCTGTTCACGTCTCACCGAAGGCAGGATCCGGATTTTACACGTGACCGGGATGGAAACTCCTGCGACCAACTTCCTGAGGATCTACAGAGAAAAGTTCCTGTTAAACTCTGCCGTCTTTTATTCACACACACACACACACACACACACACACACACACACACACACACGCTCACACGCACGCGCGCACACGCACGCGCGCACACACACACACACACACACACACACACACACACACACACACACACACACACACACACTCTCAGTGTTGAACATTTTCTTCATCTCTGCAGCTGAAAGCGAACGACACGTCACTGAAGTACTCACAGCCTCGATCTTGTCCGGGTCCGAGAGAAGGGCGGCTCCCATCCCACCCTGCAAGAGGTCAGAGGTCAGAGGTCAGGCAGAGGTCAAAGGTCAAGCAGCAGCAGGCCGGTCACCGACAGAAACTCACCTTGGTGGAGTATTCTTTGGGGCAGCCCATGTTCACATCGATGGCGGCCACGTCCTTCTCCCTGCAGCACAGCACGTTAACATTAGCCAGCCTGGTCCAGCAATGCATCATGGGATGCAGACCTGCCCTTCACTACTTCAGATTATGAAGTGTATTTCATCATCATATTTTCATTTTCCCCTCATTTTAAAATGCATGTGTTCATAGTTCTGTTGGATTTCACTCTGTTAATGCGTCAGTGAAGCACTTTTTAAATTAAAATCTTTAAATTCTCGACAGAAAACTTTGTGTAAGTTGAATTTTCAGGAGAACTGAACACAACAGTGGACTCACACGAGCCGGGCCACGGTCAGCGCTCTGTCTGGGTCCGCGGTTCCCTGAAACAAGAGGACAAACCTGTCAGCTCTGACTGTGGATCTGCAGCAGACTGACAGCACATCGTGTCGCTCCAGATGTTTCCCGCCTCACCATCTGGAAGACGACGCGGTCCTTCTCCCTCTCACAGGTCCTGAACATCACTCGATCATCCGGAGCCACAAAGTCCACCGTCTCCAGCACCTCTGCAGACACACACACAGTCAGAAACAAGTTTTAGGATCAGACGGGCTGTTTCATCCACCATGTGTGAGTCCGGATCATCAGCCTGTTACCGTTCACGACTCTCTGACACTGAGCCATCTTGATGTCGATCAGCTCCTGAAACAGACAGAACAGAGTTAACAACCCTCTGACACTCTGACCTCAGACTCACTGTGGAAACCCTCCATCCTCACCTCACAGTAAACCACATCAGCCCCGTAGTCCAGAGCCAGCAGCCTCATGGGCAGAGTCCCCACCCGGACCATGGGAGCCAGGGCGGTGATGTTCCTGAAGCTCAGCCTGCTCGCGGCCATCATGGCGGCTCAGTCATCCTGTGGGCAGCACAGAGGAGCAAACACTCATTTCCACGCTTATCTGCTCACACTGAGCTTTAACATGATCATCTGCTCTTGATTCGTTTCGCAACGATGAGCCTCGCTTGAACCGGATCATCACGCCAAAGTCCAGTCAAAAATCCGTCGATTTAAGGCCACGAACAACAACCGAAAACTAAAGCTGTTAACTAAAGGCAAGAATTCCTAAAATATATCATTTTACCCGGCAAACATTTCAAACACTGTGTTCTGTAGATAACAAGCAATATTAACTTTTAATACCATTTTCATAGCCAGCTGCTCCTACAAGTCGGCAAGTAAATCTGACCGTCTGCAGCGTCGAAAGGGAAAAATAAATCGAGATTTACTCAAATAAATTAGCAATTCACAAACCAGCAGTGTGCAGAAATATCTTTAAGGAGAAAACGATTCGGGCTGAGGTTAAATTAAAGCTCATTCAGGTGTGTCCGCTGACCGGCATGTGAGCTACTGTTAAACTAAGACTTTTCCAAATGCAGTTTGGCGTAACAACTCGATCGGGGCTATGCTAAGCTAACATCCCAGCTGCTCCTTCAAATACATCCTAACTGAGATGAGCATCGATACGGAAACAACTTTATTTTCATACAGAAGAAGATCTGCACATTTTTTAACTGTGAAATAAACGAACTCACCGGCTTTAAGTTGACAAGACTGACGACGTCAGCTGGAACGCGCCGTCACGTGGGGAAAAGAGTGAAGCGTGCTGCCTCTACTTCCTGTTTAGGGCCCTACGTCACCGTGACGTTACAGAGCGCTAACGCGTAGAGCAGCACTATGCAGAACTGAGACACATAGAATAAAAGACAAGTCATGGTAGTTTGACCCAAAAACAAGATGAACAACAGCAGTTCTGTTCCAGTCCGCTCTGGATTTATTTCACTGCTATAGTTATTCACTCATTTTTACAAAAAGTGCTCTAAAACAGCTTCAAGTTAACATTTCAGTGATCCGTCTGTGAACACTGGATGCTTTACAAATAATTTACAGTGTAAAAGTGACAACATGAGACAGGTGGAGGCGCCAGCTGCTACAGATGCTGCGCTCTGGTTTCCTGGATTTCAGCTTCTCTCTAGTTATTTGCAGCTACCGACATAACGAGTCCCCTCTAGTCTGTGAGGACAGAAACAAGGATGTGTCTACGTAAGGCAGTTAAAGGCTTTTGTTACAAAACAACAACACTACTGATGTCAAAGGCAAGAAGATTTGCTATAGATTCTTGAAAACATTTTGCTTCTTCAACCAAAAACACATGATTTAATTAGCTGGCTAACAGCAGGATTAGCACTTTTTACAAATCTCACCGATCTACGTCTGCTTCGTCTCAATCTAACAGGCAGTGTAAAAAACTGTACAACTGTATGCTTGTTTTTGTGTGCAAACATCAACTGTGATATTGATTATCAATATATTGCATGATGAAGTATCTCACATCACAGGCACTCTGCTA
>JAPZDY010000023.1:26458394-26472019 GCA_029783645.1 Ctenochaetus hawaiiensis
GAACTCACGGGAGGCTGGCCAAAATTGCGGAAAAGTGGCGGTGATTGGAGAAAATTGCAAGGTCGCGCAGAATTCACAGAGATTGGTTGAATTTGTGTTAATTGTTGCGATCGTAACATCGTGAATTCCTGGAGGGACTGTTAAAGTAAAAGAAGCTTTGAGACTTTGATCCACAGGAACGAAGGTGAAGGACGAGTTTTCCCCACGACCAGCCGAGCTGCTGCTCCTCCAGAAAATGGTAAAATAAAATTTTGTTCTCTTAGAATTCAAACCTCAAGAATTCTAAATAAACACTCAGAAGTAACACGTCTTCATGTTTATCACACAGATCATTAAAAATGGAAGAATTTGTAACAATGCTCGACATCACACTCATGATGTTTTTATGACTTTTTCTGCTGAGGTTTGAACTTGTTGTTGCTTCCAAATTCAGGAAAAAAAATTCTTACAAAAAAACATGTTGTGCCTGAAGTTACACAAACATTAATAATGATCTGTCACCACGGCTACCGCACAGTAAACTCTGTGTGTGTGTGTGTGTGTGTTCAGGTGTGCCTGCAGGTGATGATCAGAGCAACAGGCAGCAGCTCATCAGCTCTGATGGGACAGAATCTACAAAAAGGTACAAAACGACTCATCTGAATTTCAACAGAAAACCTTTTTCAACGGTTTGTTTGTTGTGAAAAACAGAAACAACCAGCATTTTATTTTGAAAGGCAGATTCATTTTAAAACTGGGCCGGTTGTGTTTCAGCTTCCACCCTCAGGTCCGCTGGTACCAGACGCCCGACTCGGTGTTTGTGACGGTGAAGCTGTCGAACCCGGAGACTCAGCGCTGTGACTTCTCCTCTGACAGGGTCACGTACAGGTCTGTGAGGAGCAGACCGCCAGCCTCCGCTCACCTGTTTCACATCACATCCAACATTCAGTGGAGCTTTTTCTCCAGAGCACTTTACACCGGTGGGAGCGGGTACATGTTCAGCATGGCTGGCATCTGTGTGAACTGACACGAACACGGTTAAAGACACTTCATGCACTGTCGGCGTTTCAGTGTCGGGATCTTTGCCAGTGAAGTTCTATTGTAATCTGTTGTTTCTAAACGTCAGAGCTGCTTCATAGATGAAGATCAAAGATCAAATGACTCTGTGACATCTTGAGGCACAAAATGTTAGCGTGAACGAAGGTGAAGTCAGAGATTACTTTGAGTTTGTTCAGGAAAAAAAAAAGTGATCACCAGTTTTTACTGCTGCTGTTCTTGTTTTTGGCACAAGTTTCCCAGTTACTTTAGCCTTTAATAAACTGTTTCAAAATCAATATTTAGTGTCACATGGTTATTAAATCTTTTTATTTATTAAATAAATTAAATTTTAGTCTGTGGATTGTCATCATGCCACTGTGGCTAAGACATCAACTCAAAAACGGCTCGAGAAGCTCATTTGTGAAATCCATCGTCACACCATGTGACACACCTGCTGGTGTCTCAGACCGCTGTAACATACGGACTCCAGCAGGTGGCGTCCACATGTAGCACATCACCGCAGATATCACACATCAGACTGTTGGGTTTGGGTGAGAAGTGGCACCTGGAGACGGCGTGCAGGAGGCGTGATGGGTTTTGTTCACAGAACATCAAAGATGGAGGACGAGGATCTCTGTGTTTGTGCTCCAGAGAACATTCATCTGGACGCTTCCAATACTGACAGAGAATAGAGAGCAACAGACAGACCGGTAGAGAAAAGAGCAAGAAGCAGCGGCTTACTCTGCTCTTTGATCCCGACGGATGAAGAAAGCTGCAGTGTTTTGGTTGAGTGTCCAGCAGCAGAGTGAACTGCAGTGAATGACTGAACTGTTCACACACTTCAGGAGAACTTTCAACCTTTAGCTTCACCCTGCAGGAAAAGTCGGGGTCAGGTGGCTCAGACTTGGCGTTCACACGTACAGCTCAGTGTCGCGTTGCCTTCCCGTGACCACAGGCTTTCATTCTGCTGTCAAGCTCCTATAAAAATTAAACGCCTTGTTGGACTTTCAAAATAAAGTGTGATGATCTCAAATTTTTAGGTTTAGATCAAAGTTCAGCTTGAAGAACTTCTCTCTTAAAATAATCAGCATTTACTGTTGCCTCCACACGGGAATCAAACTCTGGTCTCCTCAGAGTTGTGTGTGATTGAACAGAAGTACATTCTCCTGTCATTACCGCCCCCTGCTGGTAGCACCTTATAATTTTTGTGTGACTGGTGTGTGTGGTGACCTCAGACCTGCCTGTCTGATGGACTCCTCTGTTTCCTGAGAACATCCTGTGGAGACGTGAGGACAGACTGATGTTTGTCTGGAGTGTGTCACTTCACCACCGGTGTATTCACGGCTGAAAACTGAGTTTGAGGACTGTGAATGAATCACTCTGTGTGCAGAAACTGAGCTGTTTTCCTTCAGGTGATCACATTTATGCTTTCTCTGTTTATTCCAGTGGCCAAGTGAACGGTCGGACCTACGAAGCCGATCTGGAGCTTCAAGCCAGCATTGCTGCTGACTGCTGCTTCTGGAAGATGAAGTCGAACGAGCCGGTCCTCAAACTGGTCAAACAGCAGCCCGGAAACTGGGAAAGACTCCTCAGGAACAAGGTACTGAAGTTCAGTTTGTTCGGCCCACAGCAGAAAGGAACATCAGTCTTCAGGTTTCAGCTTGTTCTGGAAGTTCTTGTTGTCTCTGTCCATTTGAGATTCGCCAGATTCTGTAAAAAGAGGACAAAAGTTGAAGTTAACAGGATTGTTTCTCTTCACAGAATATTTTTGTCAGTTACGACATGGAGCACTTTGAGGAGGATGAAGACAGAACCCCAAATGGTAAGAACCACAGTCACTGAAACCAGGATCTGACTGTAACTCATGATCCTGTGAAGTAACGTGGGGTTTGTTCTTCAGGTCTGTGGTTTGAGGAGAACACAGGAGAGGATCACTGGTATGTGAACTCAGAGAGCGGCAGCGAGAGCGACTGACGATTCCTCCTCAAGGAATCTTCAGCGACCAGCCGTCTGCCCACGACATGAAGGCCGCAGCTCAAGTTAGCTTGTTTTTTCTTTGTTGCCCTGCGAACCTGCCGGCTGTCGGTGCTGCCTCATCGTCACCGGTGGGGCCGTGAAGGAGCATTTGTTCTATTAGCTTAGAGGCTTTTTTCTTTCCTAATAATAAAAAATATTTACATAGTTTGACTTTAAAACGGATGATGAGAAGGGATTTCAGTCAGATTTTAAGTTCAATTCAAGTCGTGTTTTTCACACATCTGGCTCATATGAGTGATATTTACAAAAGTCTGTCCAAAAGTTTAAAGTTTGTTATGAATCTTGCGAAAAGAAAATGCCAGTCTCAAAAAAAAAAAATCTCATGTTTTATTTTCAATACCTGTTGGTTCGATTGGTGTGTTCACACGAAAATGAAGGAAACGTTTTGTAGCATCACACAAACAACTTTGGCTGCCAGATAATTTGTGTTTCTTCCCCCAAAACAAGCAGCAACTTCAGGCTGAAAATGAGTCAAACACTGAAGCGTCAGAGGCTGCAGTTCCTCAAACGGCCACTTGAGGCTGTCTCCAGGAGTGAGCTGGTTCTCTTTAAAAAGCCCCTCACAGCAGAAATATCTGACAGTCTGGAACAGATCGCAGTTTTAGTCTCTAAAGCTGATTTCCCCATTTATGAAAAGTTTACTATAGAAGTCATCACATGTAAATCTGAAACTAAACTAATAACCAGAAACATTTAAAACAGCTTTCACGGGTTTTGGATTTCAAATGGATTTGGTCCTCTGAAGCTCTTTCCCATCAGTCAGTATTTTTTTCAAGACATGGCAACCGAAAGTTGTTTCACATTAATGGTTTATAACTACGGAAGCCTGGAGTGCCCATAGTCGCTATCATATGTTTTCATTCTCTTTTTCTTTCGTTTTTAAATCTCGAGATCACGATATAATCATCTCATTGTCACGGGATAAACTGATGTTTTCATGAGATAGAAGCCTGTTATCCTGTGATAACAGAGACACGAGCCTCGTTATCCTGTGATGGGCCATGAATTAATATTGTTATCATGTTATAACAGCACTCGTTTTATTGTATCCCATTATCACGAGATAACAGAATGAAAACGGACAGTAGATACTGTGGCTGCTCTTGGCTTCGTGTTGAACCCTGAAGGCAACATGACGACTCTGCTGTGTCACTGGATGGACCGGTGTTTTTCAACCACTGTGCCGTGAGAGACCTACAGTGTCAGACACTCGACAGTGGCATGTTGTTTGCAGATAATAATTCATTCATTTTCAAAAAAATGTTTTTTAGACCAATTGGGTGAAATTGGATCATTTCCCACACTGGACAAATGCTGATGAGTCAAAGTAAACTGTAGTGGAGATCTCTGGTTTCTAAATAGATTATAAATGTGCAGGGAAAAAAAACCACGGGGACATTTCAGTGAACACCTTTGACAAACATCTGGTCACCATGGTAACTTTGTTCATACAGCACTTTTCAAAACACATTCACAGAGCGACTGACGTGGTCAAACGGAGACCAGAACATTTAAGTTCTGTAATGGGGAAAAAGAAACTGTTTATTGTTTTTGTTTTACTCCCTTTTCTTCCTTTTTAGAAAACTGTTTATCCTTCCATCCGTTCTGTTCCGCTCACCTGAGCTCAGGTCGCGGTGGCAGCAGTCTAAGCAGGGTGTTTCAGGTGTCCAGCGTTTTCCGGCTCCTCCTGGTCGATGTCAGGTGTTCCCAGGCCAGATGAGTCAAATAATCCTTGCAGAGAGTCAAGCTCTCTCCTCCCATAAACCACTTTATGACTGTGCTGTGTAAATTTTAAGTTTACTTCCATGTTGATGGTGGAAAGAAAAAATCTCTTTACTTTGAAGCTACTTAAGATGAAACTATCAGAAAGAAAAGTTTGAATTTGATTTTGTTGATCCTAATTTGGTGGTGCAAAGACTGTATGTGGTCAAAGGGCTGAACACTTTTGTAATCTATTACAGGTGAAGTTTCACACCTGTGTTGAGTGGGAAACATTTGGCTCAGTGTGAATCTGCTTTATTTTACTTGCGCTGTAATTATTTTCTACATGTTATTTGCGGTTCCAATAAAACAGAGTTCAGTGTTCAATAAATCCAAATGGGTTGGTACGTCTTTGTTTTTCACATTTATTCTGTTGTAACAGTCATACGTAAAAGCAAAAAAGCTGAAGTGTAAAAATAAAAAATCCAGCTGTTTTTCCAATGTTACAATTCTGTAATTACCGAAAAATCCCTAAATATTCAAAGTAAAATACTCAGTATAAAACAAAAAACTCCTGAGTCAGTGTAACGTTTTGATGACTCATGCTTCCGTGTGTCCACAGTGTTTTAATGTTCGTGGTCCAATGTGGAACTGATTAGGTTACTTTACATAGACTGACTTCATCGGAACAGCTGCTGGAGTTAAACTTCACGGTGAACCTGCCGGTGCAGTACCCGGTGCTGGCGGTAGGGGGCAGTGTCCGACACTTTGTTTTGGTGGCATTTGTAGGTCGGTACAAGTTAATCGTTAACTAAACACACGTATCGTTACCGTTTAACTGCTTGTAGAGACTACCGTCGGTTGTTTATGTCCGTACAGACTCAGTCCGGACACGTCGCCCCGAAAAGCGGCTCTTTTGACGGCTGACTCGGCGGGTTCCTCTCCGGTGTCTGGTGACCGGTGACCGGAGGCTGAGAGCCAGCTGATCGCTTCTGCTCCGGGCTGCTGCGGGTGTTTGTCCCGGCCATGCCCAAGCCTGGATGACCCGAGGGACTCACTGATATCAGGTAGAACACACACCTGTTCTCATCACCGCCTCTGGTCCCGGGTCGGGTTAGCTAACAGGTTCAAAGCTAATGCTAACGTTAAATATCCTGGTTCTGACGGACGGAGCTAAAGCTAGCTGTCCGGTAACACCGGCGGCTGGTCCAAACGTTGTTGTTGTTGTTGTTTTAGCTTACCGGCTAATTACAAAACTCCCCGTCCGCAGTTCTGACGGCTGAGTCACGACGAAAGAAGGAATAACTAGTTTAAAAAATAAAAACGGTTCTGGTTGGTTAACGTTAGCCGTTATTTTAGCATGTTAGCCCCAAATCTTTCCAGCATCTGTACCGTTAACTGTTAGCCTCCAGCTAATCCCAAAACAAGCCAATCTCCATCCACAAAGTGTGGTATTTAACGTTCAGAAGTTTACCTATTAAGTAACATCCGTGAACATAATTAAAGATTAAAGTCACATTTCAAGTCTCTGTATTCTAACTAATGTGGTTCAGTTTACTTAAATCAGCTGTGTGAGGGATGGAGGATGGAAAAGAACAGATGAATCAGGAGGAATTCATCGGACAGATGTGCTAAAAGATCCTGACAAGGAAACACTGAAGTGTCAGTTTTTAAATAAATGTGAGTTTTCCAGGTAAACAAACAGCTGATTGGCTCAGAGCTTCCTGAGGCCGAGCAGAAGAGTCCACCTGAAAACTGAACAAAACTGTTTTTTCTTTGAGTTAAGTTGCTTTTGTTAATGAAGTTTTGCACTGAGCCTGTTTAAAAGCTCCTACACCTGTCTGTCTGCCTGTCTGTCTGATAAGGTGAAGTTCATGGGTTGTTTGATTTCAGTGTTCAGTTTGGCTCAGAGGAGGTGAGTTTGGTTCTGCCGGGATGAGATGTGATGGTCACATTCAGGCTCTGAAACCTCTCTGTGGTTTCAGCTTCGAGCCTGAGAGGATTTTATCGATCCAGATGAACCAGAAGGCAGGAGAGGCGTCTTCTTTCATTCCTCTCTGCTCGCTGTGTCACTGAAAGAACTCGACATGATAAAACATGAATCCAAACATTGAACACAGCTTGAATCTCAGTGTCGTGTCTCTCAAATGTCCCCGGATGAACCTGAGTTTCAGGGTTTATGGATCAAAACACATCAGACACTGTTTTGCTTTGTGTGAGATTTTTTAATATTTGTTTCAGTAAGTCACCTCAGGGATCAATAAAAGAAAACTCTGTGATATATTGATCATTTTCTGTGAAATGAGCTCAAGTTCAGTCCACTTTAACGTTCTCTCTGTGTTTGTGCTCATGTTTAGACTTCAGATCCTCTCACTTCTCTGTTCAGCTCTCTTCTGTTTTCAGCTTTTAACAGATTTTTGCTGGATTTGAACTTGTGACGCTGTGATTTCAGTGTTTCTGTGACGTTCTGGAAGTTTTGCATCGATCTGTGTGTTTCGATCATGTAAAACTCGGTCGTGGATGTTCTCAGCTCTGTTTCTGTGGATGTTTGACCTTTAATCTCCTCTCTGCTGGAGTGTTTCTCCTGTTGGCGCTCTGTAAGCCTCGAGCTGAGACGTCAGCTGAGCGACTGTAGTCTGAGTGTGTAATGTGACGCTGCGTTTGGTTGGAGGGCGCTCACATTCCTCTGCACCACAGCTCGCTCTTAGCTTTAAACTTGCACGGTCACGAGGACGGTGAGGGTCACGTGACTCATTCCTGAGTCTCATCCCGGCCTGACATGAGGCTGCCCGGGCGGGGAGTTTGTCTCCGCTCTGCTGAACTGGTTCCCAGTTTGTCTGCACTGGAGCCGAGGCAGGATGAAGCTGGTCTCTGAGCAGAGTGATGAGGTGAGTGGATCAGCTGCCAGATGAAGAGTTTTAGCTTTTTTATTTCTGGTTCGTTTGGTTTCTGACGAGTCTGACAAGTGAACATCTGGAACAGATTCATTTAGCTGCTCAGGCTGTTTGATGGATGTGAAAACAGATCAGAGATCAGTTCATTTTTGTCTTCAGGATGGAGGAAACTTCAGCTCATTTCAGGGACTTTCAAGGTGTAATTGCATAAATAAATAGTTTTTATCTCATTGTAACTGCTGTTGAACACTCACTTTGGACAGACCTGCTCAGTGTTCAAGTCTGTTTGCAGCTGCTGTTTCTTGTTGTGTAGAACTTGTTGTATTTTGATGGACAGAAATGGTGTTTTCACTGAGTTTGGCTCATCTAGAAGAAGATTTGGTGCTTGATGATTAAGACAGGAAATTGGATAAAATGTAAAAAGTGTGTTTTTATATTTGGACGTGCTCACAGCAGCGACCCGGTGATCCTCTGACTGTCGCTTTAGCGCCCCCACAAGGTTCCACTTTGGTTCTGAGTAGAATTTGGTGGTGGACCTGCATGAGCTGGATGACAACAGCATAATAACATGATAATATCGAGCTAATGTTAGCATTTAGCCCTGAGCATTGAGCCCTAAAGAGCTGCTAGCAAGTCTTGTTTCTGTGTAAAATATCGCAGAGTTTCTTTATTGTAATATTTCCGAACTTGCAAACCACATTTTAGAAACCTCCTTTAATATTTTAAATGATTGCTGCTGATGGAAGATGCTGTAATTTCTTCATATTTTACTGCTTTTTAAATTTTTGTTCCTTCAGAAAATTTTACTCAGATTCACAATTATTGCAAAAAATTATCTCTGTGTATCAAAATATTAAGTTTTGTCTGTTTTTATTTTATCTATCCAGCATTTCTGTGTTTTTAACTGTGTGTGGGTGTGAAGTTTCCCAGCTGATCTTCAGGTCAGTAACAGCTGACAGAAACACACTTCCTGTGTCAGAGAGACATCCAGCTGTGGAAGAACTGATAGTGGACAAACAGAGATATGTGAAGAGAACAGAAACAAACAGTTCTGAGAATCAGTCAGACTTTTGTCTTTTGATCTCAGCGGCTGATTCAGAGGAAACAGATAACATAATTATATAAAATATTATCCAGCTTGAGTTTGTGCTTTGTCTCGAGGGATCAATTTGGAACCATGAAAGCATCATGAGATCAGTTTTGAAGCTTTGTTCTTCTCTCTAAATGATCTGTTTTCGTCTGTAACTTGATTATTGACGAATGTTCCATCTTTCCACATGTTTTCATGTCTGCAGTCGCTGCCGTTAATTACTGATGTTGATGGTTTATCAGGCCACAGCTTCGTCCAGATATAAATATCTCTGCAGTGATTAGATGGATCAATGTTAAAATTTAAGTTCACGGTGTCTACAGGATGAAACTCTGACTTTTTCTGCTGCACCACCTTCAGATGGAGCTTTGTGGTTTTGACTGAAGTGACTTGAGGTGGTGTTGTGGGATTTGACTCAGACGTTCTCCTCTCAGCCAGAAGCCTTCATGTGGCTTCTCTAACCTTTCTGCTTTCCTTTTCTTCTCCAGGATCCAGACTTCCAGCTCCTTATGGCTGTTTATGATGAGAACATCCTGAAGAACCCTTTCTACTTGGCGTTGGAGAAGCAGAGGCCGGACCTCTGCAGCCGCGTGGCAGAGCTGCATGGCATCGTGAGTCAAGTCGTCTTTCCTGCACTGATCCACGTGTGTGGAGGACACGTGGGTGGTCGTTCATGTGTTTTCAGGCTGATTAAACGTCCTCTGTTATCATCTACATGTGTGATAAAAAAATCTTTCTCACTCATTAACCAGCTGAGTAAACTGTGGGAACTTGACGAGCGTTTCGAGTGTTAGAATGTGACAGAGGCGACACGCTGCGACTCACCTTTAACATGAAGAAACTCCATCAGCTGTCGGACCACTTCCTGTTTTAGAGCAGGTGGAGTTTCCCCTCATGGTGGGTTTTTTGTTTTGGGTTTAGCGCTCAGTCTCAGCTGCTTCCTGCTCTCGTCCCTCCTTTTCCTCTCAGTGTTTTCACAGTTAACTTCATCTGCAGTGGCGACAGAATCGTGTCTCTTAGTTATGCTGGTGGTTCATAATGTGATTGATGCGTTCGTTTGCTCGATCAGCTCGACAGATGAAACTTTAAAGGCAGTGAAAACCGACAACGATCAGATGACATAACAGCTCTGAAAAACATGTCTGAGGATCAGATGTTTGAACTCGGCCAGCAGCAGCTCCGACTTATCAGGATTCTTCTGGAAGCTCAGATGATCTCAGCACCATCAAAACATCAGGCGATCAAAAAGCATCTAACAGGATTACAGCTTCTAATGGCCATTTCACAGCAGAGCGCCGGCCTGGAAAATCCATTAGGAAAGACAGAACACACAAGACTGCAGACGCACACTTCACGTTGTTCAGTGCTTCATGGTTTCATGAGCAGATTTCAGATCCTTAAGTCCTCATGTTTGTCTGTGTGGTTGACTTTTGTGTTGTATTTTTCTGTCTGTAACATGAAGCTCTCCGTCGTTCAGTGTTTCTCATCCTTCATGTCTGCTGACGTCAGTTTTCTCTTTAACAAAGCAGACGGCGTCTGATATTCCAACATCAGTCAGAGGATTTTCTCTTTCACATCTCAGAGTGAATGAAATCATGAACAGTTTGAATGATCGACAAACCAAATGATGAGTTTAAAGCAGGTTTCTGTCTCCTGCAGGTTCTGGTGCCTTGTTGTGGAAGTTTGACCGTCAGCAGCTTCTCAGACTCTCAGTTTGACAGCTATGTCCTGCAGCCGGTGGAGGACGGGTACCAGACGGCGGATGGAAAGGTTCGTCACCTCGTGAACATGAGCGAACCCTGCAGAGCAGGAAAACAGCACAAACAAGGAAACAAACACCATCTGAACTCCGTCTTACTGACTGTTTGAGGTCAAAAACAAGATGATTTAAATGTTGTTAAAGTCTGAAATGAAAACAGGATGCTGATTTCTCTGAAACTGTCATTAAATCAAGTGGCTTCATTTAAAAAAGTTCAAAAGTCAAAGTAAAGTTTGTTCTGATTTTGGGATGAACAGAAGCTTGACCTTTGACCCACATTGAGCTCAGATCAGTCGACACATTTTCGCTTCTTGTAAAAGTCCGACGACGTCTCGCCCGTTTTATCTTCCTCTGTGTCTCTGAGCTCAATTGAGCCCTAAAACAATTAAGAACGGGTCAGTGAGCCGATCTGCTGCTCTGCTGACACGTTACCTCGTCACAACACACACACACACACACACACACACACACACTGTCCTGCTGCCACAAACACTCACTGCAGCTCCAGATGTGGATTCATCCTCCACTGAAAAACGTCCCGAACAGAAGCTGGTTCCTCCTGTCTGTCTGTCTGAGCTGCTGTTTGAGGAAACGACTCAAACCTTTTTTAAACAAAAGGAAGTGTTCATGTTTTTTTTTTCCGTTGTTCATTAAAAAAAAATAAAGTGCAGTTGTGTGTGTGAACCAGAGGCGTCGTCTTGCTTTGTGTTGCAGGAGGTCAGGATCCAGGACAGGCAGGTCCTGCTGGGATCCGGCTTCCCGGCTCCGGCGTCCGTCCCCATCCTGTTCGATGAGACCTTCTACAACGACCAGGAGCAGAGCTACAGCATCCTGTGCATCTCCAGGCCGGTGGAGGTGGAGCCGAGCCCGGCCGAGCTCAGCCCGCCGCCCCCCTACTGCCTGAAGAGCCTGGAGGACGTCCGGGAGTTCCTGGGCCGCCACGCCCAGAAACTGGACAAGTTCATCCACGGCTTCTGCCAGACCTTCAGAGAGCAGGAGAGGAAGGGACTGCGACACCACATCGTACGATCAGCTGTCTGCTTCCTGTGTCCTCCTCCTTCTTCTTCACCTCTGTTTCTTTGTTGTTCCACCATCTTCTCCTCCTCCTAAGTCTCCTTCCTTTTTCTCCTCCTTTCTCCTTTTCCCTTATAATCCTGCTGTTCCACGATTCTTTCCTTTAAGTTCTTTGTTTTTTACTTTTATTCTGACATTAAACTTTGTTGATGCAGGATTTTTTGTTAAAAGTGTTTAAAAAAGTGTAAAGCACTTTTTTTTTTGTCATTTTTCTTTAATGACTCAAGTTTGACTCATTTGTTTTTCCTGATTGAACTTTTGACTCGTAACAATCTGCTCTAACGTTTAGCAGGAAGAGTTTTTCAGGCTGTGTTTTTCCATCAGCCTGATAGATGATTCATGTGGGAGATAGAAAGCTCTCGCTGAGTCAGCAGAAACTGACCTCCTGTCTGATCTCCTGTGTGTCTCCTCTCAGGACTCGGTGAACAACCTTTACACCAAATGTCTTCAGTGTCTGCTCAGAGACTCTCGCCTGGTGAGTAAAATCTGACCAGCTGATGCAAACACACTCAGTGTTTCGTACCTGCTCACTGAGGGATTTCCTGCTTAAAGCTCTGAGAAATGCAGATTTTCTGTTGGGAGATTCTTCACAAACCTCCACATCTCATCATCCAGCCAAACCGATTGTTTTTCCAAAGGATCGTTTCCATTCATCCACACATGAAACTGTACATTTCAATAAAATGCAGCACATTTCTTTTATTCTAGAAGCAAAAACATGATTGTGAGCTTTGATTTTATTAAACACTGACATTAACACTTTGCTTCCCATTTGAGCCTCACTGAGTCTTTGGTGATAAAGTTTTCTTAATTCTGTGAAAACTTCACTTTGAATCTCTTCAGAAAAGGAGGTTTTTAAGGAGCTGATGAGCTGTGGTTGATCTGACCTCTGTACTGAGATCAGTGATGACAACATCTTTTTCAGACTCTCTGGAGTTCAATGAGATGATCCGTCATCAGTGTTTTCACTCCACAACATCCCACAAGTCTCAGTTTTCATCACATCCTGTGCGGTGACCGACGCACGTCTCTGCTTCACTGGTCTGATGCTGAGTCTGTTTCTTCTTCCTCAGAAACTTCTGGCCAAGCAGGAGCTTCAGATGACTCTTCTCAAGCAGGCTGTCGAGGTAACTTCACCCTGCAGTTTCAGTGAAGAAGCTCATGTTTATGGATTCAAGCTGAAGCAGATTCATGAAAAACTGACCTCAGACTGATTTCACTGATTTGGATTTATTTGAGTAAAATGTAAAAGAACTTTTTGGTTTGAGGACTTTTATTTTGAAAACTCCAGTGTGACATTTTGTGTCCGCCATCTTTGTTTCTGAGGCCAGAAGTGACTGTGTTTGTTTCAGGCTGTAGAAATGTTGGTTCCTGCTGTAAATGAGTTTATGTTGATGCTGGTTGTGACTTTCTCACAGCTGCTGTAAAAAGTAAAATGTTCTCTGTTTTTCTTCCTCTGATCCCAGATGTACGTTCATCATGGTATCCATGATTTAATCTTCAACTTCGTGGGAACACTGGAAGCCAGTCAGGTACGTGCATCTCTTTTCCATGCAGATGGTTTGAGTTTTATGTGTCCAGATTTTGAGACAAATCAATGAAGGTTTAAATGAAGTCAGATTTATAAAGCCGCCATTTTGGGCCTCTGATGAAGAGTCATGCAGAGAAACCTGTCAGAGAAAAACTGAAACATGAACTCCTGCAGCAGCAGAAACATTCGACCACGTTACAGTTCAGCTACGAGACAGGATGCTGCTTTCTGTCAGTGATGGAAGAGCAAATCAAACCCTCGAACACAAAGAAACTCCTGGATTCATTAAACCTCTTAAAGACAGATTTCTGAGTGTCTCTTTGATTTTACTGCAGAGTTCCCATCAATGACTCAAAGAAAATGTTAGGAATGAACTTGTGTTTTCCTGTAGATGTAACGTCATGAATGTGTTCAGGTTCATGTGTTCAGGTTCATGTGTTCATGCTTCATGTGTTCAGACTTCATGTGTTCATGCTTCATGTGTTCATCCTTGCATCGGTCGTCACTCAGCTGAACTCGTGT
>JAPZDY010000024.1:109654-122664 GCA_029783645.1 Ctenochaetus hawaiiensis
ATGGTTTCATTTTGCACCCAGTTATTAATGTGAAAGCCCTTGACATTAAAATGATCCATTTATTGAAACAATTGATTAGAAATAAAGTTATATGCCATTTTAAGTTACTATGTCCTTATGCCACAAGACTTTTGTCAGGGACTGTATCTTATCTAAAGTACGTACCATCCATACAAAACTTTGAAGAATTGTTTGTCATGCCATTCTGAGGCTCTAGATGAATCTTGGTTAAACTCTGCCACTAGGAGGCACTTTAAACCTGTAAAATTTGAATGTTGTAGAAACCACTCTTGCCTGAACATATATGAAAAGTCTTGATTTTTGTATGGGAACCAGGTCTGGTAAAAAAATCATTTGACAGAGGTCTCAAATATGGGTAGGTAAAATGGCTCTGAGGCACCACCTAGAAATTTTGAAAACATCAAAGTAAATCAGTCATTTTCAACTAAGTGCATGAAATCTTGTACACATATGTATCATGCCAAGGCTTGAAAACAGTCGATTGCTGCAATGACCCAGACCAACACACAAAGTCCACCATTTTGATTTATATTTTTATTTTGTGTGTGTTTTTTTGGTGGCATTTTGAGAGTTTCGCCATAAAAAACAAGTGCTCATAACTACAATGTACATTGTCTAATTTGCCCCAATCTTGTCATGGGTGTTGAGAGTGTTGTCGCGACCACAATGACATGTCAGTATTATGTCGTGGTAAGAGCGCCACCTACTGGCAACATGAAGTGAAATGTTTTACACCTTCATGTACTTCCCTAGTAGGTTGATCAAATCCACCTAAAATTTGGCCAAATAAGCCTAAACACCTTAATCATGATATTTTGTGACCCTCTTTCCGTATATCAAATGGCGTAACCATGGCAGCACGGCAAATTTCCATGTTTTGCTGAGATAAAATAAGTTCCTATTTCTCATCCAATCCAAAGTTCTTATGGTGACTGCATTTTTAGGAAAGTGACATGCCAATTAGGAGACAAGCACATTTTGCCTCCTGGTGGCTACTTTGTGATCAGATCACTCAGGACAGATTGAAAAACCAGGTGGGAATAGGGTCATTGTCTCTTTGTCTATTTCTCACCCACCATTTTTCTCTCCCTCTTAACCCAACCAGTCCTGTCAGATGGCCTGCCCACCTCTAAGCCTGGATCTGTACTTAGGTTTATGCCTGTTAAAGGTGCATTTTTCCCTGCCACTGTTGCCAAGTGCTTGCTATTGTGGGAATTCCTTTCATTTGCTGGGTCTTCTTCAGACCTAGTCTATATGTAAAGTGTTGAGACAACTTTGGTTGAGATTTGGCGTTTAATAAATAAAATTTGATTGGAATTTTAAAAAATGTAATAATAATTAAATACAGAAATAGGGAAATTTCAAAATACTGAACTAAATTGAAAGAAAAATAAATAAAAATGAATAAATACGAATGCAAAAAAATGTTAAGACAAAAGAATCATTAAAAAAATTGTCAATTTGTACTACATTTAGTTATTTTATTTATCTTTATGTAGATTTCTACATATGTTTATGTTTTATAATAAACCTGCACGTTTATTTAGAAATTGAGGCTGTTATTTATGCATTTTTCTCTCTATTATGTCATCTATGTATTTGTGGAGTGATTTAGTTTGTTACATTTTTTATAGTAATGGTAATTTTGTAATTAATTACAGAATAGACAGCATGAAGTCTGGTAACAAGTCAGTAAAACAGAATCGCATGCTGAGAATCTAACCTCATGCTAGCATATTTAAGATGTTAATGAGAGATGTTAAGTAAACCACTTGCTTTGTTATTAGACTCTTATTCTCTTCTTGTGTGACTAAATAAACATAGAATCTGGACATTCAGTATCAGTGACCATATATCAATTGCTTTAGACAGTTGAATAAAGTGTTACAGTGCTGTCGTCATAGCTCCAAAGTATTATCTGACCTATAAAGATATTTTACAGCTGTTAAATGCTTTGACTTCTTTCCAGAACTCCATAACATTGTTACTGAGCAGCTTTTTGGCCATGGAATCAGCTCTCACTCCTGATTTGCTTATTTTTTAATGTGACAAAACAGTATTTTGTATTAGTGAGCTTCTTGTACTCAAACACAGACCCTTGTCAAATGTCCAAATGTCTCAAATGTTTGCTATATTCCTGTTAGAATCAAGTCTTAAATGTGAATTTAAACTATAGTATAGCTCTGTGCTTACCTCTCTTAAAAAAGTAAGTATCTGGATTTAAATTCACTGACAAGAAAAATGGATAAATAAAAATATACTAAACTGTGATAAGTTTGTCTGTTTGTTCACACGATGTCTGAGGGATTATTTGGACCCTAAAACTAGACCAGTTAAAAACCACATCATTTTGTGACATAAAGACAAAACCACATATCTCTTACCACAGAGGTTTCCCTCTACATCGTCAAGGAGATTGGCTGTGGAGTTGGCTGTGCCCAATCTGAGGAGAATCTTAGTTAAGAACACCAAAACTTTGCAAGCCAGATCAATCTTATAATTTACAGACTCACTGAAGTGGACACAGAAATTATAGTTATGGAGGCTAAGCCATATCTGATGATGTATGTCAGAATTAAAAATCATGATGGTGTTGATGGAGTATTCAGTTTTACACAAGCAGTAACAAAGAGCACTAAATAGAGGTTGCAGCTCAGGAGGTAGAGCAGGCTGTTTACTTATCAGAAGGTCGGTGGTCTGATCCCTGTTCCTTCAGTCTTCATGTTGTAGTGTCCTGGGGAAAGATGCTGAACTCCAAAGTGCTCCTGATGATGGTTCCACTAGTGTATGAATGTGTGCGTATGAGTTCCCGATGAGCAGGCTGGCGTTTTACAGAGAAGCCACCTGCCATTAGTGTATTAATGTTTGTGTGAATGGGTGAATGCTGACTTGTGATGTAAATGCTGTCTATTTACTAGTGACAAAATAATATTTAAATGCCTAACGACAAAAAAGAATGTCAGTCAGATAATGTAAAAAAAGTAAAAGGATACGAATGGTGCTTTAGGAGCATTCTCCTTTTTGACTTTCTCCCCTTTGTCTTTTCTGAGAATGTTCTGGCGATTTCGAACAGTTTTTTCCTCGTTGCTGAAAGTGAGGAAATATCCTTAGTTGTTATCTCCAGTAGACAATGGCAATGGCTAATGCAGCTATTTGTGAAATACCAGTTGCCTTGTAAATCAAGAAACTTACACTTGCCCATGAGTTTAAGTTTGTCCCTGAACAGAGCATCATCTGAGACCGCCTCCATTGAAGCTGCAGAGTACTCTTCTCCTGGACACAGACACAGCAACACTACTAAACTGTACACTCATTAATTATACACATCAACATATTAACCATATAGCTACTTACAGTACAAGGTCAGTTTAAAAAATGCAAGACACAACCAACAAATGTCATAGGGAATGCATAGACACGCAGATGAGTATTCAGTGCAAGACACAGTTCCAATAGCTTTCTAGAGGAAGCTTGCTGAGTGATATCTACCTGTGGAATTCTCCATGCTAGATGAATGATTGGACTTTGATTTCTTTGATTCATACTTCAAGCGATCTAAAAACAGAAAGCAGATGTTATGACTGATGATGAGAGGAATCAAGATGGAATGATTTTTGGCACAATGGTATAATGCTCAAAGTTTAAATTTCCATGTTAATTAATCTTGATCAACATCTGACCAGAGGGGTAAACATCCATTGCAAGCATTTTTTTAATTGTCAGTCTTGTATTACACAACTTGCTCTGGCAAAGCCTGGATTTTCAGAAGCCCAAACAGGTAGTATTCCCAAACACTATTACGAAAAGAGTTTAATTTAGAATTATGGAATTCTAAGTTAGACACTGACTTTCAGAGAATAAAGTCAGTTATACCTTAATCTGAAGTGATATCTCAATTCTATAATTTTGTCTTTACTTCTGAGATTGAGTGAAAAAAGTGATAAAAGAGCTCAAAGAACACCATCTTTTATAAAATGACTGACATATCTGGACATCTAGATATTCCAAACGAGTGCAAGTGCCTGGAAGCAAGTGCCTTGATAATAAGGAAAGGGATGTAAAACTAAGACAAATGGAGAAAGATAGAATTCATTTTGTCCAAGTAAAGTTAAGTAAAGAAATGCACAATAACAAGTCAAACAATAGCAACAACAATCTAAAACTTTTAAGAATTGTTTGTATGACAGAGCTACAATGAAAAAGGCAAGATTTTGATCTAGAATCACATTTTTTAAACTAATGCAAGACATTTCAAGAAATAATATTATGTGAAATGAGAAAATCAGTGTCAATCTGTCTATAGTTTGGAAACTAGACAGAGCGAGACTGACTGGCTGAGAAATGTCCATAGCAGTTTTCAGCAAACAACTCGGGTTCTGTTTGGAGGGGTCTCAGGCCTCATTTAGAAAAAACTAGGTTTTGCCACAAAAATAGTCTCCCACAAAAACAGGGATACAGCTTCCTTCAGGATTACCTGTGAGGAGCCAGAGGGGTGGCTGAAGAATGTCTACAAGACAGGCCTACCACAAAAATTCAAGGCGTGGATATACCAGCACAGGATTCTGCCAAGAAGGTGGCCACTGCTCCTCTATGAGTTCCCAGTCTCCATTATCACAGACCTGGAGAGGAGAGTCAGCCACTACCTGGGGAGATGGTTGGGCCTACCGTGGAACTTGAGCAACATTGCCCTCTATGGAAACACCTGCAAACTGTCACTCCCCCTGAAATCCACTGAGGAGGAATTCAAGGTCTTGTGAGCAAGAGAGGTGCTGCAGCTCCAGGAATCATCAGACCCAAGGGCGCTGCATAGCTCAGTCGGTAGCACAGGCGTCCCATGTGCAGAGGCTTCATCCTCCATGCAGCAGTCGTGAGTTTGACTCCAGCTCCGACCATTTGCTGCCATTTGCCCCCTCTCTCTCTCCCTGTTTCCTGTCTGCTATCTCGGCTGTCCTAAAAAATAAAGGCAAAAAGCCTCCAAAAATATTTTTAAAAAAAAGACCGGCAGGAAGTGGAGAGCAGAGGTTGCAGTGGAGCAGGCAGAGTCCCGTTTACACCATGGAGTCTTGGTGGGGACTGTAGCCAGAGGAAGGGCTGGGCTAGGAGCCATCACAGCCCCCCAATACGACAAAGTACAGGGGAAGAACCGGGGACTAACTTGTAAAGAGCAAGGTGAGAGCAGCTGTGGAGGAGGAGAGGTCCAGCAGTGCAGTGGGGATGAGACAGCAAGGCGCCTGGACTAGATGGGAGCAAGCTGTGGAGAGGAAGATCACGTAGACTGACCTCTGGCGGGCAGAGCCACACCGCATCAAGTTCCTTGTCCAGGCCGTCTACAATCCTCTCCCCAGCCCATCCGACCTGCACTGCTGGGGTTTTGCAGAATCACCATCATGCCCCCTTTGCCAGAAGAATGGGACTCTTGACCATAACTTGAGTTGCTGCCCAAAAGCTCTGGGAGAAGGCTGCTACCACTGACGGCATGACCAGGTGCTCTAAACCATTGCAGACAGCATCTGTTGCACTGTCACCACCTGTCGTAAGGCCAAACCCAAGAAGCATACCATTCGTTTCATCAAAGCCAGAGAGAAGCCAACAACAGCTACAAAAGCAACAGGGCTTCTCAACACCGCACAGGACTGGCAACTGACAGTGGACCTGGGCAGGCATCTCAAGTTCCCCCAGTACGTAGCAAAGACCACCCTCAGACCTGACATCGTTTTGTTGTCAGAGACAACAAAGAATGTTGTCATGCTGGAGCTCACTTTGCCATGGGAGGAGCGGATTGAGGAGGCATCAGAGCATAAGAGGGTAAAGTACTAGGACCTAGTCAGTGACTGCCTAAGGCAAGGCTGGAAGGCCAGGTGCTTGCCTATGGAGAGGCTTTGCAGGGCAGTCCCTCTGCAGGGCCTACACTGCACTCGGCATCACAGGGGAAAGGAGGAGGACAGCCATGGTGAACAGCACGGAGGCAGCAGAGAAAGTCTCTAGTTGGCTCTGGATAAAGAGAGCCGATCCGTGGGTGAGCACCAGGGCCTGATCAACTTCAGTAGGGTCACCTGAGCGAGGATGTCTGATGTTCGAGAGACCTGAAACACCCGATGACCTCAGCAAACCACATTAATTGCCCTGTAAGGAGTTCAAAGATTTAAGTACAAACATGGGAACACTACCACACAGGCTGATTTGACCTGAAATGGCCCTTAGGCAGATCAATAACTACAAGCCTCTGTGCACTTTTTTTTTGGCTCCCTTAATTTTGTCTTTTTAATTAAAGCTCTTGTTCCCAGCCTAACTGTGCTGAGAAACTTAGTGACTGCCAGTTACATGGCTGATGAATTTACTTGTTCTATATTTTAATATGATTTACTTATGAAAACAGTACAGGTAGTGATAGGAATGGGAGGCTGTTTCTGTTTATGTTGCAGGAAGATAGAGAGGTTGCTTGTATTTTTTTTAATTTAAATTAGGTAAGTTAGTTTTGAAATTTTGGAGATTGTTGTATTTAGTTTTATCTGTGCACATCCCTCTGTTACCTATGGTGCATTCATTTTGGGTCTGGTCATCCTTGGGAGATTGACAAGGGAAGTCACTGTTTTATGTTGTGCTCAGGTTTTCCCCTAGGCGGGACATAATATTCATATGCTGCGAACAGGAACTAATTCACAGATTGCATGAATATCAACAATAATTACATGCATGGCCTTTGTTGCACACCTGACCTAATGCACCTTCTTCAGTCCTGGGGACTGTGGCTCGGCTCTCATCCCACTCTTGTCACTGTTTAGCTTTTTGATCTTGTACCCAACCAACCCCAGATCATGAAGGACCCAGAGCCATCCTGAGCCAAGGCTTGCCATGACAACCCAGAGCCCACTACCCCCGTGATCAAACCATAGAGGCTGTTATGCCACCAACGCCCAACCCCTGCCAGCTGGAGACAAGACCTCAGTGAGACTGAGAAGACAGACCCCCAGGCAAGCCAGTGACCAAGGCCCCCCACAGGCACAGACGGAGCCCAGAGTTTCCAGAATTACCCTAATCACAGACAACCACACAATAGCAAGGTCCAGGCCCCCATATTCTGTATAATTACGGTATTTATCCCCAAAACAAAACTGAAACTTCAGGGCTGTGATGAAGACCTCAAATGCATAAATTGAGATTTCTTTTCATTTATTAATAGTTGCCATTTTACAAGAAGCATTAGCATGGCAAGCATCTTTTGTAGTTTTTTTCTATCTCTGCAAGTACAGTATAACCAAATTATCTGCCAAAAGAAGGGCACTTACAGTCTCCACAACCCCATCTCACCCCACATTCAAGTGGTTTAATAACAGTAGCAAGATCATTTATATAAACTGCAAATAGTGTTGGTGAGAGGACATCACCCTGCTTAACCCCCATTGGTGTTGAGAACCATCCCATCATTCATAATTTACCCTGATGCAAGCTTCTGGATCTCTGTAGATTTCCTTCACAGCATTATACAAATTGTCATTTACCCAATACAGTAAGAGGTTTCTATTTATGAAATTAAAGGCCTTCCGGAAATCTTTACGACAAACAAAAGTATGCAGAGCCTTTTTCAATCTATTTGAAATTACTACAGAAGCTGTGTAAGTGTGGTTAATGCAGGCCTTTTCTTTTCTAAACCCTAATTTCTCTTCAACCAACATATTTGTCTTCTACAGAAAAGATGTTAGTCTACCATTAAGCATAGAGTATAATTTGTATATTGTACTCAGTAGAGTAATTCCTCTGTAATTTAGGGGTACTCTAGGATCATCCTTATGAGATCTTACTATAGCATTAATAATTAATCTATACCAGAGGGAGGGTAAAATAAAGTGCATTTTGGACCTCTTCCAGTTTAATTTCAGCATTTAAATAATGCCCTTGCACGCTATTTGTGATAAGTCAATTTCAATTTGACATTTTATTGAACAGACATCTCTATAAAAGGAATCATTAAATTCATTATTGTCAGTTGTAAACAATCCTTTACCTCCACAGGTATTTACATTATCCATCTGGGCCCCAGTTTATTTATAGTATTCCAGAAACATTGAGGATTTGATGTGTTAACTTGATCTAAATGCATTATCATTCCTCTTTGGTATCTCCTCTTATACAATCACCATTTTTTATCAAATGGGTATCTACGGATATTGTTGACTTAAAAAAGGCGCTGTCTCCCTGATTCACATTATTTACATTTAAGAACTGGTTCTCCGAGTTACAGACTGCCTGAAACAGATCTTGTAGTTCCATATTCTACTAGGTTTTTTGGGGGGTAAATATTTGTAAATTTTTTGATAACCTTTTTGTCTCTGTTGCCGGGTTCGTCATACAATAATTTACAGATACCATGTATCCAGTCCAGTCTGAGAATAACTGTACTTCAATTGTTCATTTGACTGAATTACTTCCAAGCTTCTTAGATCTGAATCCAAATGGCCAATTGGTAATTTTTTTATTTAATTCTTTCCTTTGACTGTTGATGCACATTATCTTATAAGCCAGTTATTTCTACCTGTTTGCAGCGATCACATTTTATGTAAAAATTAATTAGTAGTGGAGAATTATCAGGGAGACTTGAATGTTCTCCAGTTAAAGAGGCATAGTTACTCTGCTCAACTAAAGTGGTTGGTGTTAAGACTTAAAAAAAAAATACGGTTATTTAAACATTCATGGGCATGATTATTATAATCAACTACAGCTTTACCCTTAGTGGATACTCAAGTAAAATTATCACTCAGTGGGCAGAGTCACCCATTTCAAATGCGTAACTTAGAATCCTTATGAAACTCAATGTCTCTCAATTAACGTAATTATATAAATTCACCCTTAAAAGAATTTCATCCACCGCCTTTCAGGGAACCATCTAAGTTCCCAACTCTACTGTTAGGATCCCCACATATAAAAATCACATCAACATCTATATATGGATACACCTGGTTCGACAGGTGATTAAAGAAACTTAGTGAATCACGCCCCCAAGGAGATATTTTAGGGGACAGATAAATGAAAAAACAAAAGACTAATTAGAAAATAAATGAAAAAACCAAGCATTCCATCAAACTGCTTATCTATTGTTTAAACTTTATCTTGTCTCAGTAAACTTGTGCGCATGCAAAAACCAACCCCACCTGATCCCTTCCAAGCCCTCTCGTGTGATTTTTTGTTATATCTGTAATATGTGAACCCATCCAAATTAATACATGATTGTTCAGTTACACATTCCTAAGCAATCATTACAGCAGAGGATAATATTAATATTACACAAAATTAGACCCAATGAGTCACTGCTAATACGAATGGCTCCTGTCAGTTTGGACTCTGAGTGACTTTGTTCATTTCTCAACATAACACAAAGTACAGATTCACAAAACAAAGGTCAGGACCCTAAGAAAAGAATGCAAATACATTAGCAGTCACACCACTAACTATTACATTTTGCAAAACGGTTTTCTTTGCTTTTCACATTGTATGTAAAATTTTCTCTGATGCTTGTTATTTCGGGTTGCAAATATTGCTGGGTGGTTTGTTATCATACATTTAAGCTTTATTACGTAGACAAGAGTAGTTCAAATGATAAAGGCATTGGACTTGAGCATCGAGGCAATTTATGGCCAAAAACTGTTGAAGACAACAAAAAGAGTTCCATTTATGCTAAGTGTTTCACGCCACAATGCATTATTATAATGTATACTTGAGTTTTAACAAATGTGTACAATATTGTATAATATTTCCTATCAAACAATTGCAAAGTTAATTTTTAAAAAGCATTATTTAGTTATTTATTTAATGCTTATTATTAAGCAGTAAGTACTTCAGTGTCTCTGTTGGCCGGTGCAGTGGAATAGTGTGAAACTATGGCACCAGACTTAAGTCATAAGTGGTGGGCGGGATGAAACAGGCTCACATGCAAATTATATTATTTCACACACACAGATATTAACTGGGCACTCGCAAAACAGAGGCCCTCATTCAAAAATTAAACAACCAACATGGTTATACAGGCAGCAAGAAACAAGAGGGATGGACAAAGAATGGCACCTATGCGATGAGCCCGCAAAGCAGCCACTATATGAGATACTCCCTGCTTGGCTTGTGCTGCAAGGCACACGTACTCTCACAGTCATTAACTCTGCTCTCCAAATAGAGCTTTACATCTCTGTCAACTGCTGGTAAATTAGCTAAAGTCAGCTCCGAACATGGCAGGTGTCAGCCAGGTTGCTCACTTGTTCTAGTGTGAATGTACTTCTTCCATAGGTGAAATATTCAGATTTACACTGTGTGGTTTCTCCATCACATGTTTTAGACACAAGTTATCAAACACATTTCAGTCTGACTCTGTGGCACCCTACCAACTTGCTCCAAATTGCTTCAAAGTGTAGAGGCTTGCTAGTCAGCGCCTGTTTCACAACTAATGTAAGGTTAACATTATTTTGTCATATTTTGTCAAACTGACATTCTTACTGTTACTGACTGGATGCATTGGATGCCATGTTGGTTTCAGTAGCCACAGATTTATATTGTTTCTCCGATATTTTTTTTTATTGATGTAGATCTTTATATTACATCTGTGGGAAAAAAATATCTGAACACTACAACACGCTAACAACCTGGTTGAAATCTGCCAGGTTCAGAACTAACTTCAGCTAACTTACCGGTAGTTAACTTAAAGAAGATGTAGGCTGACATTACATAGCTGACGGTACTTGTCTGAGCCTGTTTTATCGCACTTGCCGCTCACGACACAAATCTGATGCCATTTGTAACTATGGCCAGGATTGTGTACCACATCACTCACAAAGCCAGTGTGCATGTGAATGTGTGCATGCATAAGCCAAATAAAATGGAAACTCACTCAGATCAAAAACTCCATGGGGAATCTTTAATGACAGCAACCTTAAAAGTAACTGTCAGTATCCAAATTAAAACCGGTAAGTATTTCACAACCTCAGCTCTGAATTTTTTAACTCTTTCTGCATTATTTCCAGTTCCTACTTTCTTGTGCACAGTTACACCGACAAAACATGCTGACTGACTATGAGCAGAGCTTCTCTATGTATAATGTCAAATGTACATAGTCATACCTCTTTCCAAGGCAATGAGAAACTCGTGGTTACGCTGCAGCTCTCTCATAAACTCCTCATTCTGTAGGAAGAGGGCAATGCGCTCATCTTCAAGATACTGCTTTATTTTCTTGTCCTGCTCTGTTGCTCCTGTGGTCAACTCTGGACCACCCACGGTCCCTGCAGCTCCAGAGTGGGAACCAGACTGGGCTGTCCATTGACTCGTTGAAGAAACCGAAGAAGAGGAAGATGATGAGGGTTGGGACGGACTTCTTTGAGAGCTCTGCCATTGCAAAGACAGAAGAGGTTATTGGCTAAGACATCAGTTCATATGATCTAATTGCTGACTGAAAGAAGAGGCAATTCAATTTTTCATTAAGCAGCCATACTGAATATACTCAGAACCAATCATGAAAAAAGCTGCCACCAATCACTTACTTAGTTACTGTGAGTACACAGACATGCATACACACCTGAACAAGCAATAAAATATCAGCTGCAAACGACCACCAAGAGCATTAGTTTTCAAGCTATTTAAAACCAAAGGACAAGCCAATATCGCAAGGCTCTCATGCATTCATTTTTAATTTTGACAAAGACACTGTAGTGTGAAGGCATTCTATTTGTCTGCACAATTAATGGCTGTGTATTAACAAGTACCCCACAGTCTCTCTTGTCCTCAAGAGAACCTGTATTGACACCTCTGTAAAATAACCTCTAAAAGATTTATAAACACTCATCACTCTAAAATTTTACTTTTATTTAGTAATAACAACTGTTGGGACATCCCTGCATGAGTAGAACAAAGAAAGGCCTTGCAAATCACACCTCAGTGTGAAATCCAGCCTGTATCTGAGTCCTATGGGCTGTTTCCACTGGTTTCATCATCCATCCTAGGTGATCAGATCACAAGTGGACAGCTCCCACCTGGTATCAACTAAACATCTCCACATGCTTTTCCAGTGATCACTTGTGATCGGGTCTAACTTCCCTGCTCCATATGCAAATAAGTAAGTACAATATTTGCACTTGTAAAGCCAAAAAATGTTGTTGTTTCTCACCTGCAGGGGGGTGTAATGCACTAAATTGCACCTAGTTGACCAGACAAATGAAGAAGAGGAACGCCCTTCCTGTTTAACAGGAAAGGATGCTTTGTTGCCTTTTCATCTTAACAATAGTCACCCTCTGGGGGCTATACTATATTTTTCCTGCTTTTGGAGCACCTCTTCACACTCTTTGCACTTCTCCTGGCAGCATTACTGGTCAAATTCTGTTGGTCAGCCAAGTAAGATTTATATAAAAGAATTAAGACTACACATCCGTAAGAATAACCCATGAGCACTGAGTGTACAATTTAGAATAAAACCCAAATGTGTGTAGGTAATTATGAAACTTTTATTTTTTATCATATTTCTGTCAAGAGGACAGCAGAAATAGTTGACACAATGCATCATGGGAAAAAATGCCCCCTAAGCAAATGTGCGAACCAGTTTTTTACATGGAAAATGGTTAAAATCATCATAGAAGACTCTCAGTTTTGGATTTACAATGATGGATTACTATTAGAAAGTCTTCAAATAAACACTAGAGTTCCAGGAGACAAAAAGTTCAACAAAAGGGAAACAATGGCACTGAATCATCCTCGGAAAGGAACAGCTGTTAGCATTAAAAAAAAAGTACGTTTCAATTTTGTTTTGTGTCTGTTATTTCCAGAACAAGATCTATGAATGAGGATGTGTGAGATGGTGTCACAGGATGAGGAGGGATCTACTTGTGCGTTCAAGGACAGGCAGCATTACCTCATTGTTTTGTAAATGATGCTTCTGTCATATGTTGGATATCTGTGAATGTTCTCATTCATCCAGGTCATAGTTATTCAGGGCAAATAAATCGAAGGCAACTGGACTTAGT
>JAPZDY010000024.1:124532-136969 GCA_029783645.1 Ctenochaetus hawaiiensis
GTGGAGGGGGAGGGCGTTCCAAAGTCTGGGGCCGACCACAGAGAAAGCCCTCTCCCCCCTGGTTTTAAGTCTCGCCCTAGGCACCACGAGCTGGAGCTGGCCCTCGGACCTCAATTTGCGCGCTGGAGTATAGAGAAGTAGGCTTACCTATCACCCCTTACATCTAACAGCTCCTTCTGTCCCATCACTTTCAAAATAAAAATGCCCTCAGACATACTTAATTTAAAATTGATCCACTGTCAACAAATGCTGGAGAAGACCGTCATTTTGCTCTAAAAAGACAATTTGACGTTGATGATTGATCGCGGTAAACTAGTTAACTTAATTTACTGAAAACATTTACTTCCTGTGACTAGCTTCTTCAAAATAAAAGTGAAGTCGCATTTCACCAGTTGTATATTTTTTAATGTGAAGCTGATAGTGTGTGGAATGTTGCAGTTTGCATGTTGCAGTTTGCAGTTTTGTCACCTATTAAGCCAATGTACTGAGAGATTTCTAGTGGTGTCACAAGTTTGTTATTCGGGATCAGGGAAAAAAGAACGCCACGAAGATTACTACATTTTCTTTTCACTCTTTCACAAACTGGTCACAGGTCTGGATATAACGTTATTTGGTATGTGCCACTTGCTGATGCCAATATATGACACACATATATATACACACATGCATGAATGATTCAACTCAACAAAGTGGCTAGTATGAGTGTCTGTGCCACTGCTGAAATCCACATGAATTTGCAGGCGTCAATGTTGAGTCCTGGTTATAACAACAACCACCTCACAGCACTAGTCAGCTTTCACCCATTTACAAACTAATGACAGGTGTTCCCCCACAAGGTGCCAGCCTACTAATCAGGTAGTCATACAATACAGGTAGTCACCTAACAGACATCAGAGTTTGGCATACTTTTCCCAAAGCAACTGGTCCAAAATCAGTGTTTACCAGGACTGTAAGGAAACTTTATTCAGTAAAGCATTTGACCTGATACATTATAGTTTCTAATGTGGTCTTCTGGATTTAACTGTTGTTGTAGAGTGAGACCTCTGACACTTACCTTATCTGCCGTAGTGAGTCGATCTTAACTCTGTCATAGCCCCCATAATCAACGTATCTTATCTCCACTTCATTTGTGTCTTTATAGAAGGTAATGACCTGAGCTCTCCACCAGGCTCCTTCCACTGCGGGAGCTGCACAGATCACACCAACTGGAGACAAACCGAAATAGTAAAAAATTAAATTTGCAAGTGATTAGGGTTGAGTGCTATGACAAATCAATGTTATGATTAATTAAATCTTTGACCTCTATTACAATTAACAAAGGATGTTTTTTTGACATTTTGTACCGTAAACATGGTTAACTATTAAAGCTGGAATACATGGATGACAGAAATATCCTCATAAATCATTTAGTGTACCTTATGATTTCATCACTGCATCATATCATTTGTGTGTTATTTATACTGGTTTAGAACAAACTGATTCACAAATGTAGCTAACCATTTCATTATTCTTACATGAACAGAGAATAAAACATTACCATTTCAGTATGCTCTCAAGTGCAGTACAAACAACTTGCTCAAGACCTTGGTTGGGCATAGAAACAAAATGAAAATATAACCACAAGCAGCAACTGGAGGGTTCAAACCACTTTTGTGTTTAACTGGAGCAATCAGCCAAAATCCAAGTCAGCAGTGACTAATGCGCTCTGGGCTCACAAAGCTTGCACAGCTTCTATTATTGCATTCTTAATGTTCTGGCAATCGCCTACCCTTCATTAAGAATGTCATGGAAACTTGGGGTGAACGTTCAGGACATAGAAATAGATTGCACTACTGAGTTTGATCAGGACCGCTCAATGGCATCGTAAGTTATTAGCAAATATATCACAGGCCACACCCACTTGTGTCAACCAATTTATCAATTCAGATTTTGGTTAATACATGCCCCCAGTGCATATGTACCAAATTCAGTGACATTTTGTGCAGTGGATTTTGAGAAATACACACTCCTTGCGTTTTTGGCACCCCCTATCTGTCAAAGTTAAAATTCTTTGGCAGACCTCATCCTGGACGAGTTCTGAACATATCTTGTTTCATGTTGATTGGTCTACGAGTCACTGAGTTACGGCCAAATTCCTGTTTAGCCCTGCCTTTGCAAATTTTCTTTGGTCAATAGTGGCCATGTTTTTTGACAGATCTTGATTATTTGTGATTGAAATATGTATCTTCATCCCCCAACGCTATATACCAAATTTGGTGTCGATTGAGTCAAATCCCAAAAAGTAGATGTCATTTTACTGTTTTTAATTTATGCAATAGGAAAAAAATCCAATATAGTGGACTTATATGGTCCAAGAGATTTTTTTGTAGAGCACATTGAGCTGCACCTGTGTGTCAAGTTTAAGATTGAGGAGTGTGGCCTTCAAATTTTGAATTTAAGTCTTTAATTTCAACCCCTTCGGGTTTCGAACCCTTAAATAAACTGGGTGAAACATAGAAGGGTTTTAACCCCAATTGGGGTTTGATCCCTAATAATAATAAACCAGGTGAATCTTAGAAAGGTTTCAGCCTACACACACTGTTGATTTCTTCATATATAGCTTGCTGACAGGGACACTAATAGGATTCAGTAAATTTGAGGGTATACATGCAAGGGTGCAGGCCCTATTTAATTTGCAGATAATGTTCCATATATGCAAATGAGGATGTGCTTGATATGCAAAGTAGTAATGCTGCCTCTCTGCGCAGAACTGTTGCATTGTCACTGGATGGTGATATTAATGACGTCGGTGATAAAAAAAAAAGTGTTAAAAATTATTTATTTAACTTGCTATTCGGTGTGTCTAAGTTTGAGGAGCTGACAAGAACCCGTCATGGGGAGAGGCAACATATCACTGGACAAAATGCAACAGAGAGATTACAGAGAAATTGATTGATTGATTGCAACTTTAAGTAGGCCTAATTAACTAAATGGCTGGTTTTATTTACTTTAGTAACATGATTTGAGCTGTCCGTTAAAGGTTCTAAATGTTTGTTCTGATTTATTTTCGATTAACTGCCCAGCCCTACAAGTGACAATACTACATTGTTCCTTTTTAACCGTGGCAAGAAGTAACTTATTATAAGTAAACATTTTCAAAACTATAAAAAGCATCAAGTAAGATGCTTTTAGGCTATAAGACAAGGAAAGACAAAAATACCACAAAAGTGAATTTGATGTCTGCAACCATCCTACACTTTAACACACCTAAGTATTGTATATTGTGTGTGTTTGAGCTTTAGCCTATACAAAGAGTTAATTTTTTTAAGATGTTTTAATCTTTTTTCATTAAGTTACAGCTCTACATAATCAACAGCTTTATTAAAGCTTCTGTTCAATAAATTGCCATAACACTTACACTGACGAAAAACTGTTATGTACTGCTGTATTTGTAGTGTAGTCATTTGTGTTCATCTGCATACCATCTTTTGTGTCCAAAATGGTCTAATCATTAAAAAAAAAAGTTCTCTTTTTATTTGGCTAGTCAGTTCAGGTTGGTGTGTTCAGTTCTGGTCACTTTTTTACTTGAGTCTAAGGTTACTTATTTTTAGTCGACCTCTACCATGGAAAATGACCTTGTTGCATAATCTATAAACTGTATTTCTGTCAATAAAACCTGTAAATCTACCAGATACGCTTCATGCTTGCTAGCTCAGCCCATCACAACCACACACACTGTCCATCACTTTTAATTTTTATTTTTCTTTAAGTGCAAGAGAAGCTATAGAACTACACAGACTGAAACATTAACAAAGCCTGACATCATAAACACAGTGTCCTGTTGAATTTTTGCCAGAATGTGAGGGCCCGCTCGACACTGCTTGCAGCTTTTAGTGTTATTAATGGATTGTTTTTCTTACTGTACTTTGTGTATATGTTCTGTGTGTGTCACATTAAGTAGTAAACCTGCAGGTATTGTACAAGAAGAGTTAAATTAGCTTGGTACTTGTTACCATGAAAAATTAAGTTATTAAACATTGGAGAAATTTACCTGCCTCAGATCACATGTTAAAAACCCTGAGTTATCATTATTTTATATATCAAACAAAGAAGGAAAAAATGTGTTTATTTAGGATTTAAGTTATAATAAATATATAATTGATTTATATAATTTAATTTCTTTTTTTTTTAAAAATGGTACACTTCTTTTCATAGACACATACAATCTGATATTTATAAGACCTGAAGTTAACATAAGCACTATTGTCTCTTGCTATAATGTGAAAAAAAGACTTAACTTTTTTTCACAGAGGGGGACCAAGTCAGCTTTTTCCTTCAATCAGACTTTTGAATAGCATTTGGACTGTTAGAATACAATATTCACACACTAGCTCCTAAAATACAGCGGTTCCACTGAAGCAACTTTACCTTTTTCTCAATTGCTGATAACCAAAAACAAAGCCAATTACTGAAACACGATGCTTCTCCCTGACCTAGGCTTCATGTGACCATTAAGGCAACTACGGGATTTTAATGGCAAGTTGCAATTCTAGCTGCCAATGCATTCCAATTGCTGCTGGAAAATAATGAAACCAGAATGGACAAGCAGACCTACAGTTTCTAAATTAGTGTGCATTGCCTCTTATTGCATTATGTGACCAAGGATACCTTCAGCAGGTGAGGGCAGAGCAGGGGTGCCTGGTTGGGAGTAGCAGAGAAACATTTGCTGGTCAAGGCTTCTAAGGGCATGGTAAGTAGGATGGGTGTGCTGCTGAACAAAGATGTGACCAGCTGTAACAATGTTCACCACTATCACTTCAACAGTCACTCCACTTGGCAGCAAAAGCTGAGAAGAAAAATGAAAGAGGAAGGACTATTACTGCTGTGTTAATCTGGCAAAGTGTTGTAGTGACTGAAAACCTCAAATCTATGGAACAAAGCCTAGCAAGAGAGCCTATCCTTACCCAGGAGGTCATGGGAAGTGATGGTAATGTGAGAGGGGGTGGTGGAGGTGCATATAGGTTGGTCAAGTCCAGATCTTTAAACTTCTTCCCAATTAATGACAGGGCTTTGTCAACCTGCTGCTGTGCACCTGAAGAGATTAAACACAAGTCAAAGTTTCATGGAAGGTCACAATCAATAAAAGCTGAGATTTTTCTCATCATATCCCCACACATACACAAAAAAAGGAACTACTGATGTGAAGACCTGGTTCTTGTCACTCACCTTCTATGTGACAGATCTGAAACTCCTGTGTATAAGGCAGAGTGGAGATGTATATCTTCGCACCTGAGTTCTGCTTCAGGAAACTCACATATCTCCCTTGTTTGCCAATTAACCGCCCTACAAGATGCTGGTAAGCACACAAGTAACACAGGAGACAATAACATGTCAAAAAGACACTTTATTTATTCAAATCATTATTGTTTAAAATTTTATAGGACAGTAAACCAATCCCTACAAGCCTTGCCACAATTCAGACTTGTCTAAATGGGGAAAAAATAGAAACTCCTTGTATATCTATATTCTTTTCCATTTTGTATTCAGAAAAATATTTTTAAATATTTAAAATATTTTGTATTATGTCATTAATGAATTGGGTACACACGGGTATGTGGGTGAATTATATAATTTACACTGATAAGACTAAAACCCAAATCCTGTTTTAAAGAGAGCCAGTGAATTTCATCCATGTCCAACTTGCCTATACAAGTGGAAAAAGTACAAACAGGAATACAAAAAAAAACTACTTACAGAGATCCAGATAAAAGTACTGAGAGTTGAACACACAAAGACTTTACAAGATACAATCAAAACAATTTCCATGACTGTTCTTATTGGGCATGAAAGAAGGGCAGAACAGTGATGTGCATGTGCCAGGTGCAAGTAATAACTCTGTTGAGTAAGTAAGTATTAAAAGTCACATTATTTGATCATATCAGCACCTGAGACACGTGCGTTTTTGTGAGTACTGGAAATGAACCTTTGTGACTACCTAGTTTGGGTTGTAGCCATAGACTGAAAGCCGCTATGGGGCCGTTAAGTTTGATGTTATGCATGATGAATATTCCATTTGCTGATTGTTCCTAGGATCACAACCTTGTGTATAATTGATTGACCTTGTACACAATTGATAAACAACAATGGCAGAACTTACCAACCTCTTCGCGATCACTTCTTTTTTTTAGTGAGGCATCATTGAATAAGATAAATAAATCAAAAATACACAAGTGCCAGTCAGGTTTTTGAGGGTTAATATTAGTGAGATAATAATATGCTCCTCCATGGCTAGCTACTGAAGTATCGTCAAAAGAGAGTAGAGAGAGTAGTGGTTTATTGTCATTACAACAGTGTTGCAATGAGATTACATCCAGTTACATCCCACCCAAGAAACAGGAGCGGGAGAACTGCGAGTCACCACAATACGGCACCCCGTTAAAAGGCTAATAAACTCAGAACTAGAAATGTTTTCAGATGGGTTAGGGACTGTAAAATGACAATTATATCATTATTATTTCAATGCTTTGTGGTAAAGCTGAAACAGTGTCCATATCCGCCCAGAGTCTCTAATCTTATCCATAGAAAAGGCCCAGCGTGACTTACACAGCACATTTGACCTGACTCATTTTATGACTTTGCAGTGTCTGTGGTATCGGTTGCACTCTTAGTTGGTCAAAACATGTTATCACAGCAACACCAGTCCTCTGAGTTTAGACACTCCTAAACTGGGCTATGAGATTTCTAAAGTTCTTGCTCCTATCAAATGAGTTTACCTGTCTCAGCTACAGTTAGCTTGATTTACAGTGTACGAAAACATTCACATCCACTGTGCACAACAGAGTGGTGAGTGGTCAGTGTAAATATTTTACGTGTTTTAGCTGTAGTCTAAAGCCTCCGCTACTCCACTATGAGCAATGTAGCGGTACCTAGCATATGTTTACAAGTGCATTAGCTTAATGCTAAGTTCAGAGTGTAAGGAGTCAATGAAAACAACCACTTAAATTTTTTTTTTATTATTATTTGCCTTCAACCATTTCCTTTTATTTTTCTCTTCACAGAGAAAGCCGAAGACTGACAGCTAAAATTTTTTTATTTGTTTTGATCTGTTTAGACAACACGGGACACAACACTGTGGCACCTTGACCAGACAGGAGCCACTCTGAAGTTGGACCCAGTGATAGAACTGCGAAGTTACTTAACGGCCCCATTACTTGCACCTGCTATTTAAATAATGCCCTGCTGGGCAACCTATACTGTAAAGCACCTGGCTTAGTGTGTGACCATTACAAATGGTAAAAACCATGACTGGAGTACCCTAAGCAGAATGCATTGTTGTCTACCAGTGTCTCCTCTGATACTTTTGCCAGAAGTCATCAGAGTCACAAAGTTTCAAATTTGTACAATTTATACCAAATGTTTGGATCCATACTTCAATTCACAACAATTTTTTTGCTAATACTATGTTTCATTAACAATGCAGTCACTATTCTTTAACATCAAACACTCACTTTGTCACAGCAAACATTAACAGTTTTTTAGGGTTTAAGAGCCCCTCATGTTATTTTGGTTACATGAAAAACATTTCATAGACACTAATTATGGTAATGTGCTTGGTTCCACTTCACATTGAAATGACTAATTATTTTACTGGTTGTGTCAGTTCTGACTCACCTTTGGCACCTCAATTTCCCAAATGACAAGCTCAGAGCTTGAGGAGGTGGTATGATTGCTCTGACTTTCCCCAGCACCCATTGTGCAGCCACTGTCCACTGAGTCCATACTGTTCACATCAGAGCCTAGACGGCCAGATAGGGACATACAAACACATGCATAAACAAAACATCATAAAATCTACCAGAAAAAAATTTAACACATGCAGTCCAACTTTTAAAGTGTATCCTTTAACAAAATCTACCATTTTAGTTGTGAGATATCGACATGATGCTGCAAACAGTAGCATCTAAACTGTATTTAAACATCAGACACCACTTCTGGATTTGGGACATCCATAAAGCTTTCCACCTACTAACATTTTCATAACATGTAGATAGCATAACATAAAAAAATAGATATCCAATTTATAAAGGTAGGTACTTAGAATAGTTTGTTATCCTGCCAGTCTGTTTAAAGATGGACTCTTTCATGTCATTCAGACTTGCAATGAAAAGGGCCTTTCCAAAATTATTTCTGGGTCTTGATTAAAGTACCAGCATTTGGCCAATTTGAGTAATGTTTCTTATGAAGCATCTGTACATCACTGTCAGTTGTTGGACTGTTTCTAGCTCATTTTAGCTCACAGCAATTTAAGCAGCAACATAGGATAACTAGAAATGATAATGATAGGGAAAATGCTAGGAATAGCAATATGGATGAGGATGCGGATGAGGAAAAAGAAGATAACAAAGAAGATGAAAAAACAGGATCAAAAATGTGTATGCAAAAATAAATGGGATAATGACGAGGTTTTAAAATGTTTTAAGTGAAAGAACCAAAAAAGGACAGACACAGGCCTATGTGAAAAGTAGGCGGATGTCATCAATTAGCAACTTGATCATTTTAAGCAACCTTTGTGGGCATTCTAATTTAAATTTCTAAGTTTGAGTTGCACAGCAGCTAAGAACTGCTGTTTGGTGTATCATGAAGAAAGCATTGAAGTTGAGAGAGAAGCTGTAAAGTTGACTTTAAAGAGATGGTTCCAAAATGTAAAAAATTAAAAATATATATAAAAATAAAAAGTAAAACCAAAGGAATTTCATGGTGGCAATTGAAACAATTGCATCCGAGCTGGGAGCCAGAAAAAAGGCATTTTTTTAAGTGTGTCCTCTTGAGTGACAGCAGTTTAAAAAAATAAACAAACAAACAAAAAACAAAAACAAAATAAAACAACAACAACAGAAAAACAGTGCTTGGGCTGCAATTACTGAGACAGTGAATGTTGTGTCCCCTGAGGCTTGGACTGTTGCACAGTTAAAAAAAAAAAACAGTTCAGTGTCAAAGTCGATGCAAAAAAACATCTCAGACAAAAAAAATGACAGGAAGAACCTGGGAGGACGAAGGCCACCTGATCTGACAGGGAGACTGGCATGTCATTGCACAATTATACGTAATGTGAAATTTGTCCCAGGAATGAAGGTGAAAAGTGACAATAACAAACAAGGGCAAGAACCGTCAATCAGAGGTAAATTATTTAATAACTGTTGAGATGATATCCGGAACTGCCTGTGTCTTTTGTAATAGACTAGCAGAATTCAATAAGAAGCTAGTTATAATAGCTATGCTGATTGCAACAAACAATCAATTAAACAATATAATTTGTGGGCTTGGACAATGCCTTTACATTTCATTTGGACATTCTCATATACTCCATCGTAAACTAGGACTTGGACACTCCCCTGGTATTGCTGGAAACTTAAATTATGGCAATAACTAATGAGGACTAACAAGGAAATTTTATGGCTGCTTAATAAATTGGTCACTGCTTCAGTAAATCAAGCTTTTTAATATTGTTGTCTATGTAAAGCAATTAGAAACTGCTACAGAAATGCAGACCATTACAATTTACTGTTTCTAAAAGCCTTCTTTTAAAGGATTCCATTTCAAAATGCTATGCCTTCAGCTAAAAGGATGTGTAAAGAATTGTTTCTAAATGTTGGCTAAAATATTTTTTGGGCTCAAAATCCAGTATCTCTTCAGCAGCAAAAAATTCTATTTACATTAACATTTACACTTGTAACCCGATTTAACAAACTGATGTCTTACCTCCTGACTGGTCTGTCTCCACCTCACATGTCCCATGACCTCCATTCCTTATGCCCATTCCATTGAGCCTCTTTATCTCACACACAGCATTCATAGATACTTCTTTAGATTCAGCCAAAACCGTTGCCTCTGTGGTGGTCTCAACCAGTGACTGAGGCCGTGTGACTTCTCTTTCCGACAAGTCCGTAACTTGGATCACATCCATGTGGCTGTCCGACACACTGTTCTGTAGGTCCTCACTGCTGATACCATCCTCAGAGTGGCATGTGCTGCAGGCTGAGTCCTCAGCAAATATTACTCCTTCATTACCTTTCAGTTTCATGTTTAACAAATGAGCACTTTCAGCTGCTTGGTACGATGATGTTTGCCAATGACCTATCTGTACACTATTTGTCTGATGTACTCTGCGACTGAGCAGGGAGCGTCCATTAGGCATCCCATGCTCCTCTACCTCTCTCGCTACTCTTGACTCACTGTCCATCTGGGAGGGGCTTGTCAGTAGATGGTGGTGTTGCTGTGCTACTGTGACTAGCTCCTGTTGAGAGGTGAGTCTGCCACTTCCCATTGGTGTGCTGCTACTGCAGCTAGGCTGGCTGTTGTCTGTGACCTGGCTGCTGGTGACACCAAGGACCTCCTGGGTGGCTGCCGAGATGACCTCAGTTATGAGTCCGGATGCCAAAAGCTCCAGATCCACCTCCTTTTTATTGCTGCTGTGTACCTGGAAGTCCTCAGTAATCACTGGTGAAGAGGCGTTGTCTTGGACCATGGTCAGTGCTATGGAGGTTGGGTCAAGGAAGGCGGGTGTGCTGGTTAGAATGTGTTGGTGGAAATTCTGCACCGAGGGGGGTGTCTCCAAAGAGTTGGTCTTTAATGGAATCACTCTCTGCACTTTGTCTGTACAAGCAACCATCTCATTTTGTACATTAACACGGGTGTGATGCTTTGCAACTTCCCCCTCTGGCTCAGGTCTCTCAGAATCAGAAAGGTGTGGTGTTTTTGGTGAGGAGCTGGTAACTTTGATAAGCTGGCAGGAAAAGACAACATTTTCTGCTAGACCTTGATCTTTGACTAGCTGTTTCTCCAGCTCTTTTGCCAAGACAAGTGATGAGCTTTTCTCTGGGTCTTCATGGTCTTCTAATGACACGTGCCAACTGTCCTCTTTGCCAGGAGATTTTGGAGTTGAGACTGAGGGTTTATGGACTTCACTGAGTTGTAGTCTGCCAACGTGCGCGGCAGCTTCTTCAGAATGTTTTTCCAGTGAAAGCGCTGCATCATTGTCTTGGACATGGGACTGTGAAATAGTTTCATGTTCTTTTCTCTGGTTACTGACCTTATGAGGCTTATGAGTAAGGCTTTCTGTGTCATTTGTCGGGGAAACAGAGCCTTTCTCAACCAAACCATTGCTACCCTCTGCTGTAGATAATTTAAGGCCCATAGTGGTCGGAGCCCCCTCAAGGTTGTCATGGCAGATGAGCCGCTCTTTTTTCCGTGAGATGTACCACCACCAGCCAATAAGTGCCAGGACTCCAGGCAGTGTATAGGGCACAACAGAACGAAACCTCAGTGGCATTTCCTCAAGACACTAGCAGGTAAACCTGAAAGTTACAAAAGATATAAACAGATTTACATTGCTTCAAGAATCCTTTATGGTCAATACCATTAAAACCAAATATAATGTAACTGCTAAGGATCTGGCTGTTGACTGCAGGTTGATCAAAGCATTCAACATAATATTATTTTTTCTCAATATGCTTGAAAACACTAGATTTGCTGTGTCCCAACACAAGAGTAAGCAGGCGTATAACAGTTCTATATCTATAAATCACATGACATCCTTTCAAAATTATATTACCAATGCATCCCATTTATACATTTATATGGTAACTTGAAAACTCATCACTGTTGTCATGCACTTTTTGGAACCTCAAAGAGAAGTTTTGGGACTAAGCCTAGCCTAAGAAGATCTGCCACAGGCTCCAAAACAATGGTGGCACTTTGCAACAGGGATATTCTGATCAGATCTTCATTTTGACACAGTACATTATTTGCCTACGGTGGACACACATTACAATTCTTTCAGGGAGTCCTGGCCAAGACAGATAAGCTTGGGTAGTTACAAAGTGAAATAAAAACAACCATAACAATAACAAAACAAACACACCATACATAAACAGTACAAAAATCTAGTTTAGTAAGAAGAGGGGTTTGCAGGCAAAAACAGCGACACCCATAATACTGTCCATTAGAGGACAAAGACATAAAAAGCAGCAACATCTTTCCTTTAGGGCAGAGTGTAAAAGATATTTAAAAGAGTTCAAGGAGGGAAGCACTATCAGGGAGATTGCACCCTGCAGTTCGTTCCATACCCACATATCATAAAGAGAAAATGCAGTTTGACCAAGGTCTGTATGGACCCTTGGGGCATGTATGGGAATCCGATTAGTAGATCTGGTGCCCTAGTTGTTCATATGATAAGACAATATGTTTGAAATATTAGAAGCAGTTTGCCTGACAGTGCCCTGAAAATGGACAGCAACATATGGATTTTTCTCCTCTGGTATTATGAGACCATCCCAAAGCTCCAGAAAGAACACAATGGTGAGTGCAGTGAAACAGCATCTATTATAAAGCGCAATGCAGCATGATACACAGAGTCAAATTTTTTAAATGTTTACAAATAAGCATGCATGTCAATCACA
>JAPZDY010000024.1:216757-232259 GCA_029783645.1 Ctenochaetus hawaiiensis
CGCAACACCAAAAATGAATTGAGCAAATATTGACTTTTAAATCTTACATTTAAAATATTACTCCTGTATTTCCTATTTATATTATTATTTATATTATTATTTATAAAAAATGTAGCAGTTGGGCAAAACTAGGCTTTTTTGATGAAAATAACTTGAAGTCATAAAACTGAAGCCCAAACATTAATTTTTACCAACCACACAAAAAGGGGGCTACAAACAAAGCAGTGAGAGGATCCTGAGCATGTTTAATGGTGACATGCCACCCCTCAACTCATAGAAATCCTTTAGTGCCAGTGTTGAGCAGCAAATGGGAATTTGAAAAACTCACAGTAATACTGGACAGGTGGCCATACAGATCACAACGATGTTACATAGATGTGTGAGATTAGATGTCATTAACGGGTTGCTTACATGTTGTTACTGTGTTGTCAAGGTGTTGTTGTTAAGTATATAGTTAACCATGTCAACATGTTAGAAATCAATGCACAAAATACATGTTAAATATGCATAGTTTGGTTTTGCAAAAAAAAAAAAGAAATGCAGAGCTTGTGTCTGTAGAAGAAACTAAATTCCTATGATGTCAGTAAAAAGATTCTAGTGACAGAGACACAGGTTGGACGGAAAGCCAGGGAAATTGTGTCTGATCCTGCACACCACCTTTTAAGGAATTTAACAAACTGTTGTCAAGAAGACACTAAGGAACTGCCACAGCAACAAAGAACATTTACAAAATATGCAAATATGCAATAACTCTGTTAAACTCATAAATTAACAATTATTGTGTGTACCAAGCACAATTTTAATGTATCACTTTCTGTACAGAATTTCTTGTCTGTGCTATGTGATGTATGTACTAAGTCTTCTTTGGTCAAACCTGCAAAGCTAAGGACAAATTTGTATAGCTGTGGTAAATAAATGAATCTATCTATTGATTAAATCTCACCCGTCTAAATCTAGAAGATCACTTTTTAAAACCCATTTTTATGGACTTGCTTTTATGTGATGGCCCCTCTCTCTCTCTCTACTTGCCCTTATAACTTTTTAAATTTTTCTTTAACTTATTTCCGTTTTGTTTAAAATATTTTTATATCTCATTATATATATTCTTAATTGTTTTTATATTTTATTGCTTCTTTTCTATATTCTTGGAATGTTTTTTTGTGTCTTGTTGTTAAAGTACTCTGTAACCTTGTTTTTTTTAAGGTACTATGTAAATAAAGGTGTATAAGATTGACAGTTTTAAGTTGAGGTGTCTAATGTTGTTGCTGTAGCCACCTGCAAGATTCTGACTTTATGGCTACTCCTGACCAGGCATAAGATTTACAACTGGTCTTAGCAAGAGGAACGCTTAACCCCGGCGGTGCAACAGGTGTGACTTCCAAGTCCATCTTAGAACTCGTAGTTATGACCAGTCTTAGCTAAGACCAGACTTACGTCCAGTTGGTGCAGACACTTGATGTCTGACTTCACTCTCAGTCCTTTCCCCTTATATTCATATAGCCTTTGTTGAATTAAGGACTGATGTTGCTTTGACAAAGCTGTTTATTAAGCCATCTGTATGAATTTTATCTTAGGGGGTCTACATATGTATAGGGTTAAAAAGGGTTTAATATATAAGAATATTTTTAAGTCATTAAAAGAAGATAAAGGTCAATAAAAAGAGTTAAAATGGCATTTAAAAGTGTTAAAAAGTCATTGGGACAAGAGTCAAGTACAATTCATGGTCAAAACACAAAAGTTAAATATGTTTTATGTTGTTTTAAAATAGAAATTGTTGTTAAAATGGTTAAAAGGGCACCTATTTATTTTTTTCATATTTTTTGTGTCTAAAATAGAGATTAAATGCTGATTTCACTGTACTCTACTAGTTAACACTGTACTTAAACGGGTCACTTGTGGGCCCATAGCATTTTAGAGGAGCTTAATACCCTTTAGAGGCAGCCGCTGCAGAATAAATCCTGCAGTGGAGCTGAACGCAAGCAAAAGTTTTCTGGCCATTTGTTTTTACATACAGGAGGGCTAATATTCCTCAAAATAACAAGCATGTACTCCAGTACAGGGGATAAGAGTGCTGTCAATCCTTGGTGATGACTGGAAATATGTAAAGCAGTGCCTTTTGCAGTAATGTGTTTAAATAGAAATTTTTAGCTGTACTCTGCTATGCTACACTAGCAGATGCAGATAGCTAATAGCCTAGTTAACATATATGTGGTATAATAGAAGAGTTTTTGTTAATTAGTGTGAAGGTATAGAAAGGGCTGTTGCAAATATTTTGTCTGTCATAATGTTTTCATGTGTACTTATGTGGACAACTGTAAAAATACACTAACACTGTAATTTGTGAATGTTTATAAATGTTTAGAAATGTTAGTGATTATTGAAAGGTTACTGTCAGATGTTATTTTATTGTTTTATGTGGAGTAAGGTAAAAAAAAAAGGCTGAACTAATAGAATGTTACAGTAAGCAAATGAGGATCGATTGAGTTTTTGGTTGTTTTACTAGTTAATAAGTAATTCAAATGTTAAAGAACAAAGACAGTTATGGACAATCATTTTGTTTATTAGACAGTGCTTAAATTGCAAAGTATTTACATATGCTGTTGTAACTTGTGTATTCTCAGAAGAAATATGCTGCACTTGATGATACTGTAACTTACCTAATGCTACACTGAGGATTGGTCTATCACCTTAATTTCAGCCTCTTTGTTTGCAGCCTCTTTGTTTCTGCATACAGCTAGCCGCAAAGTTTATGAATACACCCCTCTTTGACATACACCAGACCAAGGGGTGCGAAACACTGGAAAAATAATGACGGCGGGGAGAACAACGGCCCAGAGAATATGGGAGCTAACCAACATTTGGCACCAATCGCATCATAAGAGGCTTAACTTCCTAAAAATGTGCTGCATAAGAATGTAGTTGAAAAACTGGTCATCTGAAATGAACAAAAACATAAAAAAAACTACTCACCGGTCCCTGTGTGTCAAAGAACTTGCCGATGCTGTTCCTCAGCTTGTTGAAGAGCATGGGGTAGAGGGCTGGGCTTAGCTCCAGCCCAAGCAGGTCTTTGACATTGGTGCGAACATGGAGGCCAACCCTGTCATGGCCACACACCAACAAGGCCAGTAGACGGTCTAGGAAGCGGCTGACAGGTGTCTCGCTGGAGGCCGATGAGGAGCAGGAAGAAGCAGAGGCCAAAAGGTTGGACATTTCGCAGGGGCCCATGGAAATCATAGAGTGTTTGCGCTCGCTCACTGGGCCCATAGGTGGGCTGTAGGTGGCTGGACCAGGGGTGCTGCGCTGCTGGAGGCATACACCACCCAAAGCACACAGGAAGCCTGTCATGTTGATCCACTCCTGCTGTGGGGGGCCATAGAAACACTGAACACATGAGAAACTATATCTGTGCATGTATTACTCAATGCAGCTTTTGTAAGTCCACGATGCACAGGTTCAAACCTTTTTACTTTTTTTTTGCAACTTTTTTTTACTTTCAAAGACATGGCAACAACTCCAGTTATTAGTTCCTTCTCCAGTTGTGTTTAATGAGAGGAGGCAGCAAAGTCAGATGACCACTCATCGACAAGACTGAAATGTGAATAAAATATTCTATTGGATTTATTAACAAACGTTTCCAGGAACTAGTTTTTATAAGGATGTCTTGAATGAACACACCACAAAATGGATTTAAATGAGTCTAAAGAGAGGAGTAGTGGTTAAAGAAAAAACATGAATTAATGTTTGATCTACAAGGATATCAAAACATTAAACATACAGTAAGTAACATACATATTAGACCAATAAAAAACAAGTTAAAAACAAATTCTTTGAAATAACAAAGAAAAACATGAAATGTCTTATTGTGAAATCAAACAAATGAAAGGGGGCTTTGGTTTGTGATACTGTTAACTTGTAATAATTTGTAACAATTTTAAAGGCTGAATGATAAGCTTATGATATTTTCTATGATATTTTTTATCTTATTAATCTAAAAGTTGTTTTTTGTGTCTTTTGTGAAGTGTCTCTTTCCCTACAATCTGCTCAACCAGACAAGATAGATTCCATGGCAATTTAAGGGTTTTAGTCTCAGATCAAAGAAATATGTCTCAGACTAATAAACTGCAAAATTCTTGTAATCTTTATTAGCACTAATGCTGCAAACTTCTCTGCATTATATAATGGCATATGCATTTGGCAAGATTGTGTGAGATCTTTAAGCACGGAGCAAACATATCACATTCCATTTATTTTTTACCAAAATCACACTATTACTGTCTGATATATCATTTTTAATATCTCAGATCATTCAAAAAACTTTTGTGCAGCTTACCTGCCCATCATCTGCCTTGTTTTTGGGGGATATGAGTATCTGTTTGGTGGCCTGGTCCCATTTAGCATATGTGTCCTCCCAAGCCTGAAGGTGGAACCAACAGAAAATACACTGTACAGCAACAAACAGTTGTCGCTAGTCGCTAGAAAAGTGGTTAACACTGACCAATGAAATTGAGTAATTTAAAAGCACAACATGCAATTTCTGCCTCCAGAGGACTCTCAATCAAAACACAAAAACAAAAGATTTAGCTTGACAATGTGAAGAACTAGCATGGCATGATTGCAGTTGTTTGTTTCAGTAGTGAATGACACCGTCCCAAAGAAAATCTATCAGATATGACTCAAATGTTTATAGAGTAGGTAACATATCGTATGTTAGGTTTATTTACATTATTTTAAGACTTGTTTGTGGACTCCTTTCCTCGTTTTGAAAATCTCTTCCCTAAAAGTATGCAAAAAAATCACTTTATCTCTAGGTTTGAACATTATGGGAAACACCCAAAAGAATACAAGTACTCAGCAAAATGGACTGCGAATATAAACTACTTTGAGACTTTTTAAATTAGAAAAAGTGACATATTGTATGTATAAAGAAAACGTTATAAGCCACTGAAATTCAAACTAAATGTTACCTCAATATTTCCAGGTGTAGGGTGTTCTGTCCTCCTTAGCAAGGCCATCACCCTCTTCTGCAAGGCAGACCGGCCTGTGAAAATCAGAACCAAACTTTTTATGGAGGAAACTGTTAAAGCAACCTTTATAAACTACTTTCAATTATAACTGGATGAGTGGTGTCTCTGTGTCAATCACTCTGCAGCCCTGTCACCAGTGGCTACACTAAGAAGGACAGTGCAACATTTTGGAGCACTCTAAGACACCAAAAATCTGTCACCGATCTGCTGAATATTATAATCAATAGCTGAATTTTGGTTTTGCCAATGATGTATTGTGGCAGCTGTGGTTTTTAATTTTTAGTGTTTTGGATACTTTCTTGGAATAACCTGTAACTGCTACAAGCTATAGCTGCTAGTTAGTCCCCCAACTAACTAACTGTGCTCCAGAGAGTGGCTACTGCATGGTGCACCAGGAAGTGTGGAACTCACCAGCCTCTGTGGATATCATGACAGAGGCAAAGCGGCAGACAAGAGACTGACAAAGCAGAGAAAAAGAGAGTAACTGAGCAAGGGAATGCTGCCATGCTGCTGTTCTAAGCTGTAGGACATGCTTGTGCAATCACTGAGTTTAGCACAACAAAAATAACTTCTGCGCATGCATTTCCACTTCAAGACTTAATTGGTAACCACAAAACTGTGCTCTGATGCCACCAAGTTTTGCTTGTAGTCAGTATGTACATTACATTTAACAATATTGTTTTGGACACCTGTAATAATTGTTTACGACACTGGTGTTACATGTAGGACTAAGTGGTACCGAATCCTATAAAATACCAATGTTTAATAATGTTGCATTAAGTCCTTCAGTTAGCAATGCCAGTAAAATTGATAAAAAATTCCGGAGGGAGGAATTATATTTTGCTACGCGATAAAACTGGGTATTAGGAGACATTTTCATATAGACATAGATTTAACAATGCACAATACTTCTTTCTCTAGTAATATCCCTAATATCAGCTTGTCTATAGATTGGTATATCCCTCTTGGGCATTTGGAACTTAACTTGAAAGTTCTCTGGTGTCCAAAATACTTTATTCATCTTTGGGACCTCTGCAGAACAACTTACACAACAGGTAACCAAACTGAAGCTGTGGCCTACTTTTTTCATTTTCTGCTAAAAGATTGATTGTACTCAGATGGAAAAGATGGCACCACCACCTAATTAACGCAGACCAGAAAAGATAATGACACATCCCTAAATCAAACAGCTCAAGCTCACCCTTCAAAGCTAAATTGGACAGTTGATAAGATCTGGCCACTCTCTGGTAGGGCAGTTTGTTTATTGTTCTATGAAAATGCGATACAAAGTACCATATATCAGAAGGAGAAGTTAAACATTGGGCTGAGTGGCAGTATTCAAGTTAGGAAACTTTATCAGTTCAGGTTAAATAGGGCAGAACTAGCAATACTGACCAGTGCCCATCATGTTGCTTACGGAGGCCAGTTCACTAAAGGTGGCGTAGTTGGGCAAGATTGTTTGGACAGGAACCTCGTCAGTGGAGCTGCGAATGTCAGCCTCCTCACAGAGGTGCCGGAAACATGACATGGCCACCAGCACTGCTTCAGTGTCTGGACTCCACAGGAACATGTAGAGACACACCTCCAGCTTTGCCTGTGCCTGCCGGCAGATGGGGATACCACCTCCCATAGTGGCACACTCCTGAAAAAATTGAGTAAAATACATGCAGTTTACAGATCATATCTCTCAGTTAAGTTTTAACTCCAAATCCAAACCTGTCTCACCATTCATTACGCCAGAAACCTGCTTCTCAGTCATAAAAACAGACTCCAAGAGCACCACAATGCACACTGTGCAAGTGGCCTCCACAAACTTTCAACGATTTGCAACTACAGACCAGAAGGGAGGCTGCACCCTTGTTAAGTTGATGGCTTGCCTATCTTTACTATTGTATTTGACTTCTTTTAAACTAACAGAGCAACTTGTTGCTACAATAATTGAACAGGCCTATACCTTGTTCTTGAGCAGAAACTTGTTCCTGCAGATGAGGATCTCTCTTAGCCATTTTAGTACCTCTGTCCCATTGACCATTTGCTGGCTGGTCAGTTTGCGGCAGATAAGGAAAAGCACCTGTGAACTAAAGAAACGGGGAAAAAAATTAAGTCGTTATTCTCTAAACTTTCACGATAAACTCAAAACCAGTGTTAATTTTGACAGCAAATTCTGATTTAGTCTTAGTCTTTTGAATAACACACCATTTATTTTACTTCTTAGCTGTGACTGTGGTGTGTGTGTCAGTGAGCAGCTGAATAATTGAATTTCCCTTTGGGATGAATAAAGTATCTCTCTATCTCTCTATCTATCTATCTACCTTTTACTGTGCGAAGTTCCGCAAACTCGTCTTTATCCTCCTCCTGTGAGTGTGTAACTGCTGCTGCGTCTAACTGTTGCGTCTGCACTTGCAGCAGCTTCTGAAAATGGCTCTGCTGCTCTGTAAATCAACCTACTCTTATAAGATATACTCTGATTGGATTTCTTCCTAACTTGTCCCACAAAAAGGGTAGTTTTGATTGGATCTCTTCCCCATTCGTCCCGCCCCAACATTTTCGTTCCTTTTTTATTCGTTGACTAAAGTGTCAGTTATATTTCGTCACAGTCTTCATCATCATATCTGACTTTTTATTTAGTTTTTATTTAGTTTTCATCCATGAAAAAGGTTTGTTGACGAATATTTTTCATCATAGTCTTAGTCAACGAAATTAACACTGCTTAAAACATCAAGGATAATGCAGATGTCCAGTTTCTAAAATGTCTGACGAAAAAAACGCATCAACGGAAAGAGAATGCTGGTAACAAACTCTCTTAGAACGCAGAGAAAGCTAATACGAATATTTTTTATGCTTTTCAATTCTCTTAGAGATCAATGCACAGAACAATTCATTGTTACGTGTGAGGTTGTAATGCATCATAAACACAAACCATGATCATAACAGTGTTTAAAGACAATTATATTCTAAGAAATGTTGATTAGCCACTCAAATCTAACCTGTCCTGGTTGACAATACCTGTATTCTCTATCCAACAGAGAGTTAACGAACTTGATGTAAAAATATTTTTGATCTAATATCATACCCCTTAAAAATAATGTAATCAAAACCTAATCAAAGATATTAAAAAATACAAAGGGATCAGAAGACACTGCAAAGCTACTATGTCACCCAAATAATCGATTCATGGTTACGTCACAAGAGAATGCTTTAAAAACAATGGGCATGACTGTGGATTAGAGTCAGACATTTCTATGTGGAAAGATGAGAAGACTGTTTAGTACCTGATGTCCCAGAATGTCTCTATGGGAGCATCAGGATTCCACAGCTCTATGGTCTCTGGCTGGTGAAGAACTAAAAGAGCCTGGAAGCAAACAGTGCAAAAGGCAAAAGAGAGGAGAATAGGCAGTAAAAGAGCCAGGGGTTGGGGGTAAGGGACACAGAAACAATGGTTTGTTCTTACTGTAGGTTTTTACAGTAAAAATATACAACCAAAACTGATAAAACAGTTAAGATGATATGTTATATTAAAATAAAAAATCTGAAAACAAGTACTTGTAATTGATCTTTTACCTGTTTTGCAAAGAAAACAATAATGGCACATTGTTTCATTGTCTTATGGCATGTTTTATTGTTTTGTCGAAAATAACAACCTTGATTCTTTGATTCTTCTTCTTCTCTCGAAAAAAGTTTGCTCAGTAAAGCATGCATCACTTTGCATTGGTAACATTCCTTTTCTTAAAACATTATTTTTTCTTAAGATGTTTAGGTACTGAAGACACCAGGCAATGAAGCATTTCAAATCTAATTTTAGCCCAGTCTTTCTGCAAACAAGTCTTAGGGCACACTAAGCAATCTGTACTGTGCTGAAGCATGTTTGACCCTCAAAATCCAGTTTGTTTGACTAGTGTGACTGCTTCAAACCATGCTCATAGTACTCTTCCCTGGCCCTGGTATGGTTGAGGTGGACTTTGGCACAATATGGCTGCTAATGCACAAGCACAAGCATGGGCAGGCAGCATGAACATGACGTATAATTGATGTGACCGCTCCTCCTGACAATCATGTCAAACAAAGTCAGGCAAAGGGTTGACGAAGGTCCGATGCTGAAGTATCTGACAGAATGACTCAAAATAAGCCACAAAGTAAGAACAGTTGCAGGATGTACTCTGTGGTGTACTCCATTGTGCTAACTCTGAGACGCTTCATCATGTTGATGTGAATGATGTGTGTGCTGCATTATGATGTGATGGCATATGTACAAGAGGCTACTGTGCTCAGCTCGGTTAGGTAAAGTGTGTGCACACCATCGAGGTGTGCAACAGTTCACGGTCTTAACTGAAGCAGCTGCATTTTAAAATAAGCAGAACATTGATCATTTGGGAAAGGTTGGAGCTGCAGGCCAGTCAAGCACTCACACCATCTTCTAAAGCAAAATTGCTCTTCCTATGTAAGCAAAATGTGGTTTTACATTAAGTTGTTTAAAAGTGCATGACATGTCACTGGAAAAGATGTCATCTTGACATCAGCATATGTTGTTTCAAAGTCTCTATGTATTTTTTAGTATTAAAGGTGCCATCATAGAAGTGCAAGTTACCTTTGCCAAGGACACTGACACAACTTCATACTATGATATACCTCTGCTTTTAGAGTTGCTGCTGGTAAATGTATGCACGGCCCTTTTCATCTTTGGTCGACAGCATATATGAAAAAAGGGAACGCATCTTAAGAGACCTTGAAGATTTCCTAGCCCATGTTGATGACTGGCTAATAAAGCCAATTAGGATTCCCTCAAGCAGTGCTTTTGGATCTATGTGACGAACTGAGTCCAGTATTAATAAGATCAACAAGACAACTCTAGTAGCCTACAAGTACAAATACTGACCACTCTGGCCTTTTTCAGCACCTGGTACCAGCAGGAATTAACCCGCAGGTATATGCTTGATATGATTAACATGATCCAATGTTTACCTTGCTGCCCAAAGGCCCTTTTTGAGAATGACTCCCCCTAATGTGTCATTGATCAGCTGGTTTATTTATATTCATGTAGTGCTTTGCATTGACCACTTATGGTTGTTTAACATTTATTTTAATTATAAATTAGATCATTTTTGGTCATTTTCGGGGTTTTCTGCATATGTATACTTCGAGTCTGAATCTTTTGCATCCTTTTATAAATGAGACCTCTGGAATACTTATTTGTCTGACAACAATACAATTTCCATACAAATACCCCAAAGAAGTCAACAATGCTATGTACAGTTAACACACTTAACTGCAAAGAGCCTCCTTATGGCAGAGTGAAATTTAAGCCAGCATTTGGGTGTGTACGTCATATTGTAGTATTTGGGTAAATAAACCCTTTTACATTTTGCCCTTTATTGCAACTGAATTTCGTTACCAGGTGATCTGATGGCAGGTGACGTGTATGGTGCCAACTTTTGTCATTAATCTTGCCCTACACCTCATACCTTCCACAAAACAACATGTCATGACACTGTAGAATTGGAAGGGAGGAAGAAAGATTACTGATGAGTGTACTGAGCAAATCACACAGATTAAGCGTAGTGACTGAGTAGTAGGATTTTGCTGTTAACAAATGTTTTAGTGTTAATTTAACACAGACCTGGGCATTTTACGGCCCGCGGGCAACATCCAGCCAGCTGCCCCTTCCTGTTCGGCCCGCGTGCGGTCACTCACAAACGAGAAATGTAAATGAAAACTAGGTTACGCTATGCACGCTGTGCTGCTTTTATTTTGAGAGTCCTTTATTTATGTACAGATGCAGGTGCAGTTGGCATGTGTGCCCGTACCTGCAGACCCTCAAAATGTCAACTTGTGCAAAAAAAAGAAACTGATGCCGAATGCTGCATTTTTAGGAAGGCGTGGACTGCAAAATATTTATTTATATAAGTTAAGGGAAAAGCTGTGTGTTTAGTTTGTGGTGCACAGGTTACTGTGTTTAAGGAATACAATTTAAACACGACGGCATTATCCTCCGTGCACCTCTCAGCTTTGTATTTAGTTATTTTGCTTTGCTTGCTTACATTTACAAAACAACCATTCAGTGTTTCTGAGTTCTCAGTCTGTGTAAAAAAATGACATACTTGATGTAATTTTTGTTTTCCTGTTTATGACTTGTATTTTTGACTTACTCTACAATTTCTTATCTTTATTGTGATAGAATGTCCGTATTCTTTTGATTACCAGTACCATAATGAAAATTATACAATTTACTGCTCTTTACAGGTAGAGAAAATTAATATTGAACACAAATAAGTTCAGGTTATTGTTGGTTTGGCCCTTGAACACAGGTCAAGTTTCTCATGTGGCCCTTTTGAAAAAATAACTGCCCACCCCTGATTTAACAATTGGTAGTGTTTTAATGGTGACGGTAAGTTACTGATTTTAGGCAGTTCTTAGGTCATTAGATTTTTCTAATTTTACAAGTTGTAGGTAAGCTTTTGCTCATTGTTGCTCATTGCTTTGATTTCCAGTGGACTTAGAAACCAGGGGCAATGTAAAGCGCAGTTAGTGTTGGATACAACACGGTTGTACCTGTTGTTTTGGTAATACCATTTGTTAGCAATGACAGTGTTTGCTATTCCTCTTCCAGCATAGGTGTGATCTGTTATACTTGTCAAGAGCTCTCTTGTTTAAAGCAAACTTAATATATTTGGATGTTGTTACAACTTCCCTTTTTCTCCTCCAATCTGTTCCTGACCTCTTACCCTAAGCCTTTCTCATGGTAATTAAGAATTACATTCTGAGAAAAGTTAAGTGCCAATTAGAAGTCATGCACATGTTGCACATGTTGTTTTTTATAATTTTGTGGTAATTTTTGGTTATTTCCAACCTTCGTACTTTAGTGAACTTCTCCAACAAGATTGTTCTAATCCAATTCAAATTTAGTATGTCTAATCTTAACACTTTCCTGATTAAAAGTTATCAAAGGTCTGCACAAAACTTATACAGTTTTCCAGTGGCGCAGCATCGAATGTTCTCATTTTGCCATAAAACAGGAAATTAATGTAACTTTGGTGTACAATGTCCTAACTGTCTGTTCTAATCAGTCCTAAACTTCAGAGATTTGATAATGTTCCTCCCTGAAAACTACTGTATGACAGTTTACTCATCGTCATAACACCATCTACTGGCTACAGAAAATAATGTTTTCTTATACTTTTATAAACTTGTCCTACACAATTAACCAGATCTACTTGAAATTCTGTCTGTACGATCTTAAGACCTTTAAAATTGGATGTAATCAAAGGTCTAGGCAAAACTTTTACTGTGTCTCTGTGCTTTGCCATAGAGAGTGAAGTTATAATAACTTTGCTGTATATGACTGAATGTTCTCCAAACTTGGCATGTCGGCCAACAGTGCAGCCCCATACTCAAAAAGTCATTAAATTTGGTATTTGCATCAGTCATGGGGGAAAATTACTTATTTTATGGTATTCACAAATCAGGAAGGCAAAATTGCTCACTAGTAAACTCCAAACTGCAGCCCTGGACCCACTTCCTCTTACATGTATGAAATTTGGTACACACATGTATCATACCCAGACTTATAAAAAAAATCTCTTAAGACCATAGGCTAATTTCAATAGGAAGGCCACTGTTTTGGATTGATCAGCCATTTTTGGGGATTCACATGTTTGATACTTTAAGGACCTCCTCCTCCTGGTGAAATTTGCTTTGTGAACTCTTAACATGTTTGATATTAAAAGCTATCAAAAGCTTTTGTTTTCAATTAACCGAGTGGCTGATGGCCACTTTGAGCATTTATCTATGAAAAATGAAATGCTTATGACTTAAATACACACTGACTGATCTGAATCAAACCTCATATGCTTGATTAGAATCCCTACCTATACACACTCCATATGCCAATATTCAGCTATTTTCAAAGAGACACATACTGGCCACAGGAAAGGACTCCCAATGACCATGTGTCACACTTTAATGGACTCCTCCCCCAAAATGTATCTGAATGACTTGGAATTGGGTTAACATACTCATAAGACCTTTGTAATGAAAAGTTATCAAAAGCCTTGTTTTTGATTAAATGATCTGGTCGTGGCAGGGCAGCCTTTGTTAGCATTCAGCCATCACCAACAAAATTTCTTTTGACAGTTAAAGTTGTCATACATGTTGGATTCTGATATCTGATAAATATTTCAGTCATGGGCAGAGCCTAATGGCTGTGTGGTGTCCCCTGGAAAATTTTGAAAGCAGCAGCTCCAGAAGCCTATTTGACATAGAGTTACCAAATTTGGTAAATGTATCATGTCAAGTCAAGACAAAACAGTGTCTTTGTCTCATGACCTAAACCCAACAGGAAGTCAGCCATATTTAATTAATTTTCATTTTTTGCCCATTTTTTGCTATTTCCACATTGTTTGATTTTAACAAACTCCTCATAAGGATTTTTTCAGACCAACTTGAAATTTGGTTCATATACTCATAACATCTTTGTAGTGAAAAAAAAATCTGACTTCATTGAACGATGTGGTCATAGGGTGGCAGACATTTTCAGCATGTCGCCATGAAACAATAAATACTTGTAACTTTAATGGACATTGTCCAATACACATCAAACTCTACACTGGTGTTGGGAATCCCTGAACCTCACAACCTGTTAATATTTTGCATAGCTAGAGCACCACTTCCTGGCCACAAGAATGACATGTTTTAGACTTTCATGTGCCTCCCCGAGCAGGTTGATCAGTTAAATCTCAAACTTGGTGAGATAAGCCTAAACACACTGATGATGAACTTTTACATCTCCTGTCCTTGTACATTAAACAGTGTATGTATATCTGTGTAATATTGATGTTACCCCAAGACAAAGGATGTTGCTACAACTTCCCTTTTCTTATCCAATCTGTCTTAAGGCCAGCTTACACAAAAGATTCGTGACGAGACAACTTGACACTAGCAACTGCTTGCAAAGCAACAATCTAAAACCTGTCAGTTAATGCTGCTGCAACTACATGAGACAGGGTACTGTTTCCATAGCAGCGACTCTGCTGGCATGATGCAAGCTTGAACAGAGACACTGAAAGCACCAATTCATTCTTTCACAATTATACTTAAAATTTATTAGGTCCTGCAAAAAAATAAGCGTTGTCATTACAGTGAGGCTCAGAAACAGCTTTTGCTTACTATAAGCTAACGTTGTATCTTAAGACGAAACGTGCATAAAAAAAGCACTTACATTGCTACAAGCTGATTGGCTGTTGAAATAAGTGACGTGCCTCATGGTCTAAAACTGGCCTCTGGCAATTTGACAAGCTTAGTTGCAAGCAACGCCGACAGCCGGCTTGCTAAATTGCTAAATTGCTAAAATTCTCATGAGCTGAAATGAGCTAGAAACATGAAACATGGCACAATAACTAGAGTGTGTGCATCAGGTTCAGAAGAAAAAAGAGCCCAATAGGCCACATGGTGGTGCTTTAATTACGATTTCTATTTTGATCATTTTAAAGGACTACTGACTTGAAACTTGACACACAGGTGCAGCTCAGTGTCCTCTACAAAAAAGCCTCTTGGACCAAAAAATTCCGCCATATTGGATTTTTTGCTCATTTGCATCAAGTGAAAATCAGTAAAGTGACATCTTCTTTTTGTATTTGGACTATCCACGCCAAAGTTTCAAGCTGAAATCAAATGTTGAGTTTTTAATGATATTAATAAAATGTTTTTGTTCTGTTTATTAAGTGGGAACATTTTTATTCCAAACAGTCAGACCTGTAAGTTATGTTTAAAGAATCTTGCCTGCAATCTTTAAAAAGATGTTATTTTAAGTGATTTTCAACATAATAAATACTTTTGAATAAAAAAGTGTGCTTTCTGTGACTGAACTGTTTTTTGATCTGCTCCTGTTTCAGTTTGCAGTTTGCTGAGCAAAAAACACTTCTCCATAATAACCTGTACAGTGTATATTTCCATAGAATTAACTGATCAATAAAAGAGTGTCATGACATATCCACTATTCTGAGAACACCTTATACTTAATGCAAAAAGTGCTTTCATAATTCAATATAATTAAGATGCCTCCATTTTGTTCTTTAGGGTTAGGGTTAGCTCAATGTAACTGTTTCTTGAATGCACTTCAAAACTTCCTGCAAAGATGTATCAAATAAAAAGCATTCAACCAAGAATGGAGTGTATTTCCTTCTTCTTCCATAAGCTTTTGAATTGAAAAATCTACAGAAAGTAATAAAAGAAAAGTCAGGAAATGTAGGTAAAACTCTGCAGCTTAAATTTTTACCAGTGTTTTTCTCATCCCTCTTTAACAATCGTTTGACTTAATAAATGTGTAACATCTTACTCCATTTGATGTGTGAAATATACAATTATGTTCTTAATGTTTGAAAAGCTTTCTTTGATTGTTTTTTCTATTTTTGTTTGATTTTTATAATTAATTAATTAATATTCTTTCTTTTTTCATTGTTGTTGTTTTATAATGTTTTATTCTGTGT
>JAPZDY010000024.1:349032-360020 GCA_029783645.1 Ctenochaetus hawaiiensis
AGATAGATAGATAGATAGAGAGAGAGAGAGAGAGAGAGAGAGAGAGAGAGAGAGATTGATAGTGATATAGATATATGTCGCGAAAGTTATCATTGTTCAGGTTAGCTAGCCAGCAGTGTTTTATGCTTGACAGTTTTTTTTCACCAGAATGCTGGCAGTAGTTGATGCTTAATTTCTAAACTTTTGTTGTGAATCAATTCTGTTGTGGCTTTTGCATTTGTTTTGTGACTTTTGAAAATATGTAGTGGCTTTTGTGTTGTGTTTTCCCTTTTGCAAAGCATTTTGGATATGCAGTTTGTTTTATACATCCTTGCCACTTTATGTCAGTGTTAGGAAGTTACGTTACATTTGGGTTTATATGTTCATCTGTTGCTGCCTGTTGGGCTTGTGTTAGCCATGCTATGATTTCAGCATATATTTTTAGCATACAGTGCCATTGAGGTTATTCTGGAGAATATTCTGGATAGTATTTGTCACTGATTTGGATAGTTGCAATAATAATAAACACATGTTTGCATAAAGTAAGCAAATTTGTCCACTCCCATGTTGATAAAAGTATCAAAAACTAAAACTAAAATACAGTATGGTCCAAAGAACATTTAGAACAGATAAAAAAGTGTGATCATTTGCAAGTTAATGATGGACAAGTTAATGATGGACAATCATAACAGTAATCACAATTGAATATTTTTATTGATTGATATAGAAATTTTGGCTTCAGTTTCCCACACAGTGTATCCATTTAATTTGTATTGAAACTTAAATCTTAGAGTTAGTTGTATTTGTAAAGAAAAGGCTCTAAAATAAGAAAGCTGTACCTGTGATGAATGCTTCCAGCATAAGCCCCAGCAGCATCTGCACAGCAAGCAGTGCTATGGCACTGGGACAGTCCCCACTGGGGAACATGGTGCCATAGCCGATGGTCAGCTGTGTCTCCAAGGAGAAGGAAAAGGCAGCAGTGAAGCTGTTAACGTGCAGAACACAAATCACATGCCCTTGTGGAGGGGCATCATGATCTATCACCAGGTCTCCGTTTACGTGGGCCAGCAAATACCACATGCAGGCAAACAGCAGCCAATGGACCAAGAAGGAAGCACAGAAGGCCAGTAGGACCCATCTCCAGCGCATACCAACCAACAGCCCCCACAGGTCTTGAAGGGCCAGTAGCCAGGCTCTGCTTGTTGCCCCACGCCACAAGCCTGATGAGCATAGAGGTGGACGAAGGGCACAGTGTCCATCTTTGGTGACCAGACGTTGGCGTGGTGGAGAGGACAACAGAGGAGAAGAAGAAGCCTTACCACCCAGAACACTACTGTTGGATTTGGTTGTCATAGTTGTTGGTGGATGTCAAGCAGGGTAAGTCAGTGTAAGGATTATCCTGTAACAAAATGATGAAAGACAGAGGGGATATTTTTATGTTAATTTGAGTCACTAAAAATCAGTCACTGTGTATTAAATTTGTGTGTGCCCAGTACAGAGGATGCCTAGATCTGGGATGGGCTAGCCAAGTCAAGTGCAAAAACTGAAAGCAGGAGCAATACAGCATATGCGGCAATGTCCAAACTGAAGCATCAATCTGTCTAACATAGATGCTGTACTGTCTCTTGTTTGCAAGATGATTTTGGTCATAACTGTTTGTGGTTCTTTGTCCAAAAAAAAGGTCAAATGCTACCTGCTGAAACTACATGGACTTAGTTTTACTTTTTACATTGACATGACATTTCTGATACCAAAAAACAAATTAGCCTGGTCTAGACTGAATATTCCAGTTATTGGATTCTTTCGTGCATACAATCATGGTCCCCAGAAAATAATGTTTTCCTTAAATTTTACATCTAGCTCCGTCCAGCACCAAAAATTTCAATTTGTCCAGTACTTTGGTGTCTGACCAAATACCTGCAAAGTAATAACATTCCTATTAGCCCCCTGCTGTATGCTGACATCATCGTTTCACTCAAACTACTGCTGTAATTAGAGGTACTATGTACGATTTTCAGAAAACTCTAATAAGACTGGTGGCCTGTTGCATTGCTTGCATCCCACAGGTGCAGACAGGCATCATCCTGGGCATCAACCAGAACAGAGTCATTTATGTAAGACATATGTAAGTGTGTGTTTGTTTTTGTGTGTGTATGTGTGTGTGTGTGTGTGTGTATATAGCTGATCTGGTTCAATATCTTCATTTGAGGGCTGTGGTGTGGGGTCTCTGTCCCCCAGTTTATGCCACACCTCTTCCCTTTCTGCTCTGGGTGGGTATCTTTAGCCATCTTTTTTTGCCTGTTGAGGCTTTTGCTTAATGCAGCCTTAAAGCGTACTGTGTTGGTAGGGTCAACATTTGAGGCAAATGACCTCTGTAAGAGTATGAAGAGTTGAATTCCATTGGTTCGAACATCCTGGATGAGTAACTCCTCTTTTAGCCAGTGAGTGGTTTGCTGAACTTTTTGCTCTGCTGTCATGGAAAGCCATTTTGATTACTCTCTGGATGACAATTACATTAAGCTGTTCTTTACTTTTAAAGGACAATTGATTATTTTTTGGGGGCTAGAGCTCTCAAATATCTTTTTATTAGGGCTGTCGAAGTTAACGCGTTAATAACGGAAAGTTTAGCTTTAAAGTTTTGCCCGATTGTTCTCTGGACGAAACAAAAGTAATTTGTATTTATTGCAAATGTAAAAGGGCACAGTAAAAAATTCACGGTAATAACGCAATAATAACGCATTAACTCAGGACACTAATGCGATTAATCGCGATTAAAAATTTTAATCAACTGACAGCCCTACTTTTTATGCATGACTTGCTGCAGGAAATATTGGGTAAGTGGGTCAAGTGAGTCATGGGGCCCTATTGTACACCTGGCACAAACGCGGTGCACCAGTGGCACAGGTGTCATTGCTATTGTACACCCGGCGCAAGTGCCATTTTTGCCACAAGTGTACGATAGCAAACCCACTTGCGTCGGGTCTGTGTGCTGAGGGGCGGGACGTCTGAGAATTAAGGCAGAATGGACGTGTGTCCTGGCGCGTTTGCTATTGTACACCCAGCGGAATGAGGTTAAATGTGCCAGGAGTTTAGACCAGCCAGAACCTGGTCTAAACTCGGGGCGCAGACGTAAAATGGCCTGTACTATAAGATACGGCGCAGTTGGCCAATGTGCTCACACACCTCTCTACAATCACACACACTCCTTTTTTGTTTTTGTCTCTCAGCAGTGTGAAATATTTAAGTGTGCTTTGGACATATTTAGTAAAGTTAGTAAAGTGTACTTTGAAAACATTTATCGATCACAAAGTATACATTTTGAAGTAAACAGCGTGCGTATGGGAGTGTGTGTGTGTGTATCTCGCATTTGGCCAAGATGCACACACCCCTTTCATTTATGTGACACATAGTTGTTGTGTATGTTTTCGGTCAAAGAACCACTCCTGAATTGATGAGATGATTCTACACAACATAGGACTATCCGCTGTGTGCCAGTGGTGCATTGGGCTGGGAAGAGCAGGATTCCTCTGCTGCTCATGGAACAAGGTGGCAAAGGTTTACCTGGAAACTCTCCTGAATAAATTAAAACCCTCGCGCTTGCGCTGGGCGAAAGTGTATGATAGGGTCCATGGTGTTTTTCATCCATTGGTGCAGAGAAGTCAGGAGCCTGCATAACATCACTGTCTTAGAATGTAGTGGACACATCCCACACATAGAAATCAGTCCAAAGGCTGTACTGGACCATAAAAAAGTCCATTCTTTTTAGACATGTTATAATTCATTTACATTGGTATTACAAAGTGATGCATTTAAGAGCCACTAACATTAGCTGAAGGTCCTGAGTTTTGTTACTTTTGTCTGTTGCTTAAGCCCTAAAATATACTTATACATTTTGAATATGTGCTTGCTGCAAAAAGACAAAAAACTTGAGCATGGACAGATTGCACATATGCAAAGGCAATCTCAAAGATTTTCTGTGTCTATTGCTGGGAAAAATTTTTACTCTCCACTTAAAATCTTCAGTCTGTTGGGTGGATTGTCAAAACATGTGCTGAACACATTGTTTTCAGAGAAAAAAAAAGTCATAATAACTGTAAAGTCATGGCTTTAAGCTTTATGTCAAATCCAAGTCTACCTTTAAAGGTCAAGGTTGTAGAATTTGTTGCCATCTACTTGTTACTGATGATTGCACCCAACTGAAAATCCCTGTGCTAACCCTCCCACTCTGTAGGAGAACCTGTAATAGTGGCAAAAATTACAATAAACACTCATGGCACTCATTGGAGCCATTGTTTGGTGCATCCATTCTTGATTAATGGAGACACATGGCAGAGACCCACTACCTCTCAAAGGTTCTGTCACGAGATCGTTCATAAATGAAAACATAATTAAAAATATTATTCAAAATTTCTTCCCATATTTTACACCTAAATCCCACACACTGGACATCCAAATGACAAAACATTTTTAATGCCTTTTAAATATTACCAACAGTTACACAGAATAGATACTGTTTAAAATGTGCATTTATTAATATTTAAATAAAGAGCATTTAAAGCGAAGCAATCAGATATTGTGTTTTTCACACTTTACTTTTGTCACATTTGTCTTGAATGCCTTGCATGATGGATTTGTTTTTGTACACCTATCTGGACATAGGTGTATGATAATAGGAGGTTTCTCTTGTCTGTCTGCTGGTCCCCTGCAATTAAAAAACACACCGTTACCTCTGCTTTCTAACAGCAGAAGCACTCTAATGTATAAATGTAGTGGGGAAAATAGAAAACTGACCCTGTCCACACTTTCTCATACCCTGGGAAGGATACCAAGTCATTATATAAAAAGTTAAATCTTAAGTATTGAGTCTGGCTTGAGTCATGTGACTAGTGTCCACATCTGTAATGTTCTTAAACAGAAAGGAATAAATATGTCTGATTTTAGAGATAAATTAGCCCTTCCCATTGCAGCACCAAGATGACCAGCTTTCCACTTTTGGCTTTAGTTAGTGTATTTCAATTTAGATGGACCACTGGCTCCCTTTAGTTAAGCTAAGCTAAACAAGTCCTGGAGGTATAGGGATAATATGATATCCATCTTTTCATTAAATATTGGTGAAACAGTAAACACTCATGTTCCCCAAAATGTGGAACTACCCCTCAAATCCCAAGCTTAAGATGTATCTAAAGTATCTAATTTAAGACAGAACGTGTATAGAAGAACTATGAGCACCAAATGTATGCAGTCATGACAAGGCAGACAGCTAGAACCCTGTCCTCGTCAGAGTTTTTATTTCTATGTCAATATTGTTGCCAGGAGATTAGAGCAGGTCCCAGCTGGAAATCTGTCTGAGGAACACAGCTACATGCAGAGAAGGAATGCGTCTTTCATCTGCAGGGAGGTTTAAACTTACTGCACTTCATGGCTCTCTACTCATCTTTTTCAACAAATACAATATACATTTGCCATAAGTTTAAGCATGCATTTAATAAGCACTTCTAGCTTCTTTTGATGCATTCGCTGTCAACTTTGCAAAGCTTCAAGTAGATGAGGCAGTAAGAGTGAGGGATTTAAAGTTTGGAAACTATGAATTCAGTTTGACTTCAGTATGCACTTGAGAGAAACACAAGCTGAAGTAAAAGTGGGGTAGGAAGTTTCAGGAAGTTTGTCTTTGAGCTGAAGCTGGGGGAAACAGCAGCCTGATATCAGTCAGCAAGGTTATCTCATGATAGTCGTGTCCTGGCTGAGACCTTATTGTTCTTTAGTTTCTTCAGTCTGTCAGAGCTGTCATCTAATCAGTCACTAAACTGGCCATTAAAGCCCGTGTAGAGCACATTTGTGAGATAATAATATCAATATGAAACTCAGATCTGTTTGTTAATTATAGAGAAAGAGCTAGTACAAGGTTAATTAAGCTTAGCATTAAAACTAGAGGCAGCAGTAAACAGTGTGTCAAAAGTTCAACAATACACCTATCAACAACTCTTTATTGATCTTTATTCACCAAAACTCACTAAGTAAGGAAAGTGAATTAACAATTTTCAAAAAATAAAATTACTTTCAAAATATTATTCATTCTCTGGTTTTTAACAAGGCTTTGGTAAAGGGTATGTAAAATGTTAAATAGTATGTACAGAAGATGTGGGGACTTTTTGTGTTGTGGGATGGTGGGTGTACTACACAAAGGACTTTGACCTTGAGACAAAGTTTAGTGTTTGGTTAAGGTTTAAACTACAAAAACATTCTGGTTAAGGAAAGATGTGGTTTTTGGTGAAAAATTAAGCACACCCATTGCTTCAAGCTTTTTTAATGTTTGACCATCATCTCTCCATAACCATAACTAATGACGGAATCCAGTAATGAAAACAAATGGAATGAAATGAATTTTTAGCATTTTAGCCCACACTGTTCATACATTCCCTTTGGAGTATATTCAGATTTTGTGCGCACACTGGATGGTTATGGTCTCTACAAAATTCTTAACGTTCAGCATGTAAATTACAGATACACACTTCAATATTGTTTGTTTCAGTCATTTTAATGAGTTACTTTCATCTTATACTATGAGTGAAGTTTATAAATGATTACAATAAGGAAAAAGGTACTTTTCCCATGTACTGTACCAATAAATGTATCAGTCTTGATAAATGGATGCTTAAGGAAAATATTTTTATTTGTCTATTTAGTTTCACATTTATTTACATACTTGACAGTGTGTGACTGTGAACAAGTTTTTATGTATGTTAACTTTTAAAACCATTACCTCAGCTTGAAAAATTGATCCATTAAGGTAATGCACATGTAATGTGATGACACATGTAATGTAGTCATTTCCTCTCTGAGTTTTTTTTAGATGCTTTACACTTCAAACATACAGCACTTTGTAAGTCTGCTCTATGCAGCCTGTTGTCCCTGAGGCTGGTGAAATATTTTGATTTAATTTAGTCACGTTTGAGTAAGGTCAGCTATGTGTGAAAGTGTCTAGTTAGCCATTTTCCCCTCTCTAAGCTATCTTTGCTAACCTAAAAATTTGAAGAGCAAGTTAGTAGAAATGTTTCTTTATTGCAAACTCAGAGGGGTGCAGAGGGGTTTATGTAACATTCAGTCTTGTTTACCTCAGCTGTTTCCTGTGAATGCCAAAATATCAGACAACATGTCTGTTTTAAATAAGGAAACAAATCTATCTGATTATCTATATCAATGTGGGGATAAACACAAGCATGTTGTTGTCTTGACCTTCAGATGCCCTTGTGCCCATGCTGGTTGTCTACAACCTAGACTACCCGGTTAGTTTACCATGCAAGACAGTATAAATGGTTTTAGTATGATTTTTTTAAAAAAAGAAAAAGATGTAGAAACAATTTAATTACTGCATTTAATGCAAATAATAGATCCTGCATGTGTTTATAATTGATGTAATATAATCCTGTTTGAATTATGGATTCAACAAGTTTGATAATAAGATAAGTTTCTTAACAAATCAACAGTACTGACTAGATCATAGTTAATCTCTCAGTTGTCCTAATATCTATCCAGCATCACCCACTGGAGTTAGTACTCACCTAAAGCAGTGATTACGGCTAAAAAAGACCTCTCTGACCTCGTTACCTGAGAGCTGAGAGGTCTGCCAAGCGGGCAAAGGTGCTGAGGCAGTTAAAAAGAGTGTCGCTAGTTCCTTACAGGACAGGGTGTAAAATCCCAGAGGAGTCCTGAGTGGAAATTGATAGAGTCACCCCAGAGAGGTTTCTTAGTGTGGGAACTAGACTGAACGTGGCGCTCTCTGCTCCTCTGATTTTCAGCTTCCAGCTCAGGGGCAAGGATGATCCAATTGGTCACATTACTCTGCATGGAGCCTATTAGTGTTCCCGGAAGACAGAAAGGGGGGTGGGGGGTAGGGGGTGGGAGTGGGGTGGGGGGGGTGGGGTGGGGGTACAGCACCTTGTCACAATTCATTCGAAGAGCTGCTTGTTGCTGTTGGTTTTGCTGCAGCTGCTGCTTTGAGACATGGGTTTGGTGATGAGATTTTTGCATCTGTCAAAAGTGAAAATAGAAATGCATGTATGGTAAGTGTTATGGCCTAGAGTTGAGTTATAGCATACCCAGCTCATTTGTTATCAACATAGGTCCCTTCTACACTTCCACATTTACACCAGCATGTGTGGAGCATAGAGAGTCCTACCATTCAGAGTTTGATGTCCTGAATCGTAAGAACATGGTCATCACCTGTGATGCAAACATCGCTCTCAAATGTCAACCAGTGAGCTCCCCCTTTAGCTTAGTGAGAGGTAAGTAGTCTGGGGGGGGAAATAAGGTGAAAAGATTGGGAGTTAAATGAGTTCCACTTATTTCTGGATGACTGCAAGAATGCTAATATGAGGTTTGATCAGAAATAAACACAAGTTATTTGATATGACATTTGTAGAGAGCCTACAACAATATTGTCACAGCTCTCTACTGTCCCTACATACACTCAAGTTTTAGGTCCAGTGGTAAAATTGCAAATTGGCACACACTAATGGTGCCACATATACATCTAATTCAAGTCTGTATGATGATCAAGCGATGAAATCTGGAATACTTGATAACCAAAATTATTGCTTGCACCTGCTGCAAGGACATTACTTTTTAGTACTTAAATGCATAGATGCGTTGTCAGTTTTTGATCCCATTGTGTGTTTTCCATGGACAATACTGACTCGTAATATTCAAATAACCTAAACAGAAATATCACAGAAGTTTTAACTTCAAACTTTCTTTGTAATTGAGCAAAGAATTGACCTGTAAGATTGACATGTAACAACAACAACTGTGTATCTCATCTCCTTCTAGGTTGGGTCATGTACTTATTAATCACCCCTCGTGAATCCATATTTTGTCCTATTTTTTTTATTCACATGTTATATTGAAGTCACCTGTAATATCAAATACAAAACAACCCAAAGGGTTACTGAAATTAATCTAACATTGTGAAGTATCATGCCATTCACATTTTCTATAATATCAGCCTATCAATGTCTGTCAGTTTGAACAATGCTCAACTTCACAAAATGACTAAAAATATGTGGTGCTGGTTTTCATTTTCACACCAACCATATTAAATGGCTAACACCCCATCCATGTATTGCCTCAGTATGGTAAACATATTTTCTGCAAAAAACGTAAAAGTAGCATCTCAGAGGCTATTTTCTAGTTACAAAAGAAGAGCAGAGTCTTATGACTGGAGGTTAAAAGTCAACACGGGTATTTAATCTTTGATCAGCAGGACAGCAATGGATGTTGGCTGGTGTTAGTAGGTCCCTCCAACACTCTGTTTTAAAACAGAATTGACATTTAATCAATTGGAATATCCATGGTTCTTAGAGGATATGTTCACAGAGGATGCTTTTTGTTTATTTTTGCAGTTTCATTCATCAATCTCATCCTTAGCAATAGTTGTAGGTATATCAATTTAATTTCTGAAGTCATTCATATTATGTGCATCAAAAAGCATCAATAAAAAAAACACAAGACAAAGACGTCAAAAAACATTTGGTAAATTATATTGAAAAGTAAAAACTGGGGGCAGAGCCCTCTACTGTACTCTGTGATGCTCTGTACCCAAGGCGTACATATATTTACACTTGGAAAACTTGCGTATGCATCACCAGAAAATCAACACCAGGACACTGCTATTCAAGTCCATTAAATTACTATAAAAGGAAGTCGCTGCCTGCAACACCATAACCTCCTTTAGTGCTGCAGAAGTGGCAAGGTTTCATTGATGAAGCCTACCACTTTCTTTATAGCCAAAGTTGCAAAAGACTAAGAAGTAGAGGGCACAGTTTCGCCAGATAACCTTTACCTGGAGGTGGGGTGGGGTCCTGACCTAACTTCACAGAAACATAGAAACATAATGAATGCCTAGGTGATATTGTATTTGGAAGATTTTTTCCAGTTTAGGAAGTATTATATTAATTTCTGACACAGAAGTACTGGGGACTTTTTGTCTTGTTGGATGGTGGATGTACTACACAAAGGACTTTGACCTTGAGACAAAGTTTAGTGTTCGGTTAAGGTTTAAACTACAAAAACATTCTGGTTAAGGAAAGAGGTGGTTTTTGGTGAGAAATTAAGCATACCCATTGCTTCAAGTTTTTTAATATTTGACCATCATCATTCCATAACCATTACTAATGAAGGAATGCTGTAAAGAAACAAATGGAATAAAAACTAACTCACTAATAAGTAAACACACCAAAAACAAATCTGTCTTCTTGGTGAGTGGTAAACACTATGCAAGAACATTTTAACTGTCAGTTACCTTAATTTTATGACTTTGCAGGATTGAACTGCAGGAGACAAAGTTTTGTGTTTGGTTAATGTTTCAACTATTATAAATTATGTCAAACGCAAAACAACTAGTTGAATATGCCTCAAAAAGGTTATGTAACATCTACCCTCTCTTTTTAGCATGATTATGTGTTATCTAGCTGGTGATGTTGGTAGTGTGAGGCATATGAAGATTGTAGCTGGTTAGATAAGTCCTAGAGTCCTTGATTAACATTTTGACTTGAGATGTGATACCTTTTTGTTGTTATTTTTTGGTGTTAATGACCAATGCAATACCCTGAATCAAGTATAAAAGTCAAGCTAGATTCAATAAAAGGGTTATAAGAATGACATAAAACTAATACAGGAATCAGCCAAACCATGCTGGCTTTGTTTTATATTCATAAATTATTACATTCATAAATGTTATACAGATTATGTTTCCACATGAACTATGCATCAAATGAGAAACAATGGATTTATATTGTCGGTGATAGTTAGCTAAAGCATATCTCTAATGCTAGATATGTGAAACAAGGTGTGTATGGACCTAAATGCAACACACAGAGAACATAGATTATAATTGGTAATGGCTTTTACTGGTAATTAAAGGACAGATAAGCAGTTATAATAATATAATAATAATAATTTTTATTTGTATAGCACTTTTAAAAACCTAGTTTACAAAGTGCTTTGACAAGCCT
>JAPZDY010000024.1:490385-505430 GCA_029783645.1 Ctenochaetus hawaiiensis
GCTTTTTTATTTATATAAATTTGCTCACCTATACATTTACAATATATATACATATATACATATATATATATATATATATATATATATATATATATATATATATATATATATATCACTGTAATGGCTCAGATGGACAAATTCCCAAGCTCTGTTGATCTACCTAAGACCAGTGAATCTGCCAAAACTGACCTAGAATATAAATCCACTGTTTGAGAATTAAAGCCCCACTATGTAGAACTTTGGCTTTGGTGTGCTTTGGCACCATCTAAAGGTCTGTGAGTGCACCAATGCTGTCACACATGGGGCTGCTCTGCTTGACAACATACATTTGTTTACAAGCAGAGGTTTGTGAAGGGATCGTGAAGAGACTGTGAGAAGCCAAAGAACAATGTAGACTGAAAAGTCACAGTAATATTATTGGATTGGTGCAAATTTGACTCTTCTAGCGTCTAATGTTACAGCCCATTGCTACAAACTGTTTGCATGTGTAGTATGTGTATAACATTATGTGTATTTAACTTTTGCCATGATATCTATAGGCCAATGGCTAACATTACATTGGAGAGGGTAATTCATTACATGCTAAAATTAGTTGAGTTCAGTTTGTAGGGTTCCAAACTGTAAAAGCAAACTTAAAATTCAACAAGTGTAAAAGATAGCTTCTTGGCATAAGATGGATTTATGCAAGCTGAAGACAAAACTTGGATTAGATGACTTTTGGCACCCAGTAAAGTTGTTATCCATTAGACAACAAGCAAGCTGATAATGCTGCAGGTTACTGTTACCTGAAGAAAATCTGCAAGTATGTACATTCTGTCTTTGGATAGTTGCTTTTTCATTAGACATGAGACAGATGACAGATGCCCAGATGTTTTCTGGGCAGCAGTATAACCACTTAAAAACCATATATTTGTTATATTAACATTCTGTATGCTGACTGTCTCATGCCAACGTTAATGGCTAAACTTTTATTAACATGGGTTGACTTGCCTTGAAGAGATGCCTTGAATTGTTTGCACAACTGCTGCTCTGAAATATGACAGATAATATTAGCTAATGCATCAGGGGACAATAAAGCTGCTGACATCAGGCTGTAGCGTGCTAATGTTGCCTGCTAAAACTCTTTGAGATGGGCTGAATGGGTTTATGATGAAAATATAACTACTCAACTAAATAATGAAGTGCAACAAAAAAAAACATAATGCTTGAAATGAGCGTATTATTTGTTAATCCAACAGCAACATAGGGTGCTTGGCCTCTGACTTACAGACAGCTGATTTACGAAGCTCCCACAATGTGTAAAAGTCTGTTCTATATTTACCATTGTGTGGTCTCTTGCTTAGTTAATCCTTCTTCTTTTCTCCCTTGCTTCCTCCAACAACATCTTCTTGGGTCTCTTCTGTGCCTCTGCCATACTTTAACCATATCGTTAAAGACCGTGCAAGGCAATACTGTTATTTTCTTGGTAATATGTTATCTCTAATTGTTTATGTGTATAGTACTTAGGTTGAAAATACAAAACTCCATTTTGACTCTGATCTTTAAATAATCTTTTTTGTCTATTTTATCATTTTTAAAAAGCGGTGTAAAGTGGGTGGGACTTTTACAGGAGTTTGCTGATGTCTGCAATTTCCTAACAGTCAGGATTCAGGACAATGCTGGCTTGCTATTTATGTACACTTCAACCAGCGGCAAAACAGCAACACATTGGAGCTCCACTTGGACTGGAGAAGCAGCAGCAGCATTTATTAACTGAAAACTGTTATTTAAACTGCACATTTACTGCTAAGCAAACCACTTTTAATGCTAAGTGTTTCCTGTTTCCCTGCTCTGCTCTGAATACTCTGGTGCATTTACTGACACTGGTAACACCCACATGTTCACCTTCTCTTTACCACTCACACCATACGTTCACACATACACATACTGCCCTGTCTCTTGAAGGAGCCTAACACTAAGCAAGCTAATAAATATTGCTAATGTTCAGTAGTGGGACCGAGGAGCTGGGAGCAGCCATGTTTCAGACCATGGTGTTCTGCTGACTGCTCAGAGAAGCATCGCGTTTTAGTGATTATGTGTGGTCTCCACTGCTTCAGTGGACATGCCCCTAGCGTTTCAGAGCAGAAAAAATGCTTATTTCCAGGATTTTGAACGCTTATTTTTCATACTTGTCGATGTTTTTAGTCAATCAAATTTTGTTGGGTGGATGTTAACACATCTCTTTGAGGTATGAAAAACTAAGAACACCTTTTCATTATTACTTTACACAGACTTTAATGAAGGCAGGACAAAGTTGTATCCTGTCTTTATTAGGTAGGACAACTTTCAACTGTCCTACCTAATCAAGGCACAAGAAAGTCCCAAAAAATCTTTGAAAAAAATTCTCACAATCCTTCTATGAGGCTAATATTTGTTAAATACCTGAAAAAGGGAGGGATTATTCAGATCCAGTGGTAGACACAACCCTCAGTCTCTTAAACTACGATCATAAAGCGGTAGCTAGGATGCTTGCCACTAGACTTGGTAGAAACATTTTTTCAGTAATACATTCTGATCAAAATAGCATTGTATCTGATAGATTTTCTTTTTACAACATCTGGCCTTTATTTAATATTATATATGCAAACTATAAAGCAAACAGTCCATTGGTTGTCATTTCACTTGATGCAGAACATGCTTTTGATCAGATTGAATAGAGGTATGTGCATGCCTCTTTGAGATGTTATGGATTGGGTGAGATTTTTTTTCATCACAAATAAAGGTGCTGTATACTTGACCAAAATAAGTTATACTTATCAATTGTTATAGGTCACTCCCCTTTTATCTTAAGAGAAGGACAAGGCAATGTTGCTGGGCCAGTACTCTGTTGTTTAATCTAGCATTTGAGCCTTGGCCATAAGTATAAGGCAGCATACTAAGATTGAGGGAATAAAGATGAAAAATAGATAAAACGTCAGATTGATTTTAATTTTTTTTCATTTTGTTTTTTTTTTTGTTTGGCTCTCCTTATCCCTTTGCCAGCTGTGGTAGCTTCTCCGAGTATTCAGTTAACTGGAGGAATAGTGCATTTACTTCTCTCACAGAGAACATGAATCATCTTTTTCTTGATTCTCTTCCATTTGTAATTGGCAAGGAGCAGTTCACTTATTTGGTCTATTCCTGAAAATCCAATGCTCATATTCAAGAACATTTTTTGTAGTCAGGTAGGTCTTGCTTAAAAAGACTTTGATTTTTGAAGACCTTTGGCACTCCCTTTTATAGGGTGTGTAAATGCTATTAAAATAGTGTCACCTCCCAGGTTTATGTACATGTTTAAAAATATTCCTGTTAAGCTTCCTTTGTCAGTAAAAGAACATATTTAATAATACTACCATTTGTGTGGGGGTATAAAACTCTTTGAAAAACTCACTTAAGGAAATTAAGAAATTAGAGGGTCTGTCTCCTCCAATATTACAACATTTTAATTGAGCAGTTAATGCCTTAGCCTTAATTTACCAGCATTCCCAGTTACCTTAAACGTGTGCTCCATGATACACCAAGTAGCTACAACTGTAGTCTCAAGCAGTGAGAAATAGTTTCAATAGTTCCAATTCATCAAAATGTAAAGTTTATCACTTTAAGCATTAAATAAAATGAAATGAAAAAACTTGTCTTTGTATTGTATTCAATTGAATATAGACTGAAAATAGATGGCAAATTATTGTATTCTGTCCTTTTTTACATTTTATGTAGCGTCCTTTTTTTGGGAATTTGGTTTTGTAGATGGATAAGGACTTGCTTTGCAAAGGTTAACATAAAGTTTGTTTTTTTTAAAATCCAACTGTTGGAACCCAATGTGACAAGCTCTTTCCTAAATTCATAAAGTTAAATGTAATGTATTTATGTAGAATTTTTTTAAAACATATTGCTGTAAAAATTTGCTCTTCTGAAGTTGTATTTTCCAACAGATGTTCTTGCCTCCACATGTCTTGCTGTTCAACACTCTGGCCACTACCAAGAATCTGGGTAAGAGACAGCAACAGAGGAACCACATCTTACACATCTCTAGAGGTGTCTTATCGCATACACATTTTATATAAATCAGCTTAAAAGTAATGAGTAATTACCACCAAAAACCCTGCTCGTTATATAAAGTCACAATCCTAAAACACAAAGGTTCCATATTATGTATGCAAATGTGTTGTTTAATAATTACTATTGGCCAACAAAACCTTATCATATTTTTTGACTCTTTAAAATCAACCCAGTATTGTACTTATTGAGCGCAGTACAAAAATGATAATACAGCATACATTAATTCTGTAATGTATAACTGCTTCAAAATTACTGTTAAGTATTGGTCGGGCTAGTATAAACATAGACTTAAAAAACACAAAAATTTTTTTGTTGGATGATTCTTTTTCTTTTTTTTCTTAGAGTGGTGAAGCTAGCTGGCACGGAAACACACTTATCAGCAGAGGAAATTGAAGAGGTGGGCACTATCATACAGTTATACAGTGGAGTGACATCAGCTCAGAGATTAAGTGAAAAACATTCTTTTTGCTTGTTTGACAGCCCTGATACCAAAAATGTTGGGATGGTCTCAAACAAAACAAACAGTATATAATCATTATTTAATCTTTTCTTATATAGAGTCATATGTTGCTCATTTTGAGAACAACCTAATGTCTTAAGGTGTACCCCATAACACAAGCAGAGACTTCACTTAAAGGGATTGCAATGGATTTGAACCCATTTAAGGAGGGCAGAAGCATCTGCTTACCAATTGAAAGAACACACTGCCCACAAGCAGTGACAGGGAGATCCTCCATTTCCCCTGACAGGGCAAAATGGTGGGGGTTTTAACATTGGGTTTAGGAAAGAAAGTCAGATCCCCTGACTTGTTCAGTTGAATCCATTCACTTTTTTTCTCCTGCTGGAGAAGAGGCTGTCTCATACCACTAATGAAGTGTATGCACCAGCCATCTCTTCTTGTCAGACCTGTCATTACCAATCCTCTTAGGTATTGTTAATTGCAGTGAGTCACAAAGCTCCTCTCTGGCCCCCATCAGACACACCAGAAGGATTTTTGTACTTACAAGATGGAATTGCTGTCAAAGTCCCATCCATGAAGCAGCCCATCGGATAGTTTTGTAAGCCCAAGTCCAAGGTTAACAGGCAGGTGGGTAGATATCCTCCCACTGTAGTTCATGTGCACTCAACAGGCACTTGACATGCTGACGGCCCTGTTTAGTGGGATTGATGTCAAGGGATGTATGCACCGCAGTGTTGTGGTCCATGCCTTTTCTGATCACACATTGTTATCTTTTGGAAATGTTGGACCCCTTTTTAGGACCTGTGCTTGATGGGGTCATTCAGGACTGGCCTAAAGATGTTTTGAGTTTCTATGAACTTTGTTACACAAGTCATGTCCACTTAAGCAGCTTTGGTTATACAGAAGCAGGAAGGCTACAATGTCTAACCTAAAGCTGATCTGGATCAGTGAGTGTAGGTCTGATGACAAGGGAAGAGCAGTTGTAAGCAGTATATTCTCATTCCTTCTTGTCAAATATCTGTGCTCTATTGTCCTCCTCAGGTGTCTCATAGGGATGCTCAAGGTCACTTTTTGGTGTCAGACACAGAAAGTCTTCCTGCCGCAAAGCCCATCTGACCACCTGATTTATGCTCTTCTTAAACATAGGGTTTATTTTGTGAAAGGGTTGCAGTATGGTTAGATTAAAGCAAGAACTTAGTGTATTTCATACAGTACCTGAAGGGTACCTCCCAAATCTGTATGAGACACCAAGCCAACTTGTGTAAAATAGAGAGAAGGGTGTTATAGTGCAATTCTGGTTTTATAGGGCGCTGCCCCTCTACCTTTGGACCCTGCCGCTCCTACTGGAGGTAGCTGTTTTGCTGCCTTGTATATATGTACATATGTCAGTTTCACTTGACAAATACCCTTGCATAATTCAAAATAAAGCTAATATACATGGAGTCCAGTAGGGAAATCCACCTGTGGTTATAGAACTCTCATTCCTATCTGGTTGTATAATTTGTAACTGACCGATATTTTGTTGTCACTGAAAAGTTGGTAGAGCTCCTGTTTGTGGTTGTGTTTACACTGTCTGTGAATGATTAGAATTTCAACTGGATAATATGCGAAGTAGTTCTAGGGTTAGTAAATATGTACATTTTAGACAGCCAAAATGACACGCACTACTGAATGAGTGCCTTTTATGCATCATGGTTTCTGTCTACAGGGCATTAAAATGTATTTCTAATCACACAAATTCAAGTAGTTGACTCAGAATTCTCAACTCCACTGTCATTCAAAAAGCCCATGAGGGTCTCTACATATTGCCCTCATACCCAGTGGTACAAATAATGTATGTGTTAAAAATTTAAAACCATCCAACCTAATTTTCGTTTCTTTTTATGTTCACAAATGCGGTTATAGTGGTGTGTGGTTGTGTTATCAAGAGGTCATGTGTCCACTTAACTGTCCGAGAGTTTTCCATATCATGTTGTATATGAAAATTTTAATAAGTTATGATTTTGTATGACTGCTACCTTGGCCAGGTCTCATTTTTAATGTCAATCATGCCTCTTGGTAATATAAACGTTAAATGAATTGGAAAAAAGTGTTGAAGTGTTGAATTTATTAATGTTGAAATCAATCATTAATAACTAAGTCAGTACTGTGATCACCTAATTTATTCTGCTACTGGCTAAAGAGGCAGGGAGCAGAGAAAAAGTACCCAGCCGAGAAGGAGGATGCAGTTGACCAATGTAGCAGAATAAAGGGCACTGAAGAGTGTGATGAGGATGGGCTGGGGGACCTGCCCTCTTCAATTTGTCGACGTGGGGCTGTCAGCCGCGTGAGGGGCCCCATCTCTCGTAAGGCTAGCCAGACCAGTGTGTACCTGCAGGAGTGGGACATTCCTTATGAGCAGTTGCAGTTGGGAGAGCTTATTGGCAAGGTGAGGAGAGAGAAAGAGATGTAATACATACACACTCTTTTTTGATTAAAACAAAAATTGCCAACCTTTGTATTCAACACACCTAACACATTTGACATTGTGACTTTCAAGGGTCGCTGGGGAAAGGTGCATAAGGGTCGCTGGCATGGTGAGGTGGCCATTCGCCTACTGGAGATTGATGGTAACAATCAGGATCACTTGAAGATCTTTAAGAAGGAGGTGATGAACTACAGGCAGACCAGGCATGAGAATGTTGTCCTGTTCATGGGTGCATGCATGGCTCCACCCCACCTTGCAATTATTACCAGGTGCTGATGCATAACTCATCAGTTAAGAACTGAGATCTTAATTCTGCTGTAACTGTCTAATTTTCAGTACAATTCCAGTCACCAATGTATTTGTTTGTTTATTAGGATAATTTGATATATATATATATATTTAATATTAATATATGCTACATGCTATGTTCTAATATTGATATATTGATATTGTGAAATCAGTTTTAGTAAACTATTGCATATGTTTTCTCTGCAGTTTCTGTAGAGGTTTGACTCTGTATTCTGTTGTAAGAGAAAGAGGTCACAAGCTAGACATCAATAAAACAAGACAGATTGCACAGGAGATTGTAAAGGTAAGCATCTCCAAACTCTGTTAAATGGACAGAAGCCCAGTCAAATAATTTAAATTCTATTGTTTAGCATTTTAAATTACAATTTGCCTGAAGGGGCTTATGATATGTACAGCATATGGTATTTTCTGTCTTTAGACCCTTTAATTAAAAAATAATGGCTCCAAATGCTAATTTTAATGAACAATGATGATTTAATGATGGTTTCTAACTCTGTTGAACAATTACATCATAACAAAAACATATTTACTAAGCTCAGTTAGATAATTTCAGTTGATCAGAGATAGATTAACAGTTATACATGATACTAGTTGACTGATAAGTAACAAGATGTTGAACAGAAAAATGCCAAAGATATGCCAAATGTTAGTAAGATTAATTAATGCAGAATAGTAAGAGAATTTACAGTTTTTTACACTTTCTGAAATTAACAGTTTTAAAACCTTGATTACATTTTTTAAACCATTAGCACTTTTTTTTCAATGGTTTGATACAATACAAATTAACCAAAGATTATTTGTTCTTTGAACTAAAATCACTCGTTCAAAATGACACAACCTAACATCAAAGTATTACCATTTCAAATGTAATTCACACTTTACATTTGAGTTGACTATCTATTCATTTTCATCTCAGTGATTTGTCAATTGATAGAATTACTCAAAATGATAAATAACTGTTGCACTACTTTTATAGTAAAGCATGATTGTATGAAAACTTAGAAATAATATCATGTTATATCATTAAAATTTGACATCAGGAAAACGAGAGCCACTGACACCAACTTATTACTGATTACTGATTTCACATTGTGACACAGGTATTAATGGTATCCACAGCAAAGTAGTGATGCTGTATCATGGAGCAGCCAGGTGGTAACAATAGAGGTCAAGCAGCAGAAGGAAGAGGAAGGGGGGAGGATGCGGAAGACATGGCTTATTTTTAACTATGAGCAAGACTGTTGAAACTAAAACTAGTAATGATTCAGAATATTAAACTGAACTGCAATAGGAAATACATGCCTGCATTTTATTACATTTAAGCATCATAAAATTAATCAAATTAATCAAATTTAATGGACATTAGGATGATTTCAGTAATAATGTCAGCCACCGCTTTTTTTCTATTCTAGATCATAGAAATGTCTTGTGTTCAGCTTATCCATTCCTTTACAGGGAATGGGTTATTTGCATGCCAAAGGCATCATTCACAAGGATCTGAAGTCAAAGAATGTGTTCTATGACACAAACAGAGTGGTCATCACAGATTTTGGCCTATTTGGGATGTCTGGAGTGGTACAAGAAGGCAGGTAGGAATGAACTTAATATTCTTAAATAATACTTAAAATATAGATCTTGTCTCTCTGGTAAGCCACAGTCATCTTCATTAGTGCTGTGTGTGTGTGTGTGTGTGTGTGTGTGTCTATCTAGAAGAAAAAACGTGTTGCGGATACCTCGGGGCTGGATCTACTACCTGGCTCCAGAGATTGTTCAAAAAATGAGTCCAGATGTTGATGAGGACCAGCTGCCTTTCTCTAAAGCTGCTGATGTTTATGCTTTTGGGTATTGGCAGATGTTAATTACATTTGAAAAGCCCGTTAAGGTTAATCAACTTACACTTAAGTTAGGCATTTTGAAGTGAGAAGTAAGAGTGGCATTGGCACTATGGTTTATATAAATGAAAGTTTAAAGCATAATTCTTTAATGTTTGCTTTGTTTCAATGTTTTTTATCTGTAGTGCTTAGCAAGTATTTTTGGAGGTTTCTGATGGTTCGGTTTGAGCCCTTAAAATCCTATCAGGGTTTACTAGTAAAAGCAAGCACACCAATGTCACCAAGGTCACACTGACATTGTAAGATTACTGTTGAGAATAGCTGACATGGGTAAAGGTTTACAACTTGAAGCCCATACTGGATGCATTTTTTGAAACATTTCTTCAGTAAGACTCATATAGCTTGGCATATTTTCTAAGACAGACTTCACACGGACAAAGACAGAATGTGAGTATAGAACATGAAGTGGTTTCTCTGTCAGCCCAGTTTTCCTGATTGGATTTTTGCGTTGTGTAATTTTCAGCACAATCTGGTATGAGCTGCAGGTTGGAGACTGGCAGTTCACTAACCTGCCTGTGGAAACTATAATCTGGCTAGTGGGCAGCAACAGGGGCATCACGAAGGTGCTGGCAGATTCCAACGTAGGCAAGGAGGTCATGGTAAGTCCATTACATAGATCCCACAAGAACATGGCAGTGACAACACTAAATGCCATGTCCTAAGAAGAAGAAGAAATTCACCATTTAAACTACAGTGAAACTCTTTGTATTATATGGACTTTTTTCTAGCCCTCCTTAACTTACGATTGTTAAACCAATTTTAAAAATACCACTGTAGTGGCGGTAAATTAAGCAAAACTCTGTGTTTTAGTCTCTTATTCTCAAGAACATCCTTCAGTATAGCACTATTTAGTGTAGAATCCTGGTGTGTGCAGTGATATGTCTTCTTGGAACTCAGGACTCAAATCTGAAAATCCTTCGTTCCTTCTTTTCCTCACTAAAAGTGAAGTTTAACTTGATTAAATAGCTTTAAATGAGTTAAAGCCACAGCTCAACAGTGCTTGTGTAATGGCAGTCTTCCTGCCTTGAGGATGGTTGAGACATGGACAGTTAAAACTTTACAACAATTAAATGAGAATTAAAAATGAGGTCACCATGTTTTGCACACTTATCTAGCATCTGACTTGCTGGCATAGGTATCTTTTATTCTGTTTTGTTCTACTCTGTCCCAGCAAAATAACTTATTTTTAGCACTAGATTCTTCCACTGTTAGTCTTTTTGTTATTAGCAATGTCATGGTCGAACTTTAATGAGTAGTAAGTGCATGTAAGTCTATTGCCTGGTAGCCACTTAGCTCCATAGACTTGAGTACAGTCTTAGGTGTTTTTTGAAACATTAATGGATGAAATAGCTTAGGATTCTGTTACATTATATTCATTACTTATATCATAATCATAAATGTGTGCTGGTGAGGGAGTCACAGTCAGAGTGTAAGATAGTAAATACATTTATGCAAATTCCCATACATTAGGTAAAGCATCCTGCATTAAGCATTAATCTTTTCCTTTCAATCTCAACAGGAGATCCTCTCTGCCTCCTGGTCCTTTGAAACAGACAGCAGACCGACTTTCACTGGGCTGGCAGACATGCTGGAACGACTCCCAAAGCTGAACCGCAGGCTGTCCCACCCTGGACACTTTTGAAAGAAAACTGAGTTTGTATTAGAGAAGAGAAGGCATATTCATGGTCAAGGGTAAACTTAAGTACAACATCATTCACACCATCATTTAAAAGGGACTGTCAGTTCACAATCTCTGAAAATCTACATTTTAATGTCATGTAAGCAGAAATGAGATGGAGTTACAGAGAGCCAAAAAAACAAGAATCAAATGAAAAATGATGTTAAAGAGATTTTGTAAAGAAATGTGAATATTATGAAGCTGTCATGTTTGATATCAGTGAGTACAAGTGAGATGTCTAATGAGACTAACTTTTTGTATTTTGAGGAACAATCTAGGCAAAAGAACATTTTGCTGTTACGTAAGATAGTGTTATAGTTGTTGCACACTCTACACTTTCTTACCTTTCTCTCCAGGCACTGACAAAATGTTGGCCAGCGGTAATATTTTCTTTCATGTTTCTGAGTTTCACCTGTCCTCCTCTCTCCTCTCTCTGCATCTCCTCTTCTCTGGGTGCCAACTGATTTACCTCTGCATGTTTCTCTTGTTACTAATCTCCACGTTCTCCCTCCCCACACTTTCACCTTTGTCTATAACTCTGCTTCCAGGTCTTCTTTTGTGCACATTTGTTTTCCAACACACCTTGTTTCTGCCTCCTGACTTTGTTCTTCATAGGATCAAATTTGTGTCTGATATGGACATGCATTCTTGAAATCTTGATTCTGCCTACAATGTGAACAAACCGCAGTATGGAAGTTTTAAGGTCACAGGAATTAATGTGGAATACCCTTGAAGGGCTGCTTAGATGCACAAGAGATGCACAAGGATACTTTTTGTCCTGTTCAAATTAGTAGATTGTTACTTAAATGTAAGAAAAAATGTTATATAACATCTGTCACACACAAAGTCATTTCTGATCATTTATGCCAATAGCACAGTGCCACATGCATCATAGGGACTTATCAAGCACTGAATATACAGACGGGCCAATCCTGGGAATGATGTGATAAAATTGTTGCTTTGAAAAACAAAGGGTACAGGTGAAAAATAAATCATTTATCAGTGAAAGCTTGATTGCACAAGTGCTATCTCAGCTACTGCTGTTGGTCATGTAACCCCTGTCTTGCACTTTGTAGCATTCTATTAAAACTGCAAAAATACTGGAGACAAAAAATATTGTAGAAGTAATCTAAGGAAAAAAAGAAAGCGAGAGGTCTACACTCGAGTGCCACGTAAATTGATGACAAATGTGTCAGTACCCTAATAGCTGAACACTTATCTTATACCCTATTTACACAGCACCAACTGTGTTGCTGCTGGCAAAGACAGGAAATGCTGTATAAATGTAGATTCAACATTAGCTGCTGCTATTCATTGAATGAGGAGGTGAGAAGAAGCTCAAGTAATGCCTCTTTAAAAAAACATTGCTGCAGGTCTAACTTCATTTAAATCCTCATGACCTTCTGATTTTTTAATTAGTTTTTAAGCAGTTTCTTTTGTTACAATTGACATGTATTCCTAAAATGATATAAAGTTTTGAAGTCAACAAAGTTTTAAATTTAATCACTGTCACACTAAAAATGCAGGTTTTCAAACCAAAATACTTTAATATAAATCATTTTTATACGTAGAAAGTCAAAGTAGTATTTCTGTTATAAAAAATAATGATATTTCTAAATTTTTAAATCAACCTACCCCAAACAGTCAGTTCTCAAGTAAAGACTTTTTTCGTACTTCATGACATATGGGTGCCATGATGTAATTTTGTTGATAATTTGGAACATAAACATTATGTAGAGAAATATATACAGTGTATCAGGAGTGTTAGGGCTAGAAATGCAGTGTGATAGTTACAGACAAATTTCGCTGGTTGGTATATGCAAAAGCACCTTATGAAAGATAAGCTCAGATATGCTCACTGCATTGTACAGGTGAAAACAAATCCATAGTTATATGGACAATCATGATGGCTTAGAAATATGACTATCAGTGTCTTACTGATATACATGTTTCCTTTTTTATGAAAATCATAAGCTAACTTAATTCAGTATTAAGACAGTCACTGAACTTCAAGTAAGCTTAAAAGAAAGACTATTTAACGTGATATACAAATACAACTTCTAACCTATGAAAGTATTACTTGTTGCCTGGTAATGGCATTTCTTTTGCTAGTAACATTCGAAAACAGCACAAAAGACGTGTAAGATGTGGTCTGAGCCCAGGAGCAAGTAAGCAGCTGCACAGAAGCATCTGATTATAGCCTGATTGGAGCTATTGCCACACATGATTTAACTGTCAAAGCAGTTTACTCTCCGAAACATATGATAGATAATAAATATGAAATATTTATCATCTGATAAATATACAAAATATAAAGGACACACAGAAACCTGGTTTGCTTTAACCAGGTTTTTTGACTCTATATATAGAGAGAGACAGATAATTTTTTTTTAACATTATTATTATATTATTTTTCATTATTGCTAAAAAACAAACTATTAAGCTTTTACAAGGAGCTTCACTGTAGCTCTTTGGACACTTAAACTGCAATAGAGCTGTGACTGAGGTCGAGAAAATCGAGATCAAAATTGGTGCTGTTTATATTTGAAAATTTGGTTTTGTAAAAAAAAAAATAAATAAAAAAAATCACCTCCATAGGGTATCTATCAAAGTCCAGTATTTGTTAACCCGCCTGAAGAATAAAAACTAAGACTAGAAACAGTTCCTTTTGTTGACGTGTGCCATAGGTTTCTCTTACTTTCTGTGGAGGGTCTTATGGGTTAAAGTAAATTTTACATCTGTAAGTTAGTGGTCAGAGTACCCTATCATGGCTTAAAAGCTGTAAGGCTGTCAGTTTCAGCTGCTTAAAGGCTTTGACTCCACCATACAATTGTCCAGTATCCTTTATTTCAAGGTTGCCAGCACAAAGGTGGTTTACATAAGCAAGAAACATCATCACATCATCCCCCACACCTCTGAAAAGTAGTTAACATATTTGGTGACCTCTTGTAGGCTCCTAACCCCAGTGGTGAGATACTGTTTAATGCTGTGCTGCAAAAAACATTGACATGATTTTAGCAGTCTGTTAAATTCAAATATTTATAAAAATCTGGGCTTAAATACTATTTGCTGTGGCAGCTTTGGATTTGTGTTTTTATAACAAAGACATAACTATTAAATCCTGTTTAAACCAATCAGATGATCAAGAGAATTGTAGATTCAAAGGTAAACCAGTTTGTAATAACTACCCACACTGAGAGGCTATGACAGCTTCAGGTAAACTGTCTTTTTTCTTAATCTCACTTTGACTCATAGTTGTAGGATATTACTTGAAACGAGGTTTTTGTCATTTGTGATTTTGTCACAAGATTGCCTTTACTGTGTGCACTCTTGCAACTTCCCTTTTCTTAAACAGGATGTGGCTTCTGTGTGTGAGTGTGTTCATGTATTGGTGTTTGTGTGTGGTGTGTTTCCTCAGGCAGAAATATATGCTCCTTGAATGTGATGACCTTCACCAGCACAGTGGAACCCAATCACAAATTATCAAACAATAACCTTATGTGTGTGAACCATTTACAGAGACAGATGTTTTTATTTTTATTTTACATTTTCAGTGGTTCTACAAGGGTTTCGGTTTAAGGGTATTTGATTGGTACTTAAGTTACATTTAGGTTATGATTCAAGATACTGTGTGAACTGGTGGTGGTGGATTGCGGGGTTTGGGTGTTAATCCACTGTACAGATATTTGTAGATATTTTGTAAGCTTCTGGTCTGAAAAATATAAAGTATTACAGCTGATTTCAAGTGCTTCAGTGTGCTCCTTTTTAATAACAGAATCAGTGGTATTTACCAGAAATGACTCCAATCATGACTTTACAGTCTAAATATGCAGTCAACAAAATTATAACTTACAATTTACTTACACAAGCTTGTTGTGTCCAGGTACATCAAAATCAGTATCATGATCAAATCTAGTTTAAATTAAGTCAAATTAGGTGTGAATGAGACTCTGGGCCCTATCTTACGCTTGGTGCAAAGTGGCGCTGTCACAAATGAACTATGACGTGAACCCAAATGCACAACTCAAGGGACAGTTCAAAGTTTAAATGAACAATTCTTTAATGACAAAGTATTAACGAAAAATCACTCTTACAGAGGAATACTACTATGTGACAAAAGTATCAAAGGAAAATCACTCTTATTGAGGAAAACAACCATGTGACA
>JAPZDY010000024.1:531383-543823 GCA_029783645.1 Ctenochaetus hawaiiensis
CAATGGATTTCATTACAGACAGCACAGTGAGCACAGAGTAGGAGGGAGATTAGAAAGAGAACATGCGCTACAGACAGAGAAAACATGCTGTAATGAGTGACAGCAGGAAAGGCAGTAAAATTTGGGCGCATTTCAGTGTCATCGAAAGTTCAAAGGCAGAGTGTAGACTGCAAGATGAAAATCTCTTTTTGAGCTTGCTCCACAAACAACCTGCACAGGCACATGAGAACTGTTCACCCATCAGTGCAATGGGAAGAAAAAAGATAAGCAAGGGAATAAATAATAAACATTTGACATATGTATGTTTTTACATTAGTAATTCATTTTACACATAATTTTACATTATTTTTGATAATAAAATAATTTAAACAATAAAAAAATCTGAGAAGCCACTTGGGAGCCAAAAAAGCCGTCTCTTTTTAGTGAGGCGAGCCAAAAGAACCGGCTCTCTAAAAAGAGACAGAATTCCCATCACTATCAGGAACTAAGCTAGGGGAGGTTTGCCTTGGCAAGCCCATGCACCAGTTTTTCCTTTTTCCTGTGAGGGATGTCCCAAAAATTGGGGGGGTGGTACAAGACTGAACTTCCAACATTTTAATCTTTTCGTGAGTCAAATTCTTGTCTCATCATCTCCATCCATTGAGAAATGAGACAGAGGAGGAGAGGCTTACAGCAGACATATGCTTCTATGCCCAAAGGTTGGGAGATGTGGGTTTATGTTTAGAGGATAAATTTGCCTCTTTGACATCCATGCGTCAATGAAGGAGAAACATGGGAAAGTTAGAGGGCTATGCCCAGTCTCAGTGGCCTCTCCATTGGTTCTGTCAGTATGCAGCTGTGCTGGAACTCTTCATGGGTTTGCGTAAGAGGACGTGCAACCTGCTGTGAAACATTGGCTGTTTAACCGCAGTAATAAGCTGTGGCAGTAGAGTTGAGAAAAAAAGCCACAGCAAACACAGAGGGAAATAAACACGTGTCATAGTATCACAATGTCTGGATGAGACTCCTTTTGCGATAGTATCTTACTAAACATACACTCTCACCCAAGGCCTTTGGAAAGACTACATCCATGGAGGAAGTAAATTGTGGAAAAACTTACTTTTGCTAGTGGAAGCACTAGTGATGGTAACGGTTTTCCTGCCTTTATATTGTGTGAGATATATGTTTTTGGTATGGACATCCTGATTGGTCAGCTCTTCAGATGCAAATTTCAGTAAGCAAAATTTGCATGTCTAATTGGAGAAAGCTGTTACTTACAGAGTTTAGTAGGGGGTATAGCCTGTTTAGAGAAAAAACCAAGCCTTCCATGCAAGCTAAGCTACCAAATTCAAGCTATTAAAGCTTTGCATCCTAAAAATGGTCATCTTGTTCATGTTTTGTGGTTTCATAAGAAATTGCTCTCAAACTATTTCAATAGAATACACAGTATTGTTTTGCCAGTTACATACATTCCACACAGTGTGATGTAATTTGCAGTATTGGAACGACTGAAAACTGTGTATTGAGCTGTACTTGGCATGAAACTCATAAAATGTATTAATCATATGCAACTAAAGCTTGCAGACCACCTGTCAAGCAGTAGGTTTTCATAAATATTGAAAAACTGCCAAAATATTAGGTAAGCAGTGTTGCAGTTGAGGCTATGTCCTTAACACTTGCTGTTGTGCTTGTCCTCCTCTGCTGTTTGTAACTACTTCTTCTCTGGATCTGTCTCCTTCATCAGGTGATGCACATGTTCAAAGGCTGTCGTCGTGAGGACTCAGCTCCTCATATATATTCTGTTGCCCAGTCAGCCTACCGCAACCTGCTTACAACCCGGCAGGATCAGTCTATTGTGCTGCTGGGAAAGTCTGGCAGCGGCAAGACCACCAACTGCCAGCACCTGGTCCAATATTTGGTCTCCATTGCTGGTAGCACGGGCAAAATATTTTCAGGTGAGCCTGCAAACAGAAAAGAGGATTGTAAAGTCATAACAAAAATACACAAATAGTTAAAGTGGAAATAAACATATGAAGATTTATGGAGCAGGTGGATGTACAGACAACCAATTAATTTTACAGCAGTAGGTTTTTAATATTTTAACACACACTGAAGTTTTTCAAATTTCTCATCTATTCAAGGAAATTGCATGTAGACAAACTACTCAAGTAACTTTTAAAAGGCATAAGATGTTAGAACGGAATTTAGCATTCTCTGTAAATGTCTTTTGCCATTTTACAAAAAATGTCACTAGTTCTAACAAAGAAATAATGAGATACAATTTGTTATTTTGTTATAAAGCTGAAAAGTGGCAGGCAGTCTACACTATTCTGGAGGCTTTTGGTAACAGCTCATCATCTATGAACACCAATGCCAGCCGCTTCTCACACGTGGTGTCCCTCGACTTTGACCAGGCTGGCCAAGTGGCCTCTGCTTCTATCCAGGTAAAACACACAAACAAACTCACACACACACGCACACGTGCACACACAAACACAAACACACACAAAAAATAATAACTAATAATAAATTCACTGAAATTTCCATGTGTTTCACTGTATATATTTGTCTCTTCTTGCCTAGACAATGCTGCTTGAGAAACTGCGAGTGAGCAGACGACCTGAGACAGAGTCCACCTTCAGTGTCTTTTACTACATGATGGCTGGAGCCGACAGCAGTCTCAGGTGATTCCTCTAACACTTCTTTTTCAAACAAATCGCAGCATTTGGATAGCATAAGCATTCAGTTCTAAATACATCTTGCAATGCGCTAACTTGGACACATCATCAGTGTTGTATCCTGGCTTCATCGGGTGTTTCGGGTCCTACAACAGACACCCTCTGCCAGGTGACCCAACCAGGGTTGATCAAGCCCCGGCCTGTGTCCAAGTGGCATACTACGCCCCCCACTTGTCCCCCCTCTTCAGCCAGAGCCATCTGGATGCCTTCTCTGCTGCCTCCACATTGTTGCTGATGGCCCTTCTCCTACTCTCGCCCATGATGCCCAGGATTCCATAGGCTTTGCTGAGGGAATAGCCTGCAAACCCCCAAAAGCCCACCTCCACTGGCATGCACCTGGTCCTTCACCCATTCCTGCAGCAGTCCTCCACCAGCTCCTGGTATTTTGCCCTTTTCCTCTTCTGTGCCTCCTCCATCCTCTCCCCCTAGGGCACGGTCAGCTCCAGAAGGATCAGCTGTCTCGTAGCGTTCGAGACCAAGATGATGTCCGGTCTCAGACTTCAGACTGCAAACTGGGTGATATAGGCTGGAATCTTCAGCTGCCGCTCTAGGTCCAATGACATCACCCAGTCTCGTGCTGTTGAAAACAGACCTCCTGCGCCGTTCTTGGATCTGCTTTTTGGCTGCTCTCATGCCTTGATAAACTGGATGGTTCTGGCTGTGGTGCGGGTGTACCTGCTGTTGCTGATCCCCTTTCTGATTACCTCAGCGATGGACTTGAGGACCTGGTCATGCCTCCAGTGGTAGCGGCCCTCTCCCAGTGCCTTGGAGCTGCTGCTCATGATGTGCTCAAGGGTCCTGGCTTTAGAGCAAAAGGAGCAAGCTGGTGTTTCAACCTTGCTCCATGAACACAGGTTAGATGGGCTGGGAAGGACATTGTAAACCCCCTGAATCAGAAACTTGATCCTCTGAGGGTTCCACTTCCAGATGTCCTTCCAGGTGATATTTCGCACCTCATTCAGGCACCCTGCTGCCGCATCGCCACAGCACTGGTCAGACGTTCTTCCTCCACTGAGGAACGCACCTCCTCCTGAACCAGCTTTCGCCTCTCCTTCCTGCTGGCGGTGTTGAAAAGGGTCCAAGGGAAACACCCAAGCCCAGCTCTGCCCCGTGCCACGCTCTCAGGAAGGGCCTTGTGCTGTAGGCAAGCTTCTGCCTGCTATACTGCCTCTTCTACTTTCCACTTCCTCCCTGTCTTCACAACGATCCTTGTCCCGGATACTTTACTGTCTCTTGACCTGGTGTACTGCAGATGTTCTCTTGCTCGAGCTGTGATGAACTCTTCCCTGACAGAGCTGAGAGGGAGCCTGAGTTTGTTGGTGTGCACGTACAGAGCAATGAAGCACAGGCTGTGTGGCAAACCCGGCCATCTACAAAGATAGCCGCTCACCATACGCTCGAATCCCTCCACTACAGTCATGGGTACCTCATGGATGAGCAGGGGCCAAAGGATACTTGGGAGGATCCCATGCTGGTAGACCCAAGCCATGAATTGCTCAGGGAGACCAGACTTGTCCTCCGTCTTCATTCAGCCCTCCAGGTCGGCGCTGGTTGCCTTAATTGAGTCTGTATCCTTCAGGCTAGAGTTGAAGACCTTTCCAAGGCTCTTCTGGTCACCACACCCGTGTGCTCTAGGCAGAAATTGGTCAACTTTCTCAGATCTCTCCTCTTTCAGAATGAACACCCCATCCGTGTATCTCCAAGTGTTGGCGATCTTCCCTCTTCTCCAGATCACCTTCAAGGCCCTCCAAAGCTGGTGGAGTAGCTTTGGGCAGTTCTTATAGACCTTGTAGGGCACTCCGCTGGGGCCTGGTGCAGAGCTGGCCCCTGCCCTCCTCAGCACTTCCTCCACTTCCCTCAGACTGGGCTCCTTCAGATCAAAGTCTGTTGTCGGCTCTGGTGGAGTTATCAGAGCCTCACATGTTCCCAGGGTTGGTCTCTCCTGTCGTCGCTGTAGGTGCTCTTAAGGTGGTCATTGATTGTCTCTCTCGAGCAGGTCTTGTCCTCCTCTGACCTAAGAGATCCTTCGTCAGCTTTAAGGGGTTGGCCAGGAAAGCAGCTCTCCTCCTTGCCCTCTCCCTATGCCTCCTCCTGTGGTTTCTGTTCTCTGTAAAGTCAGTAGCTCTTTCCTAGGATCGCCTGCAGGTCTGCCAGACCTTCCCTTTCCTTGTCACTTGCCTTCTTGTACTGCCTTCTGAGAGCCTTGAGTTCTTCCATGAGGCGCTGGATTCTCCTTGCTCTGTGGTTTGGAGCATAGGCTGATGGTGCATAGGCCTTGGCCTCCTTCATCCCGAATCTCTTGGCTGCGATGCTAACTATGATTGTGGTCATGGTAGCAAGTCGGCAGTCTACATCCCCCTTGGCCGTCCCCTCCAAGATCTGGTCAACGTCCTCATTGAGCTGATGGCACGCGCCTCTCTTTGAGGACTATGGCCACTGGATCCTTGAGTAGGCTGGTGGAGTAATGTCATAGACAGTTGGTGCTGGTACTGCTTGGCTCTGCCGGCTCCACTCGTTGGCAGCTGATGGCACGTGAATGCTCTGAGTACTGGCCAGTAGGTCCACCAGTAGGGTGCTAGCAGCTGCTGTGTCTCACTAGAAGATGGTTCTGTGCGCTATGTCGCCACTGCCCCTGACATGCAACCCATCCTGGCTTGATGTATCTTCAAGCCCCTGATGTTCTTACAGGCCTTGCCACAGATGCATTGCACTTGCGATGTCATTACTCCATTGTCATGAGTCGTTAACCTTGGGTCCATCCGGTTGGGGTGCTCCTGGGGGTATTTCTCCTTTGTGATTTTCATAGCTTGACTTTTGGTTCTTCCTTTGAGAAGATGTGGTTTGGGCTGCCAACCCTCCCCACCCTGGTCGCCATCTCTTCGGCTGTCCTCTGTCTCTCCAGACGTCACTGCTCTATTTGCAGTTGTCAACCACTTCTTATTCAAACAAATGGCAGCATTTGGATAGCAGCAGCATTCAAATAAATCACATTTTTCTTTGTGAATTGTTCTCCAATTTCCAGGAAAATTTGTTGTGATGATTAAAGTTCTGAATTTTGCGTAACAACTCCTGAGACATAATGGTGCCAAGCTGGCCCAGGTCAGTGTCTTGACAGTCAGGAGCTCATACAGCAGTTGTGATCAATGGCTCTAACTATGATCTATTGTTGCTCATATTGTTCTCTTTAGGGCCCGATCACAGAGGCTGTGAAGACCCTACTGAAATTTATGGTGGTTTAACCAATGTTTTTGTCTCTACCAATTGAGAATACTAAATAATGGGCTTTCATTACTATTTTAATAAATAGTGTTCTCAGTACAAATCAGTATTCAGTATATTATTATGAATATTTTTTTATTCCCCTTGAATGTCGTAAGGATGCAGCATTGGTGAAAGCCCACTGCAAGTGGGACAGTAAAGTGAATCTTATCTTATTGTTTTGATTTTGTGATTAATAGGCTCACAGTAGATGCATCCGTTCTTTTAATTGGTTTACTGTAGGCCTGTTAAACCAGCAGTGTTAAGCAGACTTCAGCATATCAGGGCAAACATTAATCACATAAGCCAAAGTGGTAACTTTATGGTTTGAAGGAATTACACTATATTTCATATGTAAGTACACCACCAACTGATTAATACAACCTTTGATTGTTTGTCGTTTGATTGTGATTTAAAGCAGGCCTCTTTTATAGCGAGTGTAGTCACATAGCCTATGGCCACTGAATACATTCAGCCGTTACTTAAGAGCAAGAACAATTTTGCAAATAAAATATATATTCTAGATCAGATTCTCTGTTTCACTGATTTTGGTCCCCATGTTAAAAAGAAATAATAAAAAAAGTACTGTGTAACAAATAATAATTGCTGCTGTAACTGCAGAGCTTCGTTTAGTGGCATTACATTCCCTCAGCTTGACTTTGTACCCGGCTTCGCTACTTTTAATGAAGCTAATTAGAGAAAGGTGCTTTCAGTTGGTTTTAAGCTGAAACTCTGAGCATAACCTGGTCTGGGGCAGGTTAGGTTTGCAGCATAAATTACATAGCCAGTGATCTAGCCAGGTTAAAGGAGAGCTGTCTTCATAACACAGCAAACTGGCTTTTGACTCAACATACCTCACTGACCCGTTAATTTTACTTTGTAGTATGAGAACAGAAGAAGTCTGAGTGTGTGGGCAAGCGTTAAAACAAGCATACAGTTTGAGCAGAAGCTGAAAAAATCAAAGTGCAGAGGCTATGTAAGTGCAAGGGCATGATTTTGAGGGACAATATCACCAAATTTAAACATGAAATCAACAAATCATGCTCTTAAACTGATATACCATGCTCTTATATAAGAGGGGGTTAGGGGTAGGGTTAGGGTTTGCTTCAGCCACTTTGTTTCATCCAGATGTAGTTTTGTACTGTGTCTGATATCAGTCCCTTATTAACCCTACACCATTTCTGTTTTATTAACAATTAGTTATTTCCTCTGAAAGCTGTCTTTTTAATCTTTTTCATCTTGCACAACAAATGATAGATAGTGTGGGAAAAACTTAACGAAGGACACAAGATGTGACTCAAAAACTGTTCAACAACATCTAAAGGTGTCAGCATTTTACTGGTGCAAAGGAACTTGCTAATTCAAGCATTTTGCCTCTCTCGTCTCTCCCAGAACGGAGCTCCACTTCAACCACTTGGCTGAGAACAGTGCTTTTGGAATCCTACCACAGTCTAAGGTAAACACTGTAGATGATTGTAGTTAGGATGTCTTTTATTCAGTGGTCTTATTTTACAGTTTCCTGATGTATTTAGCTGAATCGTTTGAACCAAATTAATACTGGATGCAATATAATACCTTACTAATATACTATTTCTGCAGTGAGTAAATATTGGCCCATTTATTGAGTTGTATGTCGCATGCCATTTATTAATATATTAAAAATTAGTGAGTAGGTGCTTGCCAAAGCATCATTTTACCTCCCTCTTAGGGATCAGTAAAGTTTGACCTGATCTAGTCTCCTCTAGCCCGAGGACAAGCAGAGAGCCTCCCAGCAGTTCATCAAGCTTCAGGCTGCTATGAAGGTGCTGGGCATCTCTGGTGAGGAGCAGAAAGCCCTCTGGCTCATCCTTGGAGCTATTTACCACTTGGGAGCTGCAGGAGCCACGAAAGGTACAAATTCCCAACTGACAAACTGCTATTTGTCAGATCTTTAGTATGTAACATCCACTGTTTAGAACCTAGATAAAATAGTGCATGTGTCTGTTACTGTTTGCTTTTAGTGCTCTCTAGAAGCATTGTTGCATTCACTACCTTGCAGAGGTGTAGAGACACTTTAGACAATAAGAGATAAAACCGGAAGCAGGTGCATGGTTGTTCTCTTCCTGTGATGGCAGAAAAGCCCATGATGATTCCTTAAAATATTTCTTTTTCAAAACTGATAAACTAAGACTAACTTTGGTTAATCATTCAAATATGTACAGAGATTTATTAAAGAATAGCATGCCATCCTCTTTGTCTTTCTTTAGCATATATCCCAGAAGCTGTGGCAGACCTTGACTATTACTATCATCCCCTGCGTTTGTCCACACTCAGTATACCTTGAGCGCTGTGACCTCAATGACTGTATCATTTTTATTACCCAGTGTGGTATTTTCCACTGTAAGGAAATTGAAGGAAAAAATCAAAAACACTTTGGAATCTATATGATCTATTGATGGAGGCAGGAAGACATAGGGTAAAATAAACATGACTCTGACCCTGTGTCAACAACAGGTGGTCATTACACAGCAATGTCTAGATGGTATTCACAGACCCATGAAAGATCTTACAGGAGTGATCATTAACCAGGAACTGTTGACATAGGTCCTCAAGTTTTAGACATGATTGCTTGAGAGTCAAAAAAAAAATAGGAAATTTGCCTGCACTGGTGCTAAAATGATATGTGTATTACAGTCGCTGATGTTGATCAAGTAGATTTTTAAAGTTATCTGTTGCACTTACTACATGCACATTACTGTGCTACATCTGTTTGTTTACAACAGGAACTGTAATTGAACATTCTGATTGCACCTGGTATATTGATAATTAGATTATGAAAACTAGGGTAACAATTGAGTAGATTCTGTCAGCAGATCAGCATGTATTCCATGCCTGTATATTTGTGTGAATGGTGAGGAGTTTCTCTATTTGTATGGAACAAAAAGTGTTAACAGAACCCGTATCATTCTACCTGCTTAGGTAAAAGGCTGAGATGATCTTGCAGGATTTATTCGTAAGCTTCAAGCCAACTCTTTAAATGTGCTACATTTGTGACAAGTCTAAACTACACCCATTAGTTTTTCTGCAACACAGGAAAAAATACAATACAGCCAGTAAGGAAGGAAACAATGGCCACAGGGGCCACCATGTATGCAATCACTTATCTTTCAAGTGAGAAATCATCAAAATCATATTTGAGCTGACTTTCTGCCAAGTACCACTAGATGTCAGGCTAGACATTTGAATACTCAACCTCTTAGCATACTTAGTGCAAAGACCACAAGGTTTTCTATTAGATAGTGTTTCGATAATGTTTTGTTTTAGCAGAAGTTTTGCAGAGTTCTGGCCAACTTACAGGGTCATCCAAAATAAGAGGGGGTGGGGAGCAACCAGGTACCTTTTGTTTTTATTTGTCCAGATTATGAAATATTATATTATATTATATTAATATAAATATAATATTATATTAGATATCTGAGAGGTCTTTTTTTTATTTTGATTTGATTTGATTTGATTAGAATTTTTTTTAAATTTTGGATCCTGGCTCCATGCATTTGCTCTTATTTGCTCCCCTGGGCAATTTTTACAGGCATTTTCACACCAGAGCCGCTTGGTTAAAACAGACGCTGGTGTGGTTTCATTGAATGGGTGGTCTTGGTCTGCTTACACAAAGTCTGGTGCAGTTTTTTTGTGGCATGGACCAGTCTGACCTTGATCTGACCCAAGTGAAGTGACCATTGGACATTGTTGGACTGAATCAGCTCCAGTAAACCGTAGCACTGTGTATTATGGGCTGGTAACACACTATGTAAACACCACCTACTGCTGTCAACCAGCTAACGCTACCCTCTCGGCTGGCTTTGTCTTCCCCTTGCTTGATTTGATTTCACACTTTCACAGATTTTTGTTGTCTTGACATTTTGTCCTGTGTGAAATCAAACCAAGCATGGGTAAAATGAACGAAGTCCGCAAACTTATCAACTGATTCGGACTTGAGCAAATGAACAGGTATTTGGATGATGAGGCCTGCCTTGCAGTCAGTGTTTATCCCAAAGTTTATTCCAAAGGTGTTTGGGTTATAGGTCAGAGCTATGTGCATGCCACAGAAATGAAACACCATTATCATAAAAATATCGATTTAAAATATTGATTTTCTGAGCACCTAAATATGCAGGGCCCCACAAAAATGTCTAATTAAAGTAGCAGTAGATGAACCAGCACACAAAGACGCTTTTTGTTTTTGCTTATTTGCAAAAACAGACAGAACTGGATTGCAGTTTGGAGATAGTATAGTCAGTTGAGATCCTCAAAGTTAAGCAACATATCCATATAGATCTGTGTGTTCACTTTGTAATGAGCCCTATGCTTACTTTTGTAATAATTTGCCAGTAAGAGAGTGATTTTTTTAGATGTGACACAAAAATACTTATATGTGCTTCAAAATTTCAAAGATGTCCTGACACACCCAAACCATAACTTACCTTTTATGAGCACCTCTCACATTTTTGAAATTTGTAAGTTTTTTTTTTTTTTTTTTTCAATTTGAGCTTGAAAGTTCACTAAATAGCTATAACCACTGAAATGAGGCCTTTGCCATGTTAATCTGAGCCTTTGGACCGTCCCCAATAAGATAAAGTTATATTTAATAAATAACTTTCCTGTTTCTTCTAACGACACTCTGTCTGAGATAAGGTGTATATTTTTAATATTTCTTTTGCACCCCTGCGTTAACATGACAAATATTCTTCAAACAAATACATCTTGAACAGTACAACTCCGATTTTGATCATCCTCAGTCTGCAGTGGCTGTTAAGTGGATGCTAAATTAAGAGGATATACTTCCAGTTGAGTCTGTTGTCTTTTCTGGGAAAGCACCCTTAAAGACTCCTTGTAGTCCACAGAGTAAATCTTTAGAGTATCTTTTATCCTCCCCTTTTATATTGCAAGGGCTCATGGTTTCAATAGAGAAATGTCTAACCAAAGCATAATGATGGGCTATAAGTTTTGCTAGTGCTAGTGTTTGTAGTTTCCTGTTATTGTAAAATGATACATGTGAACTATGTCATCTCTAACTCCCTCTCTTTACTTGCATGTTTGCATGCTGCGCCTTATCAAACAGAAGAAGATGAAGGTAATGGAAAAACAACACAGCTGTTGACTGTTTTTCACTTAAAAAACTTTATTTTAGAGCCTCTGTTGTTTGTATTTTCTTAATGCCTTTATCATTCCTTCCAGATTTAAAATCATTAGCATTTTTATTGTTTTTGGTCCTCCTTCCCCTCCTCTCTTCATCTCCTTCTCTCTTGGGTTTTTCGTGTTTTTCCTATGACAATTCTCCCTGCTCCGTGTAACCCTTTGTTCTTTGGTTAGATTCAAATCTCAGTGATTAAAACTTTGCTGTCCCTTTAAACTACTCTCTCTGATATTCTCCAGTGTCACCCACATTCAGCTCCTAAGCCTCTGTTCCACTATCGGCACATTTGCAAAAGCAAATTAAAACTTGTTCATTTTTACTCCTCTAGTTATTGTTTTGACCGGCATAGAACTTGTATTTTCCAACTTACTTCATGTATCCCCTTTAGCTTTCCTTGGCAGGGGATTCTTGATTCTTTGGCTCTGTGGCTAAGTTTTTTTTTTTGGCTGGGTGTGCAGGCTGTCGTGTTGCCTTGGTTCGCACTAATACAAGGGCTTTCAGTCCCCTCCAGACCAAATTGAAATGCACTCCTCATACAGGCTCTTATGCAAACACGGGCTGAAAGTCAGGACATGATCAACAATGATTAACAGTCTAAATCTGAGTTGTTACAGATGTCTCTCATGTGATTGCTGCAGTAGTTCTGCATTACTCCAGTGCCAGCAGCGAAGGGGAAATTATTTATCCAGGAGCAGCTGCAGGAATACCTGCATTGAGCACAAAGAGCCACCATATAAACAGTTCAGATGCAGTCTCTCTTTGTCTCTGCACTGTAAGGTGGTCAACAGAAAATGGCAACCATGCTTGATAAGGAATTGACAAGCACAGTGGGGGACTGTTTCAAGAGACAGTTTAACCCTACTGTGCTGTTATTGGCTTGTAGTCTAGTAGTCTGCTATGCATTGCTTGGCTAGTTCTTGTTGCCTCAAAGCATCCTTGTGATTGGATTCTGGCTATAAAAGTAAGTCCCACTGGGAGTTTGTGTTTAGAGCATCATAATCCACACATGATTCTCAGTTAAACACTACCAGTCAAAAGTTTGGACACACCTTCTCATTCAATGTTTTTCCTTTATTTTCATGACTATTCACATTGTAGATTCTCACTGAAGGCATCAAAACTATGAATCAACACATATGGAATTATGTAGTAAACAAAAAAGTGTGAAATCAAAACATGTTTTATATTTTAGATTCTTCAAAATAGCCACCCTTTGCTTTGATTACTGCTTTGCACACTCTTGGTCTTCTCTCAATGAGCTTCATGAGGTAGTCACCTGAAATGGTTTTCCA
>JAPZDY010000024.1:557845-569699 GCA_029783645.1 Ctenochaetus hawaiiensis
GGGGAGATTGTGTTGAAAGCTGAGCTGAAATCAACAAACAGCATTCTGATGTAGGTGTTGCTTTTCTCAAGATGAGTGAAAGTCAAAGTGAAAATCTGCCAAGTTTTTTTGTTTCCCAGGCACTAAAGTGGCTGATAAAGGGAAAACTGCACACATGTAAAAAAAAAAATTAGCTGTCATCTAATTAGGACTCTGACTCCTAAAACCTTTCTATAGAAGTACTCTGGGCATTGTGCACTGGGAGCAAAACCAGAGAGCTCCTTGGGATTCCCCATCCCAGAGCAGGACAATGTGGCTGAAGGAGGGACTTCTGCGATATCAATTAACAGATTTGTGGCAGAAAAAGGATGGTTGTACTTATTTGTTACCTGCTATTTGAATTGAAATTTGAATGATTCATTAGTGAAGTCAAGCTTAGGATAGTGGGAAATTTTTCAATGGGTTCGTAAAAACATGTGTTACTGTATGACAACTCTTTTAAAGTTAACTGTTGGAAACTTTTGCACTTTTTTTAAATATTACATTTTTCAGAGAGAGTTCAGAAAGTGGCAAATCCCCTGTGCAAATAATTCATCACCTGTATAATATCAATCTTTTAATGACACTAGACATGAGACTAGAGTCATGTTTTTCTACCGACACATTAACAATGCTGGCAAACCTCGCAGTCTCCCTTTTTTAATCATGAATTTCCACTATTCAGTCTTGTGTTCTTCCTTTGCCTAATATTGTTGCCTGTGTATGACAGATCCAGGATCTTGCCATCCGCTGCATCCAGAAAAATATAAAGAAGAATCGCGGTGTCAAAGACTGGCCATGGTGGAAGCTCTTGACCACCGTCAGACCTCTAATTGAGGTGCAGCTCACTGAGGAACAGATTCGCGGCAAGGATGTGAGTTTACACATATGTTGACACTGTACTAATGGTTATCTATTGGAATGATTTGAGTGTATTGTTTGAAAGTCCTACTACACTAGGACACAGGAATATGGGTCTTTTTTTTTCTTTTGGTAAAATGTAAGACTGCTATATTTTTGATGACCGATGTTGACTCAAGGTAGAAGTTGGTCATTTTATATCTGTAGTGACTGTCTTAAAGTTTTGCCCTGTTTACATCAAAAAATCCTTTAAATTTACATGTGCTTTCCTTGAATTTACGTCCTTCTTCTCCATCAGACTCTAAAATTGTGCTAGAGACCACCAGGATTTTAATTAGATTTTTACATTTAAATTGGTTTGATTATTTTAATATTTTAACAATCTGTTTTATATCTTCTATTTAAATAAAAGACAAAGTGCATAAGGAAACACATCCACAAGTATATCCCAGCAGTTTAGCAAAAATGAGAACGCACTAATGACTATGATTAGTTTGTATGCTGATGCTCACTCCATTTGCTGTTTCTTTACAAACATGTCTGTCTCTTTAATATCTACTAACTTTTCTCTTGCAGGAAGAGATCCAGCAGCTAAAGCAGAAGCTTGAGAAGGTGGAGAAGGAGAGAAATGAACTTAGACTCAACAGCGACCGCCTTGAGAGCAGGGTAAACACATGGAGGCAGACATACATGTGTACAGAGACAAATTTGAGTCTTAAGAATAATCTAAGAATTTGTCAAGAATATCAAAATCCTTCATTGAAAGAATTATATGTTATCTCAAAAAAGTAATATGAAATTAAAGAATTTGCTTAATTGGCTTGACATTAGTTGATTAAAAAAATCATATTTAGCAGCTTGCACTGCTAAAAGAGGCTGTACTACTTCCTGTTTGTGTGGCACATCAGATCACAGAGCTGTCATCGGAGCTGGCTGATGAGCGGAATACTGGGGAGTCAGCCTCCCAGCTGCTGGAGACTGAAACTTCTGAGAGACTGCGCCTGGAGAAGGACATGAGGGACCTGCAGGTGGAGCCACACACGCAAAAATACACACATACAAACATACAAGAGTAATACCTTACTATGATACGGCAAACTTCACACACTTGAATATGGCAATTTCCTACCATTCCTGTCTGCAAACCCTCTTTGCCTGTGTCAGGGCGAATGGGAACAGGCGATGGACAGCCATTTTCAGGTCTCTAGGGAATTTCAGGCTTTCATATGTCTTTTACTGAGAGGCTTCCATCTGGTTACTCCGCTATAAAGGCTTAATCAATGGAGTTGCTCTCCCATCTCCTTAAGGATCTCTGAGACTCACTCTGGACAGATTGAAAAACCAAGTGGGAACAGGCCCTAAGGCTCTGCCAGAGCGACTGTTGGGTTGCTGATCATCTCTCCCACTAAGGCCCTTTTACCTAGACTTCTCATTTGTGTAGGGCAAGCGGGGTTAGGAAGAGTACTGGTTCTTCCAAACTTTGTTCATTCAACAGTTGTGAAGGCCATTGTGCTTTTCTATGCAGCACAAACTTTTGGTAGCCCTGCCCACATCTGGATCACAATACCCTCCTTTCTCTGAACCCTCTCTGCGGTTGCTTCTTATGGCTGAGTTTTTTGCTATATTGTGCATTGTTACAGTGTCAGACTTTACATCAACAGGTGTATGCCTTTATCAAGACATATCCAATAAGCTGAATTTAATCTAGGTGCTCAAATATCTCAAGGATGAGCATGAAAAATGGGAGACACTTCGAGTATCATAGCAAAGGGTCTAATATTTATGTCAATGCCATATCTAAATTTTATAATGTGCAAAAAATCCAGTATTCTGTTTTCGCTTTGTCATTATTGAGTGCAAATTGATGAATTAATAATAAAATAGAATAAGATTGTTACATAACAAATTGGTTACAAAAAGTCAAGTGGTCTTAGTACTTCTAAAAGCCCCGTGTTTAATTTTTATTTTTTTCTTTATGATCACAAACAGTCAGGTTATAACATAAATCTTCTTGGCAGCAGGGGCTTGGATTCTGAACCTGATAAAGGTCATTTTCCACTAGCTTCATCCATTGTGTTTATGTCAGAAGCATACACTCGCTATCGATCAAAACTACTGAGTAACATTTAGCTTGTAGCAGTGGTTCTCTTCAATCAGCCCAACTTCTTTGTCCTGCAGACTGACATACCAGAAGCTAAATTGAGTCAGCATTGACATCTGGTGGCAGAAGTTGCATTACAAGAAAGTACAGGCCGTACCCTGAGCGCTTAGCAGTCGGTATCTCTGCAATATGGGCATCTTTGGCATGCCACTGAGGCTGGACTTCTGGACACTCTGTTGGTTGGGATAGTTCATTTTTTAATTTTGAAATGACAATTTCTTCTATATTTTACAAATGGCACCTTTATTGTGTTCATTATTAAGTAGAATAAATCATAGAGGATTCTGATTCTGATTTTTTCTCTAAACTAACACACCAGTCAAGTTGCAGTTTCTGTCCACACTCATAGTAAATAGCATATAAAGATTTTCAAGTAATTAATCGAAAGGTTTTCACTACATTTTCATCTTAAATTTAGCAAATAATTTCAAACATGCTGTCTTAACCTGGAGATTATTTTTATAGACAAGTACAGAGGACAGATAGAGAGCTTCTTCACATGCAGTGGTATTCACCTAAAGCTTAAAATCAGCAAAGCCAGTAAGACGGCATTGGACTATAATGCTTCAAATAAGAATATTGCTTGAAAGAAAGCTAAAGATTCAAATCCAGTCACATCCACACACATCACAACTTTTAAAACCACCAGGCCAAAATCATTGTACAACAAAACTGTCCTTCCATAGGATTTTTGTTTGTCTATGTATTCAGTAGCAAACTTTATGTGCCAATATGCCAATTTGGGAGGAGGGGTTTCTTACTTGTAACCAAGTTCAGGTTTTTTTTGTTTTTTTTGTTTTTCTAAAACAAGTCAGTGTAGATCATGTCAGATGACACTCTTTGTTTAACATTGTAACTAATGAAGATCTTTTCCAAACTTAACCCTAAATGCCCACAGCTAAACTTATGACTCAAAAGTATGCCTTTTAATTAAAATGTTTGAAGAGCACAGATTTGCACAAAAAATATGAAATAAGATCCGACCCTGCAACTGGAACTTTTGCCCCCAGGTGCAGGTTTAGTTCACTATTTCATTTACTACCCATTTTCTATCTTGAATACAGTCTATTATTCCCAATGGTGATAATGGATCCCTGCTTTAGTCCTTAAATAATTAGTCAGTTTAATCCCAGGTATATAATCCCGGGGTCACTGGGAATCCTGTTGCAAAAAACCTCTTTCAGAATCTGAATAACCCTCTCCCAAAATGTTTGTACTTTAAGACTAAAATGTAAGTGATTTGCATTAATCTCTCAACACTGTCTACAACATTGCTGATACTTTCAAACTGCCTTTTTATCTTTAAAATCACTTATCTTTTACCTTTAGTATCATTTATGAAATATATTTTTGCAATATTTTCGACATTTGTGTTTCATTACAATATGTCTTAAGTTCACAAGGTAGCCCTTAGTAGACTTTTCTGCAGAATGTTTTCAAAAATGGCTGAATCTGTCTGCAACGTATCCAGCTAGTGATCTTCACTCATTTTATTGCAGTATGGTTGTTGAAACCTCTCATATAATACATGCATTTAAGTATTGGACACTTTTCAGTATGTTTTAAATACAAGCTCGAAAAGCTCGCACATATGCTTAAACTACTTACATATCATACAATTTTAATGATCAGGTACCAATTTATACTGAAAAAAAACCGGAACTTCCTTTTTTTGTTTTGAATGCAGCACAGTGTAAGGCATTGTAGCTAGTCTGTACAATCCAAAAGGATTGATTCTCATTTACTCAAATCAGATTATAGGCTGTCAGCTGATTTCTATTCAGTGAAATTCTGTGTAGCACCTCTTCAGTTTCCACTGTGCACCAAAAATGATCGCCAAATACGAAAACACATGAATGACTGTGGCATTATGTTCAGCTGTAGTGTAATAGGAAATGGTCTACATTTACTATATCAACCTTATTGTTTTGTTGCATGTAAGATGTTCTGTTCTCAGCCTGCTGTGGAGTTTTTGTGTCCTCAAGTGTCAAAAATTTCAGCATTAACTCACTGATATTGTGCATTGAAGAGAAACAAGGGAATAACAGAACAACCATGGTGCCTCATATGCCAAGCTTACCTCATAATGTAGATTAGTGTAGGCTATCTAGTTGTCTTTGAATGTTCTCATTCCTCCAGGTCATAGTTATATCTGGGCAATTGATTTGAAAGCAGCTGGACTTAAGTTATATGTCTGTGAAGAGGTTTTGCCTCTTATCCAAGAGGCTTCATCAGGTCAAGCATGTCAAGACTAGTTGAGCTAGTCTCGAAAATCCATGCCTTCAGAAGCAGCAGCATGTGTCTGCACATACAGACACACATGAGGGTCACAGATAGCATCACAGTTTTTTAGAAAAGCCATTCTACACTGTCTTGGTCATATAGATTACACTGTAATAGGACTGATTGTGATTGTGGTTTTCGCAGACCCTCTCATTTAGTCCATATAGACAAATGTCTTAAAGTTGTCCAAGAAATAACATCTTCTCTCATGTTCACCAGGCCAAGTTCGACAGCATGAAGAAACAGATGGAGTCTATGGAGATGGAGGTGATGGAGGCTCGACTCATCAGGGCTTCTGAACTCAATGGAGAGATGGATGATGATGACACAGGTCAGAGCACTCTTACACACTGATACAATGTGGAAAAAGAGAATTTCCCCAACACAGCAGTAATTACCAGTCTGCTGGGACTTTTAATATTCATTTTACATTGCTTTGAAACCCTCACTCATAAAAGAAATTGTTAGATCAAGCTGCTGGAAACCCACACAGCTGTTTAACTAACTGATTAGATGCCTTCCCAGGACTGTGTGGGTGTGTACAGATTAAGCTTGAGTGATAGTTATGTGAGCTATGTTCCAACTCTAAAGATGTTACAACTTAAGTAGCTGTCTTTTATTCTACTCTGTAGTAAAAAGATGTTCAGACAGCAGATAGAACTACACTGACTGAGAATGTTCCTGTTCATCCACAGATCCATGATTTTAAACTTTCACAAATAATTTTGTAAGTTAGTTTAATTAGTGCCTCTCTGACAAAGTGCAGCTCAAAGCTGCTCGGTTCATGGGTTTCAGCTGTTAGAGAGAAGTATTACCCTTAGAGTGGAGAGTATAGGACTGTTGTATTGCATAAACTCAAATGTATCAGTTTCTGCTTTCTCCAAACACAGAGAAACTGTGTCAACAAGTGGCTACAGTCAATATTTCCACAATAGGTTGCCTTCTACACAGAACAGACAAGAGCCGGGTTGATGAAACACCGCAAACAGGCTTAACACAAACTAGACATCAAACTAGCACTGCTTTGTTCTTTGTTTTTTTTGTCCTTTTCAGTGCCCCTTCCCAGTGTGAGCTGTTTTTACCCATCCCACACAGATCGCAAAAGCAGTGATTCTCAGCCCAGAATAAGTGCTTTAGTAGAAGTGCAATGCTGGCAGGGTGGTGTCCAATCATGGGTTTGGTAAAAGTGAAGAAAAATCCAATGTGAAGAAGTACACCACTCTTAATTTTTCACTTTTAACTGATGTTTCAGTTACAGAAGCCCTGCAGGCAGGCTGGTAGCTTTTCTTTGCATGGCGAGCAGAGTTTCTGAATGTAAAATGGATTTTTTAAGTGTCTCCATTCATCCTGCACATGGTGGAACAGCTTTTTTTTGTTTGTACCTCAGAAGTGCTGAGATTCAGGTGGCACTGCAAAACAACTATGAAGGTATTTTTCATGTTCAGTTTGAAGAATTTAAATATATTATGCCATAGTACTGGAACTGACTTGTTCAGTGAAGCCAGGTACCTTGAAAGAATTTAAATAGTTTTAAACTGGTTGTTGTTCAATATCTTAGTTACAAGTCAAGTGTCTGTAGCATATGATCCTGTGTCCTAATGCTCAAGCAGTGTCTTATTAATTCGAAATCCCAGATACATGTGGTCATATGTAAATTACGTATTATTATAACTTTTATAGACTCTGGTACAAAAATTGTAGCAACAGTGGAATCCACTAATGAAGGAGCTTATAAGTCATTAACACTGAGATTTGATATGGTGGTCCGCAGCCTAACTTGGACACATTTTATCAGAGTTGGATTGACTTTTTCCCAAGCAGCACAAGCAGTTTTCAAGTTTTCAGTTCTTTAATCAAATGTGGGCAAGAGGACATTAAGAAGGCGTGATAGTAGCTGTACTGAAACGACTTAAATAATAAATTCCTTCTTAAGTACTTTTCCACAGCCCTTTTTTCATCAGTACAACAGAGATATATTACACTCACAACTCCACTGTTTCTCTTTCAATCAGGAACATAGTTTTGATACACTAATTAATTCCAGTCACATTTTTTTAATGCTACTAACTCTAACTAACTACCAACTCCTCCTGCAGATACTTTCAGTCAGAAGCCTAAGAGGAATGGGAGGGATTATAAAGTTTTCATGTGATGCACCTGTGCAGGTAGTATCGGATGTCATGAGCAGGCAGGGTGCAGCGACTAAAAAAACTACAAATCAGAGGCTTGTAAAAAATAAGTAAATATCAACAGTATAATTGTAACTAAAAGAAAGTCAGGATGGCAGATGAGTATGACTTCAGTCTTAAGTTGTAATGCTGGAAATGCAGTTGTGGAGTTACAAATAATACTGAATTCATCATAAAAACAAAAAATGACTGCAAGTATTGAGTTTGATTCAGAAGCGGTTAAAAACAGAAGCAAAACAGAAAACAAGGAGGCCTCTTTCAAAAAAAAATATACAAACATATATAGTTTCTTTTATTTAATGGATTTTTGTTTTCAGCGCCGGTAACTCAAATCACCCACAGTGTTTCTTTATACAGATTATTAATGAGGCTTCCATAATATAGAGCTGGTAAATGCTGGCTATTTAAATGTCCTGCAAAGTCAAGACTTTGGACCATGTACAATGATTTTTTTTTTTTTTTTTGATACATATATCAAAAAAAAAAATTAGATTTTGTTTTTAAATTCTCTGTTTTATGCTAAAGCTGTGTTTTTTCCTACTGAAAAATGTATGTTAAACGGACAGCATGCAGCAAGTGTAATCAAACAATCGAACTAAAGGAGATGAAGCAGGCTGTGACTGTGAACGTGCTGATTTGACAGGAGGAGAGTGGAGGCTAAAGTATGAGCGAGCCATCAGAGAGATCGAATTCACCAAGAAGAGACTGCAGCAGGAGTTTGAGGACAAGCTGGAGGTGGAGCAGCAGAACAAACGGCAGCTTGATAGGAGGGTGAGTGGACATGTTGGAGTGGATTTCACTGATATTTACCTTCTTTTATAAATCTTAGTGCTAGATGGTACATGATATTTCATTAGTCGTTGTGTTTTACCTGGACATAATGACTACCAAACAGCTTAACTGTATGTTTTGTAGAATTCGTTGTTTTGTCAATGTATTTATTTATTAAAAACAAGTTTAAATATTGAGTGAAATCAAATTTTGCATGCATTTTTTTATGAATGTCTATGGGGAAATATGAGGCTGTAAATGAGACATGTAAAACTGAATTCAATTTCCTTGTCTGAAGGATCAGTTTAATGCAAGTTCAAGTCTTTATAGTATTACAGGCCTACAGCATAGGGGTATTCTTCATAAAACTGTCATGTGCTGTGCTGTAGAATAAGTCAGGTTCATTTCTGTGGTTTCTGCCTGTAAAAGGAAGTTTTTTTAATTATCATATAATTAATTTTAGAGTTTGGTCTAGACCTACAGGTCATAGTTGTCATGCGTGACTTTATCAATATGCTGTAGTGTAGAGATTCTGTATATGTGTGGATGTTGCTCAGGCTGTTAGACGTTGCATGTGTGTGTTTTTGCAGATCACAGACCTGCAGGCTGATAATGATGAGTCCCAGCGAAACATCCAGCAGCTGAAGAAGAAAACCCAGCGACTGACAGCTGAACTGCAGGACACCAAACTTCACCTGGAGGGCCAACAGAGCCGCAACCATGACCTGGAGAAGAAACAGAGAAAGTCAGTACACACACACACACACACACACACACAGATGTAGATGTAGATACTTGTGACTTCACACAGCGTTATTACCTTATTTTGCTGGGCTCCCATACACCATGCAGGGTCAAGCGTCGTTGCTGTTGGAACTGCAATGAAAAGAAAAATTACACTGTGTTCCAGACTGTTTATAGAATCACTCTGTGCAGAGAGAGCAGACAAGTCTCCAGCTCAGTTGTTTGACTGCTAAAATAAAAGAAAAGAAATATTATAAAATGTGAGTTTTACTTCCTCAGTGTCATCAGAGCAGTATTAGTTGTGCTTTATTAAAATATTTTGACAGTGTTAATGAGTGGAGAGTGTGTTTGTGTGCAGGTTTGACAGTGAGCTGAGTGCAGCCCAAGAGGAGGTGCAGAGGGAGAGGAGCCTGAGGGAGAAACTGGCCCGAGAAAAAGACATGCTGACTGGAGAGGCTTTCAGTCTCCGACAGCAGTTGGAGGTTTGTGTTTGTGCGGGACATTTTGTGTCACAAGATGTTAAATAGATTTAAATGTATTTATTGTTATTATCATTTCACTTGTGTAATAATGTACACATTTTTTGATGATGAGAGGATTTTCCTCTTTGGTGGTGTCTATTCATAGTTTATTTTCATGCCCTCTGGTAAAAAACTGCAAGTGTAGATGAAGTCTACCAGCAAGAGAATGTACTGTCAATATGTATATAAAACATTATGTAGAAGCCTAAATGTAAACTTGCTTGTAGATGTTGTGGCTGGACAGTGGCTGAAAATTTCATCATTTCATCAGAAGAAAAATGTCCTACAACCTTAATATGGCATGTCTCCATTTTAATTTGTTACTGAATGAAACATTTATTTCATACATTAACAGTATAAAATCACATGCACTGTAGCTTGTCTGAGGCTTAAGAGTACACCCTGTAACCAGCAGTGTACACAAACTATTGACTTCATTGGCCAAAGAAACTTTTAAATAATTTTGTCTTGAAAAAAAACAACATATTTTAATTCCTTATGTTGTTCCCTTGATTTGTTTGACAGGAACACCCAGTGTCATTCAACTAGCTCTGTCTTCTGATAAATTCTTGTGTGTTTAATGTTAAATTTCACTTCGATGACTTGAAAGATAAATATAGCAATTTAAAGCAATTTACATACATTTTTACACAATGAATAAACCTTGTGCTCATGTACTTAAATATGACTTTTACTCAAATATTTTGTTTGTCTCATATTTTTAATCATCAGTAAGGGAAGACTTTTTCGCCCGCTTTACTTTATCAGTTTTAAGAATCTGCATGCTTCGTACAATATTTTACATGCTTCTTCTTCTAATGTAACTCCTCATATTTTGTCTGTAGACACTTGTGGATCTTGAACACGTCCATAGCTGAATTCTGCAGTTTGTACTGAGCATATCTACACTGCATTTGTTGTTGATTATGAACCCAGTTTGTGGTAATATTTTTGTGTGTCAGTGTTAGTGTGTAAACCTTGTAGCTACCTTCTGAGTTGAGTAAATAATTGCTCAGCTTTCTGTCAACACATGTATGTGTGTCTGTTTCTGTTATCGTTCTGTTATTTCCTGACCATCCCATCCTCTCTCTTCTGACTGTAACCTTCTGTCCTCCAGGACAAGGACCTGGAGGTCTGTGCAGTCAACCTGAAGCTGGACCAGCTGGAGGCTGAGCTACAGGATCTCAACTCCCAGGAATCTAAGGATGAGGCATCACTGGCCAAGGTCTTTTTTCCCTGTTCTGTACATTTGTTTTTATGTGAATTTATACAGTTTTTTTTTTTTCAGAACTACAGCCAGTCTTTGAGAAGTACTCTTAAACAAGGCATTCTGTTTGTTACACAGATATTAATGCACAGTATAATAACTGCAGCTTTTCTCTGCCGATTCAAGTGAAAAAGCTGTGTTTTATTGTATTCATGTCTTTAGGTGAGGAAGCAGCTTCGCGACTTGGAGGCCAAAGTAAAGGACCAGGAGGAGGAACTAGATGAGCAGGCTGGCACCATCCAGATGCTGGAGCAGGTACAGATAAAGCGCTGTCCTCTTATCACACAAAAACATTAAACACATTATGAAAGCTGTTTTGTTCATATTTGATCACTCAGGTACGAATAACAAAGATAACCTCACAGTCACTTGAAGTGGTGTTTGTGTCTACTGAATGGGTCAGTTCAATCATGAATCCATTAGCTCCGTCTGCAACTGCAGCAAAACATAGCTGTCTCTAAAATGAATAAGTGGTCAGCCGGCTAGTGTCTGACTTTGTCAGTCTGCTGTTGGTAGTAGGCCGGTGTGGGTTGTTGTAAGACTGAGCCACTCAGTAAATGAGCGCTAAAACCAAAGAAATCAGCTTATAGAGACTACAGAGTCAATAGAAATTAGAACTACAAAGTTACAATTGACAATTTTTCATTATATATTATAAAAACATTGTTAATTGCAGCTTAAAAGCAATAGTTTACCCCAAAATTATGATCTACTGATTATCCACTAGCCCTTGTCAGTTATAACATAATTAGCTGAATTTCTTATGGCCTCCACATAATATACATACTCTACTAACCCTACAGCTGTACTGGGTGTGGTGTGTGTGTGTGTTTTAGATATTATGCTTGTATTTGTTTACTTGAGTTCAAGTTTGAATAGAAATCACTGCCCTTGCCTAGAGGAGAGATCCTCACAGCCTCAGAATGACTTGGACTAGGCCTGCACGATTCAGGAAAAAATATGAATCTGGATTTTTTAGCTTTGAATTGAAATCAGGATTTTCTGCCACGTTTTTTTTTCTACCTGGGCTTTCAGCAAC
>JAPZDY010000024.1:592203-609533 GCA_029783645.1 Ctenochaetus hawaiiensis
GTCACACACTTTCTCGTTTATTTTCGTCCGTAAATTAGCCGCATCATAGTTTAAGCCACAGGGTTCAAAGCGTCTGAAAAAAGTAGCGGCTTATAGTCTGGAAATTACGGTAGTACAAAAGCAGAGCTAACCTCTGGCTCTTAGCCATTCCACGCTACTGTCAGTATTTTTGTGGTTTTCTGATTTAGTTTTCTGTAAAAAGGATTATTAATGAGAGCTGGAATGTACAGGCTTTGTCAAAAAAGGTGGGAGTCTTCAGTGAGTTGTTAGCAATGCCACATTTAAATTTAAAAAAAGATAAGTATTTATTGATATGATATTGTAATAGATACAAATTCATTTGCCTAAAAAGATTACTGTGTCAAATTTTGTTAACTTTGGAAACTGATGGGAACCGACATGGCATGGCATGACATGACGTTAATACAGACTAATCCATCTACATTTATATCAAATCACCTAAACCTATAAATAAAGCAGCACAAAGAGCAAAGCCTTGGAGGGTGAAAGAGCATTTCTAAAATATCTCATTAGACCTTCTTTTCAGCACTGAGGTATTGGGAAATATCGATAAGAATTTTGAAAATCACTTTATCTCTGGCTCCAACTACTGAAGGGATGCTTTTTGTTAATTTAATTTAGTTTTTAGTGTAGCATGAGTATTTGTATTTCATATTGCACTGAACTCAGTGCTCATTGCAGTGGAAGTTTTGGAGCACGAATAAAAGAGTTTCATGTGACACTGTGATGAATGCAGTTTCTTACAGCAAGTCTCCTTATGGTCTTAGAGAGGATGCATATGCACGTCTGTGCTTCAGAGCCACCAGGGTCTTCCTTAGGTCCTCAATTTCATATATCTGTGATATAAACAGTGACATCTGCAAGACCCAGGGACACAGAGGAGTAAAATTACGCAGAACAGAGCAGGAGGATCTATAGTAGTTAATGATGAATGTAACAGTGTGTAACAGAGATGTACAACCAGTGGCAGCAGAATGTCACAGACAATTAATGTCTCCTCAGCACCGTGTTTGTTTGCTTCCCTCAGGCTTTCAGCAGGGCTTAACTAATGGTGTGGTGGTCAAGGACATAAATAGTGGTTGACACCATGTGTAAAGAGCTCAATTACACATTGCCCATTGTGGTGTTAGCTAAAGACCTGAGAGGTCTGTCTATGGGCTCTGGGTGCATCATGAAAGTATGAAGTTTTGCAGCTGAAGGTTCAGAGTGATAAGTTGGAGGTGCGTTGTTATTATTTGATATCATCAGAACCAAGAGAAACCTGACACAAGTTATATACTGACACACTTTTAATTTTTTATAAAAATAATGTAAGTATTTATATTACTTTTGAAAATACAGCGTTATTATTCCCATCAACATCAGAATCATCAGTCCGCGACATAATCCAGGCAGCAATATTTAGCATAGACCATTTCAAAGAGCAAAGTAGCTTGTTCCACAAGAGTTGTCATTCTTACTACTTCTGTAAGTACTGCTGTTAGTTTTAGAAAACATAGCAGCATCACTAAGGTTGTCAGGTAAAGAGGAGAAAATCCCTTAACTGCTCTAAATTCCTTCATTTCGGTCGTACCATTTTCTCAAGCAAGGGCATTTTAAAAGGACTGTTGCAAGGCAAGACGGAGATTAAAAGACTGTTTTAAGAGGGCTGCACAGAAAAGATGACTCACCAAAAATTAACCAGTGCACAAATTCTGGCAAAGCTTTGACTCCAAAAATGGCCAGTAAGGAAAAGATGCTTGGATTTTACGTTCTGCTGTTTTTCTGTACAGAATCCTCTACCCTCATTTAATGTCCACAGTGCCAAAGACAAAGACACTTGGCTGCTCTGTCGTTATAACTGTGAGCAGCAGCAAATCCCCAGATTGTCTAATCATCGAGGCATGTTCTGCAAAGCAAATTACAGCTTTAGAGTTCGTAACCCCCGTCCTTTCTTCCATCCCTCCCTTCTCATATTTGGCATGAATCCAGTCACAGCATTGCCATCCAAGGTTATTATATTCCATAAAAGCTAGCAGGCTTTGCAATTCTATCTCACTGGGCAAGCCATTATTTGAAATCTCCCCTTTTAAATCCAGGGAGCTTTTGTCTCTGACTGCTAATGATTTTAATTATAGGTAGTACAAGGCCTTTTGGAGCTTTGTGTTCTGGAGAAGAGAATATTTTTCTCTTCACTCCTCAGCAAGATGGGGGACTCTCTGAAACAGATGCAGAGATGTTGAGCCACCTCTCTGATGTCTCTATAAGACTATTACAGCTTAATTTCACAGCGCCACACAAGCATTGGGCTTTGATGGCACTTAATGAGTATTGCGCTCTGTTCATCTGTGTCAAATTTTATGACAAGCCCCCTATTTTACTCCATGGCTTGCAGTGCTTTGTGAATGCGTAGTACTAATGGTGTAGTGCCCAGCTGTGTACCGAATCATTCTGTCAAGAACTAAAATTATTTGCATGCATTTGAGTGCATGTTTGTGCAGGATACGCCATGAAAATAACTACTAGATGATTCTCCCACTCTGCTGAGCAGTTCAAAGAAAATTCAAGTTGCTGATTTTTTTCTACACAAGTGGTGTTTTAATAGATTTTGCAATCTCGCACAATCATGGATTGATCTCAAAGCAAATAAAAGTGGAAACTTTCTGTTTACTTTTACCTGCTGATGGTGTTTTCAGTCTGATCTTCATATGTAATATGCACACATATCCCTATTTGGTTATTTAGACTAAAAAACTTGAATCATGAAAACTGTAAAATAAACCAACCTATAGTCAAACAATTTGTAAGAGTTGCTCTTAAATTCAAGTCCTTTTGGCCTCTGGCACACATGCCTAGTTGAAGGAACACAGCTTTTGCATGTCAAAAACTATTCAACCAGCCACACACAAAACAAAAACGTTGCACTAATCTCAAAGCAAGCCAAGTTCACTTCCTCTGAGCTACTGAGTTGCACTGACAGTGTTAAAATAACTTATGAACGGAGATAACAGTTCCCCACTATAAAACATAAAATATCACTATCATGGCCCCAGTTTACTTTTCCATTTTTTATGCTTATTTGTCAAAAAGTTCCACAATGAGAACACCACAAGAGCAGTATTCACAAACATAGCCTGCACCATTACATCAAATCTAACTTTAAAACCACACATTTTTAGGCAAATTCCTGAATAGTTTTTGAAATTCGGGCTGACAGCTTCATGATCATGTAAGCCCTAATTATAATTATAATTATGACTTGTGAACCAAAATATATTTGAAGTAAGCTTTAGGAGACCCATGACAAAACAACGCTAGAACGGTTAAGACTAACTTAATATGTCTCTCTGACAACCTAAAAAAGAACACATTAACGACTATCAAAGTCGAGGTACACTTTGATAAACAATGGCTATTGTTTTTTTTTACCCCCCATTGTGGTAACAGAAGTTTATACCACTGCTACACACCAGCAGAGCTGATAGTTTACTTTATGTAAAAGGAGGAGGTTGCTTCATCATTGGTGTTGTGATAAAGCCTTTTTTCGTAATGCATTAGCATAAATAATGAAATGAAAAACTGAGGTTGGATTGTTTGATATTTGTATTGTTTTTTTTTTTTATGCCACTGTCTCAGTTTCAAAATGGACAGTGTCTTCAGTGACTCTGAAAAAGCTGCATCTTGAGTACTGATACTGATACTGATAGATTGCATAAATCCAGGCATTTTAAAGCGATTTGTTTGATGCCTCAGTGCCAGCTAACAGTAAGACCATGACAGCACTAATCTAACGGTGAGAAGCTGTTGTGTGATGTTTACATCTATGCAACCGCTCGCCGGCATGTTTGTGTGTTTACACATGCCCTTTGAGCTGACTGCATGTGCTCTCTTTCATCCAGAATCAACAAACCTGCTTTGCCTTTATACGTATGCTAACGCTAATCCTGCTCTTCATTCTCTGGTTCCACAGCTACAGAGAATTACAGAGGAGCATTTTTACCAGTTTTGAATCTCCTTTCACACCAGCATTTCTTTAATCATACTCTCTCCTCTCTGAATTGCTGTGTCTGGCTGTCTTCTCTGTTTTCTCTTTTACCATCTCATTTCTTTAATGCTCCCTCTGACTTTTCTTTCTGTCTGTGACTCCTCACCAGTCAGGGGGATTCAGACACAGACTCTGAGTTGGAGGATCGTGTGGATGGTGTTAAGTCTTGGTTGTCCAAAAGCAAAGGTTCCGCCAAGAACCTTTCAGATGACGGCAGCCTCAAGAGCTCCAGGTCAGTACAAACAGCAGCAGCAGTTGGCAGTCTACCCAGACATTTTACTGATTTTGGCCTTGGGATGAATATGCTGACATCATCTGTCCCAGTGCAAGGAAGACAGAGCAGAATACTTACTGCTATGACTTAAAGTAATTTTCTAGCGGCTTTGTCTTTATTGCCATCAGCTTGGTGAACAGGGAACTTTTTTTGTTTTTTTTTCCACAAAAAGTGGTAGATTTATCAACATGCCCAGTGGCCAGCTGGCATAGTCTACCTGAGCTGTTCGCTGAGATAAATGAAAGTGTCTGCAAGCTGACAGCTTCGATTGCCCCAGATTTGTCTTCTTACAAAAGATTTAACTCAACTCCCTAAGCTGAGCCATTCCCAACTCTAAAAACTTTTGGAGTTTTACATGGTACATGGCACATTACTGGCAACATTTCCCTTGCAGTAGTAATTTTCAAGTTCAAATGACTTTAATTACTATTTGCACATGTGTATGATTACAAGTACACTTCACTTGGCCAGTTCAGGAGTAAAAAAAAGGAGAGGAATGTCATTTAAAGGTTTATAAAGTTAACATTTTACTTTTTACTTTTATATGGGAAACATTTTAACCAGAGTTTACTCATAATATATTACTTAAACTTCCTTTTGGGCTCACGGGGACTCAGTGTTTATGTGCCATGGCTTAAAAAACATTTAATGGAATCTGAATCCAGTAGTAAATGTGCTTACCAAGTTCAACATCTTTATCTGTTCCATCGAGACCTAGGTTTCAGCCACTTCAATCAACAACGGTCAAAATTAAAAGACTTAATTGAAGCTAAAACTCCGACTTTACCTTCCAAATTTCAATTTTATTTTGATATGCAATTTTCTTTTCAGATGTATTGCATAAGTATGTGCTTTTCAGCTGTATAGCTGTGTGAATGTGTTGAAACATGTTTGTCTGATCATAAAGCTGTGTACATTGAAGCATTTAAATAGCTTATAATTGATTTGTAGAGTATTGAAGTTGAGATTTCCTATTGGTACTGTGACCTTCCTTTGTCCTCGGTGGGTAATAAAATAATGATGTTGCTTTCATGACATTAAAATGCAGGAGAAACCCCTGCTAGTCTCCAGTCAGTCGTCTCCATTGCCTCTCCCCTTTATTTGTCTTTTTCCACCGCTTTACTCTCATTTTGCTTAATTAAGTTCATCACCTTTTTCATTTTTATGATTTTTCAAATTTATTTATTTTTTCTCTTTTCTGCATTCACCTTTCACTCAAAATCTCATCTTTGTCATTTTCTCTCCCTCTGTCTTCATTCCTTTGTATTTTCCACTTTTATTTCTTTTTAGGTTTGCTTTAAATGTAGAAGCAAAGGAAGGGAAAGAGTGGAAAGAGGGTAAGGAATGGAAAGAAGTAAATAAAGAGGGCAAAGAGGTTGAATCTAGCAGACCAATGTCAGTGATGAGCTCCCTCAGCTACAGAAAACGATCCAACCATGACTCCATCAGTGGGAAAGGGGATGGCCTTTTCAGCACTCTTAAGGAGAACGCCAAGTCAGAGGATGCTCTATCCCTCCATAAGGCTAAATCCAAAACATCTGATCTTATACATGATGCCTACTCAGTAAACTCCAGAAGAAAGTCCCAGACAGGGAATGACATGGACGACAGAGAATTGGTCATGAACCAGGCCTGTTTGGAGGCCAACGGCTGGGCAAGGAAGGGAATGAACAGCCACTGGGGTGACTTTGACAAAGAGTCAACCATTTCATCCACTGCACCAAGTCAGGCCTCCACACGTCTTGGGTTAAGCCCAGAGAATAATGCCAAGTCCAGTATCAGCTTAGGTCTGTCAAGCCCACTTGAACGCCGAAAATGCACCTCACGCTTAGATGAGGGCCGAGTTGGGCAGTCACTTTATGGCAGCAGTCCCAGTAGCCCTTGCTTTAGCAGACGGTCTGGGGTCCGCAGTCCTGGTAGTATTAGCAGAGCTGATTCCCATCTGTCACTAGCACGCAGTTGCCGCCTGAGTGAGTTTGACGTCGATATCGATGACAGTCGAAGCGTGGCCTTCACTGAGAGGTCAGCATACAGTCCCCGCTCGTCCACCGGCCGCAGCATCTCTATGCCACCACAAGCTAGGTCTTCAGCTACTGAAAATGATATATTTGATAACTCGGATATCAAATTAGTTAGCCACCGCAACTACCTCGACCCTGACCTAGAGAAAGCCATCAATGAGGTGCTGAGTTTCAAGCCTATCAAATTCAAGCGCAGGAGCTTGGAAGAGTCTGAAGGTGATGAAAAAATATCAAAAAATGATGAAGACAACAGCAAAGGTATCTGTCACCGTGACGGTATTTACCCTTCTAGCAGTCTTAGACACTCTGCATCCGCTACTGACTGCAGGAGACTGCCCCGCAGTGCCAGCAGCTGCAGCAGTCACCACCGTAGCAAGAGCAGAGGTAAAAACAAGAAGAAAAGACGCCGCAGCTCAGAGTCAGACAGCTCAGGAGGTGGCCGTCGCCACAGGAGCGTTTCCAAGAGGAGGTCCAAGAAGTCCAAGAAAAAGTCCAAGAAGAGGGATGAATCTTCCTCGTCTTCCTCATCTTCTTCATCTTCAGATTCTAAGTCTGATTCAGGATCAGAGTCAAGCTCAAGTGGCTCGACCATTTCATACAGAAGCTCAAGCAGTGTGAAAAAGGCCCCAGTTCAAAAGGTTTCCAGCCCAGAAGCAGAAGCAGAAGCAAGTTTGAAGAGCGAGAGCCAGCCCCTTAACAAAAGGGATAGTAAGAAAAGGAAGAAAAAGGTGGACAGCCTGATGATGAAGTACCTATACCGTCCAGACAGTGACTAAGGAAAAGTTAGTAGGTGGTTGCCTGAAATGGACTCACCTGAGAGTGTGTTTTAAGCATGATTTGGTCTAACTAATCATAACAACTTTTTACTGTTATTGTTTGGTGCATGAAATACTTTGTCCAGACTGAATGGAATAAGACTTCCAAAGATTCAAATTCCAGTTTGCAGGTTGTAATTTTGGGAATCAATCACCAAATGCAAACTAACAATTTGCAATGTTTATTCACTGTCTTGATTTAAAGCCAAACTGTAGTGACTACAACCTCTGTTGTGTTCTTGTTACATGTGTAACACTGTAAAAAAGGATTTTCTGGGAGCAGAGAAGGAAGCAGGAAGTGTGGTACCTGAAATTGTGTACCTTACATGGATGATAACGCTGCCCTTAATTACTTCAAAGATGTCATATAGGTTTAAAAAAAAAGGTGGCAGTCAATTAATGAATTTTTTCTTCCCTCTCATAGTTGCAGGCATTATTAGACCCCAAGCATTGATATACACCAACTAGCAAATCCATTTGAGATGTTGAAAGCAATTAACCCCTAGTTTGCAAAATTTAAGCAGTCTGAATTTGAACTAATGTGAGACGCTATGCAGACTGGAAATAGGAATTGATTTTCCTTGTGTCAGAGTTCTTTAGTGACTTTTGAGATTAAAAAAACTCATGTGAACCATGTTTAGATTCGAGTAATCAGTTTTATTGTCAGTAGGGCTCTTAATTTATTCTTTGTGCTTATTCACTGGACAACTGTAACATTTTGAGTGGATGGAATCCCATTCATTACCATGTTCTGGGTATATTACTCGGAAGGCATAGATTTTATATTTACGTACTATATTAACAGTCTTCCGTGCTTGCTTTGCAACACATTGCATGAGATTTTGTGTCCACTGGAAATGAGAGGAAATGTTAAACTCTTGAATGGCACTTTCACGATTGCAATTAGTTACTGCTGCAAAGCCTTAAAAAATGTAAACAATTAAAGTCATAGGATGGCCAGCGATCTTTTTAGAAAACTTCAGGTGCAAATAAAACAGTGTTATTGAGTGCAAAATAACAAAGGAAACATTCAAATATTCGGATTCAGACTGAGTTGTTTTTCTAAATTTAACTCTAAAAAATTGAAGAAAGTGTTGTATTTTTTCCCACTCACTAACTGGCATGTTGCTTTAGCCACAGTGTGTTTAGTGTGGCCACTAGTGGATGGAAGTTATATGACAGCAATACGTCTAATGAATTAAAATTGAGTATTTTGATCTGTATGCACTTTATCATCTCTCTCTCTGTAAGACTAATTTGTTTGATTTTTAAGAAGATTACCTGCCAACCCCTGAGCTAGTAATTTGGACATTGTTCTTGTGACAAATTTTATGAAACTAATTACTCTTTGCTGCTTCATTTTAAACGCAACATCAGTCTGATGATGACAAATTCTACCTTTGCTTGTGTTTTTCAAATGTCTCGAGCTATCTTAGACACTGTGCTGTTCTCATCCCACTTCTATGACAATAACACAAGCCTCTACCTGTTTTTTCCTGCCTCAGCCCCACTGGCCAAAGACGCTCCTGCTTTGATAGATCTGATGAAGAGGAGGATGAAGAAAAAGACGAGGATGGTGCGATAGGGGGGTCCTACTCCTCCTATGAGACCACAACATAGTCTTCACTGTCAGCATTCACTCTGTGAGATGTGCCCTCATTCGACTGTGACAATTTGTCTTGCATGAAAAGTTGACCCTTAATTTAAGAGGACCAGAAAATAACACTTAAAACACTTATGAACATACAGGAAAACACAGAAATTTAAATACTGGAAGTGTCACTAAGTTGTTCCTGTGGCAGAACCTCTGTCTTTTTTGCCTTTTTTGACCTGGCACGGTCTAACCTCACTGCACGCACAGCAGCTCTGTTATAACAGCTCCACTCTGCTGCTAGCATGTGTGCAGTCGTTGCTTGGCTTGAGCAGCCGTTCTGTTTAATACCCATCATGACTGTTGTAACTGAACCAAAGAACTTGGGGTTGCAATGATAATATATATTTTTCTTCTGTCTCTTTAACACTTTTCATCTGTTCTTTAGGTATAGGACACTACGATAATATGTATTGCCATTGTACAGTGTATTGCCAAAAAGCCTTTGTTCAAGTATGTGTGCACACTCATTTACTTACTACCGTTTGATGCTGAGTTCCTGGAAAAAGTCTCAGCCCTTTTTTTTCCCTCCTCTACTTTTTGTGATAGGCGCCATTTGATTTAAGTGGACTTAACAACAGCAGGCTTCTCTGCAGCTGTTGCAGAGCAGCTGTCACGATTCATGAACTGCTGCGCTGCACAGTGAAGACGCTCTCATCCTCATCTGTTTGTCTTTGCCTGAAAAGTTTTTCTGTGATGTACTGGCAAGTTGTCTTTCTTACAGAGGAGGAGGATTGCATCATTAAGTGCTCCACCATTTAAGTGAAGCATTTGAATCTTTAGTCAGTGATATTTGACACATTTGTGTGCAGAGGACAGCAATCAAGCAGATTTGTTCACATGAGGTTGGTTCTTACCTTTGTGAAAAACCTTGTCGTAATTTTTTTTTGATTGATTTTACGTTTTTCAGAATTTTTTAGTGATAAAGACACTTTGGCTTTGTCCTTGTGCTACTAGTTCACATACCGTCCTTGTTTTTTTCCCTTTTACAAGGGAAATGTACTTGACAATGGATAAGAGTCACTTGGTTTCTCACATTTACCACTAAGCAGATTGTACCCTCAACCAACAGTTTAAAGTAAAATCTGGTGTTATTTTATATTCTTACTGTCATCAATTAACTTGGAAAGCCCGGAGTGTTTTCTTGAAACTTTATGTTTTGTGCTCATTAAACAAGTTCATTGAGCTTTCAGTCACATCCCTCTGTCTCGGAGCTGGCTCAGGTGTCCTCACAAAACTTTAAACCTTTCACTTATCTCTGAACATGTGAATCTGAAAACATAGCTTAAAATGTAAAGTTTAAAAAAAACCAATTGTATTTCTCCAAATTTCAGGCCACTGTTAGTGTAGTCACTATATAAAAATACTCCCACTGTTGTGGATCTGTTGATCGTCCAGTAGAGCAGCGTTATTTAAAAGTGGGTGGTAAAAAAAAGGACCATCACAGTTGAAAAGTTCTTGTTCAAACCAGTTTTAACCAACACATGACTCTGAACACAACACACCTAGTCTGCCTAAGATTGTTCTACAATTAATGCTGTTCTGTTCTTCCATGGTGCCTCTGCTGCCTCACTTAAGTAACAGGCTGAGTTTTCTGACCCTATAAAATCTTAAAACAGCCTTACCTGTCCATCATTTCCACACAAGGAGTTGATTCCAACGGCTGCACATTACATCTCAGATAGTTTGGTGTCGTGGTTTTTCACTCAGCATGGCTAGCGGGTTTTCTTAAGTAGTCAAAAGACCATTAGCTTACGAATGAGCCAACAGGGCATCCAGTAGACGATACAATGGCAGGTCCTGTTGCGCTTATACGTTGAGAGTTTATCATTTAAATACAACACATAAACTGATTATTACAGTTTTTTGCCAAAGTAAAATGCAAGTCCTACAATAGATCCACTAATTGAAGTAATTCAATGGAAATAAAATCATTTAACTTGGATTCATGTGTTAATAGATTTTAATGAAAAAAAAGAAAGTTTCCAAGTATCACCAGACTTTTACTTCTAAGCCTAATTGGGTACTTAACTGTAACTGGACACACTAGTTTATATAACAATACTGTGAAATCATTGGAACAGCAGGAAAACAGGAATCTACATTGTAATTGTTGCTTAAATGTTGTATCACATCCTTCGGTCATCCGTCTGGTAGTTACTGTGTGGCATTAAACTATTTTTGAAAGCCATTAAAGGTCCAGAAGAGCTTGACAGGAGATCTGGGACTTAAAAAAAACGTGTGGATGTCTTTCATTGCGGGAGAAGTTGGATGCAATTCTATTATTCATGCTTTTTGTAGATTGTTGTCTTCATTTTATTCTCATTTTATTCGCAGTCAACACAAGTGTGATAATGTGTTTTGAACTTATTAACCCTGATAAGTGTCTGGCTTTATTTGAACAAAAGAAAAAAAGGGTCATAATATTGTTGACTGCACACAGTATTTATATATATAAATATCTGTATGATTCATGCTAGCTTTGAAAATAGTTCATGTTTATTTTCACTATTGAACAAATTGACCACTTGTTATTAAATTTTGCATTAAAGTTTAATATATTGTAAATAAACAAAAGTCGATTGTTTATTAAGCTGTTAAGGTCTGATTTGTCTGAGTTGAAGTGTTCTGCCTCTCTGTCCTCAATTAATATACTTTTATTTACACTTCAGTTTTTGACATTTGCTTTGCCTTTGTTCTAAGATCTCAGAGGGCATGCAGATAGAATAGAAACAAGAAACTGTTGTTTTTGTTAATGCATGTTTTGATCTGCTTTGAGACCTTGTAAATGCCCTTGAGATACACCCACCGATTTAGATATTTTTATTTCTTACATGATTGAATTGAAGTATTTTCTGCTCCAAAATGTACCCGTAAGAATCAGTGAACAGTTTCTGTTGGAGAAACCCAGTTTACATGACTGTAACTTGATGGACTATTGCAAGACCTCAACAGAAGTTTCCAGCAAAGCCATACCTGGTATGTTGGAAGGCACAGCTGAAATTGTCAGACTGTTAAAACTTCTCCCTCATCATCACATGTGTGAAACCTTAAATAATGCTACATGTTCACCACCTCTCTGTACTCTTAGCCAACATCTGACAAAAATACCAGTAAAAAAAGTACTGCCTGCACACTTACACCACAGGTTTTTACTTAACTATTATGATCAACGTTTCACTAAGACTAGAATCTTCATAATTGACAATCTTTCCTGATGAAGCTCTTGATCAGACTGAAATGTCGTTAAACATAACAAATTTAGTGCTATGGGGTGAGTGTAGGTAGCCTTTCACTTTTGTCACGTGCATATAACCAATCACCGTAAACTGCCTAACAAAAGTAGACAGGCAGTGCATGACAATTAATATGATGTGGTAGAAACATGATTCATAATGCTAATCATAAAGAGAACGTTATTTTTTTTTAAAAAATATAATCATTTGATTAGATAATAATAAAAAGGAAACTGTGATTACATGGCTTTGCATAGTACTAGAAATAGCCATTGATTTTCATATTGACCTGTCTAAATTTTTAATAAAACAGTTAAATTGTAAAATACTTTCCCAAGAGAGAGAAAAAAACTAATATATTATCTGCACTCAGTGGTATAGAAAAATAATTTACTCAGTGACTGAATGAAACCCTTTGGATCAGTTAACACTGAATACATTTCAAAAGCCTGAAGAGTTTGTGCCTCCAACAGAGAGAATCTTAGAAGGCCTGTCATGTATTTTTGTGGCGGACATGCAGTGTCAAGTGGTGCTTTCATAGTGCAATATCTGCTCAGTGTGTGTGTGTATGCATCAGTACAGACTTCAGGTAAGTGCTCAAAGTGTTCTTGAAGGACATCAGAGTGAGACTCAGATGTAATCTATTTTTGTTGATCAATATTCAATCTAATATTTTGATATCTAAGGAATCAACTCTGCATTTTGTCCTTCACTCAACTTCTGACATCAGAGAGTCGAGCAAGTGCTTCATGTTATTTAATCAGATAAAATGCCATTTAGGCATCAAAATGGCATATTTTCACTCTATGTTTGAAAGTCTTGAACTATAAGAAAAGATTTTTAACAGGCAGTTTAAGTCACACCAAGACATTTTAACTGCATAAAATCTGCAAAAGGATATAAAGCTGTGAGGCTGTCTGGATTCTAACTTCCCTCTAACAATTGTTGAAGGAGCTTTAACCATACATGCAAAGAAAGACCTGGTTGAAAGGCAGAACTCCAGGATGGTCTCTTACTATGATTATCTGGATATCTTTCATCCAAAACTCTGCCGCTCGTCTCCTCACCCGTACCGCCTCCCGCGAACACATCACCCCTGTCCTCAAAGACCTCCACTGGCTCCCCATCCCTCCGTGCATCCATTTCAAACTTCTTACCATCATCTTTAAGTCTCTCCACAACCTGGCACCCGCCTCCCTCACTGAGCTCCTCCATCTCCACACCCCCTCCCATGCCCTCCGCTCAGCTGACGCTCATCTTCTGTCTCCCCCCACCAGGACTAAACATAAGACCTGGGGGGACCGGGCCTAACCCTCCACTGCCGCCCCGACCCTCTGGAACGCCCGACCTCAACACATCAGAGACTCCCCCACACTCACCTCCTTCAAAAAAGCCCTCAAGACCCACCTCTTCAGTATAGCCTACACATAACATGCTTTTTTTTGTTTTTTTTTGAAATCCTGTCTCTGACTCTTTGTAAAGAGTCTTTGAGTATCGAGAAAAGCGCTTTATAAATATTATTATTATTATTATCTGTGTCACAGCTGCCGTGTTCCCACACAGTTTTTTTTTATGGAACGCTTCAAAAGGTCAGATCAGTGCAATATGTAGATTCTTTATTGTAATATCCAGCTGCTGATTAGCTGTTTTGATGATAATTATCATATCCAAACATACTGACCAACTCAACAGGTACACTGCCGGTCTCAAGAGCACTTGATACACAATATGTCTTTATCTGACATGCATTACATTTTGCTAGTCCATTGTTTAAACCTGTGCAGGGCTTTAATTAGGGTTGGCTGATATGTACCAAAACTGACATTTGCTGTGTGCAATGATAATATTGTGTCAAAGTTTTAAATAGTAAAAGGGACTATCCACTTCTTACCGCTTTTCATTCTTTCAGCAGTGGAGGAGAACATGTCTTAAGAATAAAAAAATTGATTTCAAATGAGAATGAGGATGAGCAATGTGCCTACAAGAGCCCTGTCGTACAGCGGTGGTTAATTAGTCCATGTGGCGTGATTCATTCAGAGTCAGAAGCAACAGTGATGTTCTTTTGAGTTAAGTTACTAAAGAACTTTAGGAAAAATGTTGTTTTCCACATTTGCTGTTTCATTTTTCATTTCATTTTCACAGTCTGGAATGCAGGTGCCAAGTCATTAGTGAACTAACATATCAATTATACCAGTCGAACTAAAATGAACATTGCAAGAGTTCGTCTCAAAAGAAACCGAAAGCTAGCACAGCTTTTTACATTTAAACTCACATTAAGAAAGAGACTAAAGCAAACACTTTGTGCATCAGTGCTGTTGTACTGGTGCTGTGTAAGAATGTAACTGGTTCCTCTGAACGACTCCTGAGCACAGCAGAGGCTCTTACACACAATGACAAATGTCAGTTCAAACCAAGCTGAAACATCATGGAACTTTTCTACACATTGTGTTGTGATTAAACAGACACTGCAAAGTGTGATTTTTAAACCAGAAAAATATACTGTACATACATGTTGCCTCATATTAACAGTGCAATGGACTGTGAAACTGCTGCATGGCTCAGTTTTCTAGCTGGACCACAGATCAGCAGTGGTGGAAAACGCTTCAAGCAAGGACAATGTCAATAAAAATAGAAAGAATAGAAAATATGTTCACCTTTTATAACATAATGGGCTGGCCAGCTTAACAAACAAGAGCTCCTGAGGGAAGTTGACGGTAAACTCATTGTAAATTTCTTTCTTCTTTCTCAAATATTTAATACGGTGATTTGCTGGGTATTCGTCTTGTAAGCAGTAGGTAATGCACAGCTTTAAGGCAGTTTAGAAGTTCAGCTGGGTACAAACATGGTCTGCACTTTTTATAAAACAAAATTATTTTCGTCATTTTAATTTTGCACACACTGGACTAAATTTGAGCAGCTTACTGAGTACACAATCTCACAATTACCAGCAACTGCAACTGTTGTTGGCCTTGTGACTGTAACTGAACTTAGTAACTTATGCAAGGAGATAATTAATGTACAAAATACACAGTTAAAATGACAAAAATGTCATGGGAAATATGATAATGCAGATGCACTGATATCTGGCTAATGAATTCAACAAAAAAGGTTAAATTCTCACATATTTTAATTCATACACACTTTTTGACACTCGGAATAGCAGGAATTTGTTCTCCAGCATTTCATATTTGGGAAAATGTGTAAGGTTTGAAGGTCGGTCTCATGGAGTTTGCTCTTCACGGGTCAAATAATGTTTTGCTCTTCATCTGCGGCACCCTGCCTGCAGTGTAGTTCCACTGACAAGCAAAAGTCAGCAGGAAACAACCTGAGGCGAGGTTAGATCATCTGTGGAGCTGGTAAGTGATAGTGAGTTTCCCTCACTGTGGCTTTGCTATAGGTGAACATCCCCAAACAGCAGGCGAGCAGCTGCTCAGCTTTACCTCTCGTACAGCGTATGGCAGTTCAGAGGCTCCAAGTGTCAAAAGTGGCTGTGCTGCCTTTACACATCCAGGATGGAGAAATGGAAATTTCAGACAATTCCCTGGTGTTAATTCTTTATTTTTCAGTTCTCTCTGGGAAAGAAAAAAAAATACCAGCCACAGCCTTGCTCTGTTTGAAATTATTTAAAAATGATGTTTACTTTTTTTCTGAATCCGTTCTATTCGTTCTCTCTTCCTCTGTCGTCTTTTCCAAAAATCCTTCCCCCGATGGGGAAAAATTACTAAATGTAATCTTTGTGTCATCTTTATTATAAATTACTTGTGGCCATTCAGTTATCATGAATGATGGTATTTGGTCTTTGAGCAGAAGCTCACCTCTGCTGGCAGGGAGGGACAAGGACAGACAGACTGAGGTGACGGAGGGAGGAGGCAGTGGTGGGAAGTCAAGCGAACCTTTTCCCTAAGACAGACAGTGACAGCAAAGATGCTAAAAACATGTAATGCCTTCAATGTTTCCTCTTGGCTCCCTCGCAACCGAGCTCATTACCCTTCCAAATGTGTCTGCTGGTTCCTTCCTTCCCTGCAGGCTCCTTGGCTGACAGTCTTTCTTGTTTTTTGGCTGACTCGTAGTCATTGCCTCTGACCTTGTGTCAAGCAAACAGCTGACAGCCGCTCTGAACTATCATCTGCTATGGAGGGAGAGGTACCTGAAAGGACTTCTTTTTCAATAAAGCTCATTTAAAATAACTCTGCCAATGGGGGCATGTAGAACTAAGGTTACATTATGGGAAACTTCAGTATGCTCCTAAGCTTCAGTTTGTTTCACAGTAACAGAATGAGGAAAACCTTGGGCCAACATGGATAACATCAACAAGCTACTGTCATATACCATGTGAGATCTCCAAATATCAAATCTGCTAACATATCTGGCAAACCTCACCTTTTGTATTCCATCCTTGGGAGAGGAAAGGAATCCGCCTTGGTTATTGCACTTTGCATGGCTAACAGTCACTAATCAAAAAGACAAGGAGAAGCCTTCAGTAAGGCTGTAAGTTCAGTAACATCATCTTTTAACATATATGACTCAGTATTTTTCAGGAGAGACCCAACAGAACTGCTGAGTGATGGGCTTGGCTTTCCCCACATCAATACAAAACACTTGAAGTTACTGGCTATAAGGCAAACTGTGTTGTTGCTGAGGGTAAAAGGATTAAAGACTGTAATTTGGCTCGATGCACACCATCAAACCTCAGGATAAAATGATTACCTGAAGGTTCAGAAGAGGGCTCTACCCCTGATACAGAACCTCATTTTATTAGTGTGTTTAAATGATCTGAGTTTAGTTTTTTTACTCTGTCCTGCATGTCGGAGCAGACAACACTGCAGTACGGTTTTGACCTTTACGTGTTTTTAACATTTTGGTGACCTGTTGACTTTTGGATTCAGTGTTGCCTCTGGGAAACATCCGGAGTTCTTCTGTGGAGAAGTCGAGGTCATCTGAGATGCAGTCGTAGCAGCGTGCATGCAGAGCCTGCAGTGACTGGTGCTGATCAGGAGGACAGGTAAAGCAGATCCTGGAGGGCTTCTGAAGGCCGACCTCATGTCAAGGCTCATCTCTGGGGTTGTGTGGGCGTGTTTGGAAAAGGTCTGGGAGCTACAGCTGCACTTAGAAGGTCACCAGCAGCTCTCCTAATCACTGCACAGTTATTCACACATCTGAACCCCCCAACCAGTGGTGTGTGTGTTAGCAGCATGAGTTACCCATCCTGAACTGTGCTTTAAAACACACACAGGACATATGCAATCTGTTCTTTCACTGCTTTCATGGTATGCTATACTGTTTTTTTG
>JAPZDY010000024.1:633100-643474 GCA_029783645.1 Ctenochaetus hawaiiensis
TCAGGGGTCCAAAGTTCCCTAAATGCTGTTTTAGAGCTTCCTCCACATTGTAAGGGAAACATCATTTTGGTGGTTAAATGCAAAATTCTTTTGAATTGTTTGTGTTTTTTAAGATGTTGTTAAGTTTGAGGATGTTGACAGAAAGTATTTGTAGTATCCTAACCACAAGGCTAATCTGTCAGGTTGTTAATGTAAACTTACAGATGGTCAGTGTTTTCAGTAGGTAGAGCAGGCTGTCCTCAGAAGGTTGATAGTTTCGTCGTTGGTCCCCAACTTCTCTGGTTAACATGTGAAGATATTCTTGGACAAGATACTGTACCCTCAATTGGTCCTTAATGGCTTTTCCATCTGTGTGTAAATGTGGCTACGAGAGTTCCAGATGAGCAGGTTGCCACTTTGTGGAGCAGTCACCTGCCATTAGTCAGTGTATGAATGTATGGGTGAATGCAGACTCATGTTTAAATATATATGCAGTCCATGTGCTATATAGATCTTTTTAAATTTTTTTTATTTTAGCAAAATGAAAGTGTTTGGAATCCTGATATCATTTATACCATTGAGAGTGTTGAGTACTTAAAAACAGTATTCGAGCCATTACATGACATAATAATTTTATGTTCAGTCAAAGCAAAGGAAATAGGAGCTAAACTTGTTGCAACAAACTGGATGTGTATTGAAATATGCAGTTTTTTCATTTTATCCTGGCAGGTGACCATAATAACCACATCAATCAGTGTCTGCTTACATCATCATGATAAGTATCAAGTAGGCCAGTCTCTTTAGCCATGCTAGTGGCACAGCTGAAAGGATGGCACTGTCTGTCAGTAGATCCTCCACTTGGGTTCAGATTGAAACATCTTGTTAACCGCAGTAGGTTGTGCTGAAATTCTGAACACACACTCAAGGTCCTCAGTGGAAACTAACCGGCATATGTTTGCGTATAACATGCTGGACCCAATAGAGAAAACTCAAATTCCATTATATCTGCTAAGGATCAACTAACTACCCAGAGCCGTATTATTAACACATTGCAAATCATTGTAGTTTTCAAATATATCTTTACATGTAATATTAAAATATTAATTAGTGTCAATTCATCAAACTTGGCCTACAACCACAGAAGTCCTTAAAGTCGCAATTCAAGCCTCACTGATGAAACTTGTAATACTAATTAATTTTGTAAAGATTGTAGGAAGTTGGATGCATTTTGGACGCCTATTGATCAAAACACACTCCAAGCAACTGCAGTCACATTCGTTTAATTCCAGCCAGGAACCGTTTATACCTAATGCTGTCTTCCCACATCTGTTATCTACACTGTCAAAAAGTTCTAAAAAAGAAGAAACTGTGTACCTTAAATAAACCATAGACTGAGAGGATTCATCAACAAACACAATACACCTAAAGAAACCGTCAACATAAATGTCCTTTGAGGTAACAACAAACTCATGATTCTGTGCTGTTTCTCACGTTGCATTAGTCTGTCGCTATTATTGTCAAATGGAAATGAATTTTAATGGGGTGTGTTGCAATGAAAAATAAATATAATTTCATTTACTTTGTACAGCACACGTGACTGGATCACAACAATAAAGGGCCCTGAGGTTTTTGCTCTCTAAGGTTTCCAGTCTGTAACAGTGCAATTTGTTATTGGTTACATCACCATCACCTTCTTTTATTCTATTTTTGTTACAGATTCATTCTCATAATTTATCCTGCAACACTAAACTCAAACACTCACTGAAATGGGACTTGCAGACTTGTGTTGTCACATGATTCATGTTAATTTGGTCATCATTCAGTTGCTAGATCTAACAATCAGTGCTTTTAGATTTTACTTTAAATGATTAATAAACAACTATGACTTGTGTGTGAATGTGTTTTTATCACACTTCATTAGCAAAGATTACACAGGAGACAAACTGCTTCCTGTCCTGGCAAAAGCTTTTCATCAGAGCCTAACTGTTTCAGATCACATATTATAATTTCACAGCACATGTACTGCAAACATAAGAACTGAAATTTAGTCACCAAATCATTCCTTTTGTCACAGAATATTACCTTAAATGAAAAACAGTCAGCTGTTTTCATAACCGAAGGACAACTGGTCAAAAGAACATTCTAATCTTAGCATCGCTTTCTTAAAGACTTTTATCATAACACTGCATGCTTTAAAAAATAAACCTTGCCTGTTTAATCGTTACGCACCCACTGAGTCACCAGTGATCCACTGAAGCTACTGACTAAGCACAACTTATTAAGATGTGAGTGTTTAAATTGTGGCCTCTTTTGGACATGCTTGTCATTTTTCAATTTGTGCGATTATTCACAAAGGAGTTCACTAACGCATATATGTCATTTTGGCTTTATGGTTTTCTGTAAAAAGCTTTTCATCTAGCTATTTCAAATAGGCCCAAAAAGGTGGATGTTTTGGGTTAAATGATTCACTTTATACCGATAAAAAAGGAAACTCAGAATCCTCTTTTGCATTGCTGGAGAAGAATTTTGCACAGTAATTTTTGCATCATCTTCAGATTAAAGTCACCATTGTACCTTTCCTGTGATAAGCAATGCTCTTTTACTATCACCCGTCCAACCCCTTATCAAACCCCCCTCAAACACATACACACACATGTGCACCCTGTTCCCACCCCCTTCATCATCCCCGCCACAGCAGAAAAGCAATTTGTTCTTGGTGTCACTGATCTGATGCAATCAGCGCTGCTTCACGCTTTTGAATAGGGAAAAGACAGCGAGAAAGGACACTGTGTTTAATTAAAAGACACACTTTTGTGAATGTGATGATCATATAATTTGGGGTGGAGGATAGTAAGGTTGTGTGTTCAACACCTGCTTTCTGATTACGGCTGATTAACCTATCCCAACTCGCCCGTTGCTCTCATCAAGGGCTATTCACGGTGCTGAGGCTACGCTCTCATTCTAATTGTCTCTGAGCCTTTTCCTCTTTGAAGAGCTCAATTGGAAATGAGTGTTATCAAGTTAGGCTCGCCACCCTTTCACAGGAAATGGGGGCACTAGGTTCTTTACACACAGCTCCTGCAACCTCCTGAGAGAAGCTGAAGAGGTGGAAGGGTGGAGCACCCTTATTTTCCCTTTTCTCCGTCTATCCCCTTCTTTGCATAACAGTGCCTGTGAAGCGAGCTGTGAGCTTGTGAAGTGTTTACCCTCGTCTCTGTCAGTCAAAGCTGCTTTCCTGAAGGCTGTATTCATCTGCTTTACAATATCTCTATCTCCTCCCTTGTTTGAGATTTCTCATGACTGAGTCTCTCTGAGTTAAATTAGAGACGATGCAAATGGGATATGATGTGCTTTGAACTGCACCTGCTTTATGTGTCACCATCACATCCCACATCCTGTCATCTTTGAACATCGCTCTAGCTCTCTGGTGTATTCTGGTCTTTGAAAACATGCCGTGACGCGAATAGTCAGAGAATAAACTGAATGTCTCTCATTTGGTCCTAAATCTGACAATAGAGCCAAATCCAATTTTGCTCACAGATGCATTTAATTCCACCTTAATTCAGCAAATTATTCCCATGTTCCTGGCTGCTGCATTAATAGCATGGTTTAATTGATGGCTGTCATGTTGCAGCTGTCACTCAACATCACAACCAGGGCACCTGGGGATATATCTTGCAAATCAATGACCAATTTAAGAAATGTTAGACTTGATGCCTTGCCTAGACCTCGACAGTGCTTCCCCTCTACTTAGTTCAGAATAATATAAATGAATCACATGGCCTGTAACTGCCACCAACTGACACAAGCCAGTGAGGATTTGATGGATGATGGTCAGCAGGTGGTGAAAAAAAGTATTCACCATATATCACATCATACACTGCATTTAATGACACCTTACTGTGACCCTCTACCTTGAAAAAAAAATTAAAGGGGGTTAACTGATTGAGTGAAACAAGCAACTGCCTCAAACCCTCAAATGGCCCTGAAGGCCCCAGGTTGTCTGTGTAACATAAACGATGCCTTCGTGGTATTTTGATTACTTAGAAAATTGCTTGGTAGTTTGCTTCACATAAGCAGGGTAAATAACAATTAAAGCCTAAAGCCAGACTAGCATCTCTGTTAGACTGTGCTGCACAATTTATTACTATTCCTCCTGAGGGGGGCATGAGTGTGTGTACCCAATTACATGGCAATCCATCCAATAAGCGTTAGGAAATTTTAATTTAAACCTCACAGTTTTTTCTACATGCTATGCTTGGAAATAATTTAATTGTAATTCAATGTATAATAATATATATAAATCTCTTCAAGAATTATACGTCTTCTTCACTTATTGTCAAAGAGATTTTATTCCAAAAACCCTGATGCTGCAGTTTGCTGTGGTTTTGTAGACTTGTGTTTCAAACATGATGGAGTCTGTGTTTTTCTGGTCACTCTGGACAAGTTTTCAGTATGGTTTAGGTTTATTCGTTAAGTCTTTAATATTGTCTATTTACAACTTGAAGCTGCTGCTGGATAGTATTGCAATAATGTTTTTGTTAAAGTTAAAGTAAAACTGAACAGTGTGAGAAAGATATTTCAGTCCTGATGTGATAGAACAGTGGATGTGGCAGCTACAGAGGCTGTCTCAGCTCTCCTCTCTGCTTTATTTTTTTACACACTCTCTAAGTGATAGAGCAGACTGTCGTGCAAAATCTATTCACTGTCAAAATGTTACTTTGGAAACAAAAACTCAGCACATCAGTTTTGACAAGTTGCGTTTCCTGGCATCAGCCCCTCCTCATTTCCTTCTTTGTCAAAATCTCATCAGTCCGTCTCAGGCAGATTTTCAGCCACCGCTGCTGCCTGCTGCACAGCCTCCATGTCCAGCTCTCGGAGTCCCACAGCTGCATCGATCCAGCAGCGGTGGCGCAGAACCAGTGTTTGTACAGAGAATGGGGCCTGTCCACTCTCCTCTCATGCACTGGCAGACTGTATACACCTGTCTAATTGAGGCTGGCATCTGCTGTGCATACAGAGCCAAGGGCCTCTCGACAACGATTAGAACTCTGACAGGCTTGGCTCTCTTTTAGACTGCCGCTTCACATCCGCAGAACTGTTTGGGTGAAGGAGGACTGTATGGTCATAGTTTGATGCTTTCTGGCACCAACAAAGGAAGTTGCACATTCTGAGTGAGAAAGAGATGAACAATACATGTCAGTAACACTATGAATGCAATCCTTGTTTCATGTTCTCTTCTTTTGATCCATATGCTAAAGATAAGCAGTTTTGCCTGGGGAAACTAAGTGAGCTCCGCTGAAATGTTGCCAGGGAGAGCCAGTGTTTTGGTAGGGGAGGAAGATGAGAACACATGAGAAGATGTGCTGTGGGCCTGAGTTGACTACAGCAGTGTGTAGTTGTTGTAATTGAAGGTTACTTGGTGTTGCTGATTTTTACTGATTTTCCTTTTTTTTTTTTTACTGAAAATTGTCTCGTGAAAAGTATTAGAAAAGGTCCAAGTAACTGTAGTGATGACTGAAGCCTTTCTAGGTAAGTATAATAATATTATATAAGTATGACAAAAAAATTGATGTGTACCATATTAAAACTATTGCACAAAAATTTAAGGTAGCTTAAAAAACATAGAGACTACAAATTAAAAAACAACTAAGTCATTCTAGACACCGTTTGCAGTGCACAAAATAATAACAACATAATCTTCTGTAAATGCACCCTCCTGTGTATCTCTGTCTAATGTAGGGTTTGTGTTGTACCAGTAAATACCAGTAACAGTTTTTTTCTAAGTAATTAGATTAGAGCATTCTGTCTAATATTTAGAATAAGCTGGAGAGTGTGTGCATCTTGTGCATCTGACAATGCTCGATACACAGGCTGCCAACACATTTTTACATTTCCAAGCATTTTCATGACTTTTAAAGACCCATAAAATTTCAATCACTGTTTTCCCCACAACCTCGTTAACCATAATCTACACGCACAGCTGTAAAAAATAAAAAAATAAACAAAAGGGACTTCATGTATACTCAAAGAAAACAGATTAACTCAACTAGCTAGACACAAGACTTTTAACATTAACATCAACACACAGAGTGGAGTAACAGTAAGAACAGCATTAAGCAAACATCACTTTTGTTTCTGCTCCACAGAAAAAAAAACTGTGACTTTCTAAATGAACATCTGCCTGTAAAAACATTAGTTAGACCAATTAGCTCAACATATTCTGGATGAGCTAATATGGAAGAGCATCTTTGTCCATAAGTAAAATGGTTGGCAGACTAGCCACCCACTTCCCAACAAATGCTGTTGGTAAGAGGAGGTCCAACCCTAATGAACAGTTAAGAGAAGACACTTCCAGTTTTTCAGTTGTGAGTGCAAGCTTCACTTGTTTCGCAACTGTGTTAATTTTGGAGAAACTTCTGCGACACTACACTCACAGCAGTTTCCACTGCATGTTTAAGTTTGAAAAAAGAACTTGTGCATGGGTAATATAGCCTTCTGTGATATAACCTTCATGTCACTCTGCAGTGTAATGCCTTTAAAGCACCTTGCTGTGCATGCTCACACACTGCTTTGTAAAATAGACCACTCTATGCCTTCCTGCTTTCAGAGTGTTTGTCCTATGTTTATTTAGCAACGGCACACCACCACTTTAAGTATTGCTGCCAGTTTTTTTTCACTATAAATATTCTTGCTTTTGACATAAAATAATTAACATATATTCTGACGCATAAGCCATCAGGAGCAATTTGGAGATCAATATCTTGCCAAAGGACACCTTAACATGCAGACCAGAGGAGTCACAGATGAAATGACTAGCTTTCTGTTTAATAGGTGATCTCTACTTCCTAAGTATCTGTCAGAATGACCAGAGTTTCCCTGTCTAGTTTTTGTATGATTTTATTACTATTGTTTCCTATATATTTTATCTGATACCTTATCACTGTTTTGTCATTGAAGGGCAGTGTTTCCACCATGTTTCCAGTTTCTCTTTCTCTGTCATTTGTAAGCTGAGAGTTTTTTTTTATTAAGAAATTGCTTTAATAGCTTAGACCTGTTTTTGGAAGCTTAGCTCTGTGAAATACACATTTCCCTTTGATCGCATCAATACAACACAACACAACAAAAATAGTACATGTATATGAGCGCTGCAAAATGGCAACATATATGATGCTAGCGACTTGCTCCTTCTCTCTAGTGGTCTTACGTGTAATTTCACTGCAGATGATCACTGCCACACTGTTGCTTTTTAACACCAAGCGGAGATATTTGCTTTAACCTGATGATGGTATGAAAGCTGAGAATCTTACAGGCTGCTGTTGCAAATCAACACCGTATGAAGGGCGGAAAAGAGCAAAATCTGCTCTGATGTGTAACATGGTTTTCTGTTCTCATTTTGCCAGTTCAGCTATTTTTCTCTTAAAAGATATTAGAACGATTATTCATTCAGCAGTTGAATGTGTCAGCAGACAAAGGGGCTGGATGTGTTTGTGCTGTCGGAGCGAGAGGGGGAGGGATCTAAATTGTATTGTGGCACCTTAGTGACATTACTGAAGTATTAGATGTTCTTATGGTTCTGGGTTTTTCATTTTAAAGTACAACTTTTTAGAGTTCAATGAAATATATCACTGCAAGAGAGTGTATCATTTGAAATGTGTTTTAATTACTTTCATGGAAATGAAGGGCTGGGCACCGAAAATGTAATGAACTGACCGAGTAAAATGCCACTGACAGTACACCCCAGGCTCTCGTTCTTGTGATAAACATAAAACATGCAAATGCAGAGCAGAGCCACAGAATTCTGTCAGAAGAAATCAGCTGCATCATTATTTACCTTTAGAGAAGTCGGGTTAGCTGCAGAGCAGTGCCTGGAGTCAAACAAATAGCTGGCAAAGGCTCAGCGATGCAAATCTGCAAAAGTAAGACGAATGCCCTGATGTGTAAGGAGGGAGGACTTTTGCATACAATTCTGTTCTATAACACTGATACCAAGAGCATTTTGTCTTTGTATTCACTCATTGTAAATGTGAGCTTTTTAGCTTCTACTCTGTGGAAGTATATCAACCACAACATATTCTGGAGCCCATCTCCACTCTGCAAGTCAGCCTCAGAGAGCATATTTGTAAGAGCAGAATCAAATTAGTCACAGCAGTATTAAACACATCTTAACACAAAAAACTGTAAAACGGCAAAATGTCACCCTTCAATTTGACCTGGTGAAGTTAAGAAATGATCTGTCGGACTCCTTATTGTACTTTGACTAAAAAGCTGGGACAGTAAGCTTGTGAAAGGGTTACATCTCACAGAGGACGGCTGGAGAAACCGATAAAACTCGCATGATTGGGATTGTATTCTGAAATAAGCTTGCAGTGCAGTGCTGCAGGGCAGAGAGTCATTTCTGAGCAGCCCAATGTAAGACTGGCAGTTGGAGTCATGCGGTATTCTTGAAAAAGGCTTAATTATGTAGCAAGAAAATGCTGCAGGCTGCAGGGGGTCCTGTGTGCTCTGAATGGCTGGCAGAAACAAGAAGGACTGAATTCAGTTGCACTGCTCCTCTAACAGTAACTGGCACCTGTTTCCTTAAAAGCGGCTATTCAGATCTCCCACATTGCAAATAACAGGCTGCCACATTCTTTCTTGTGAGTGTGGAAAATTACGCTCCGTATAAGCAACAGTAAGGAGAACAAAACAAGACAGCACAGGAAAAATATGACTCAATGTGTTTGTGACTTTTGCGTAATCTGAGATCTGGATGTTAGAAAGCTTTACATAGTTTGAGTTTTACTGATAATAACTGATGATCATGACTTGCAATGCTAAGGCCCATCAGCGGCCCATGTGGGAGTGAACTGTCACTACACCCATAGAAAACAGACCAACAATGATGACGTAACTAGAAATAATTGCCTCACAGTGTTTTTTGACATTCGTGAAATGGTTTTACAAATAAGGTGCACTGACATAGAATTAAAAAAAAAAGTGGAAACACAAACAAGCTGGTAGTTAAATTACTCTGACAATTAACTGTGAAGTGAGCAAACATCTACATATATATCACTAAAAAATACAATTAGATTCATGCTTGTAATGTATACCAACTCTGTCAGCAAATCTAAATGCTTAGCTGTTCAATACCCTGAAAAGAGTAGTTATATTTAAAAAATTAAGGAGAGGGCCCTATAAAGCAGCCATGACCCCTGCTCAGAGTCCTTAAAACCCAACCAGTCATTCAACCCCATGTGGGAGTTAATCACATGCTAAAGTCACAAGCAAGGCTTAAGTCTAACCCTGGAAGTCTTAAGCAAGTCCACAGTTACTGTGAAACAATCGAACAAGTCTAGTGAAGGCAAGTCCCCTCTGTAAGTCTGACAAGCTTTTGCTCCGGTTAGGCAGGTCAAAAGTCGTTAAAATTCTGATGATCTTCCTCAGTTTCAACTTTTTAATAAGTTAAAAGATGGTTGTCATGAAAAAATAAACTTACTTTTAACATTAACCAAAACTGTTGCAGCCCACTTAACCTTAAAAATCTTATGACATTTTGTTGCAGTCAGTTAAAAGCTTCCAAAATGTGCAGCAATGAAGACAAGGATTGTGTTGGAGTTAGACAAGGGAGAGGGGTTCATGACCACTTACTGCAGCAGGTTATTTCTCACTACTACTTAGACCAATACTCAGATACACATCCAACAAAAACAATGCTGTGCCATTCACTGGTTCTGACTGGTTCAGTGGAAAAGTGGATTACATCACCAACTACAAAAAAAATAAAATCAACCACTATCAACCACACTTACTCCTCACATACTAAAACGATGGACAGTGGGCTCTGGAATTTCAATAGCTAGCTATAATAGCCATTCTGCATTGCATCTTTAAAAAAATCCAACCCACACATAAGTGTATTCTATGTGGTCAGTGTTTTTTCTTTTTGCTCAATCCTAAAAGGATTAGCAACACAGTGATTGCTCCAGAGAAGGCACACAATTCAAAATAATAGTTTACTAAAGGTCTGGTGTGTAGGACTTAGGTATCCATTAGTAGAACATGTAATATTAAGAAATATGAAATTACAGTAAAATCACTCAAAAAAGACTTGCCTTTTATTATAAGCCCTGTATGTCTATAGAGGGAGCGAACCCTTTTCTGCAGAGTCAGCCATTTTGCACAGCCATGTCTCTGTTGCCCAGGATGGTCAAACCGAGCTCTGATCCAAAAGGGGACCTTCTGCATTTTCCCTAAGTGTCACTCTCGCCAACATGATACACTTACTTTACTTAGTCAGGTGCAATATGCAACTTAACCATGAGACAACTAAAATTCAGTCCCTCCAGGATTTCGCGGGCGTTTTTCATGATTGTTGCGGCCTAAAATGCCTGAATTTGCGGCAGCTTTTCT
>JAPZDY010000024.1:675946-691301 GCA_029783645.1 Ctenochaetus hawaiiensis
AAAGAAAGAAAGAAAGAAAGAAAGAAAGAAAGAAAGAAAGAAAGAAAGAAAGAAAGAAAGAAAGAAAGAAAGAGTTACAGCTGTTAAGATATATTATTGGTTGAAACCATTCAGATGTAAAAATGAAGGTAACAAAATAAATAACTCAGGTTACCCGTTTAATTTCAGTTAACTAGAAGCACTCACTTCATTTTAATATTGACATTTTGAAAAGTTCTTGGTTATGTATTTTGTTTATAAATGAAGCCCTAATTTCACCTGAGATGACAAAATTACAATTTTTTTCATTATGAAAGTACTTTCTGTTTATAATCCTTCAAATTGAATAATGTTGAATGATCTTCAATTAATGATGTTGAAATAATGTCTCCTTCACTTGAGATAGCATACTCACCTGGTGAAAAGCTGCTCTGAAGTGAATGCACTCTTCAAATGATGATTTGCGAATCCCCATCAGCAATTGCTGAACGGATCAGGTCATCATCCTGCTATATACTATACAGGTTAACTTTTGACATTTATATGCAAAAAATTTAAGTGCAATGCATTTGGACATAAACAGACAGAAAGCAGCAGGATCAAATGATTTTCATTTCACTCAGTTAGATGTGTCCTATGCCATGTGTCAAATTGCTGTGAGTTGGATTGAGCTGCAAATACAAAACTTCACATAATATGCAGAAATGTGCTTCTACTTTTTAAGAAATATGAGCTCAACCAAGCAGATGGTGGAGCTGTATTTTAAGCTCAAAAATGCGATCCTGGAGGGGCCACACTCCTAATAACATAAGTCATAAGTGACTTGAAAAAGTTTATACACAGATCTGGCTCAGTTGGGTAATTAAATTATTTACCACAGCAGAAGGTATGCAATTCAGACAGCTTACTTTCATGTGTCTCATTCTTCAGTTTCTTAACCTCAGTGTACAATTATAGAGAACTTTTTGCAGAAAAAACATGCTGTAAAAAGCAATGAAATAAGTTGCATGCTGTGTGAAAATTAATATTAATATTACATGTAATGATTTTGCAATTTGTGAGTCTCAGCAGAGAATGCCAGGCTGGATTTTTCTCTCTATCATGCATTAAGTAAAAAGATTTGATTAATCACACTGGAAAAGTATTTCAAGAGGAACTTTTCTTACAGCTGCATTCTCCCTAATCAGTTATAGCATGTCAATACACAGTCCACTTAATAAAGCTGTGTGTCATGTTGCATGACATTAGATGTGGGTTTTGAGGATAATGCATCGTAGAACTTGGTGTATTGCAAAAATTGAAAATAACTCTAATACACGGCAGATAATGTGGAGTTTACTACACAGAACATGCGGTTGCACGATAACCACGTGTTGCTTAGAAGCACTTCATCATGTTGAACTGGTTGAATGTCGCCAGTTGCTTTCTAAATCTTCCTATCTGTGTCCCCCCCCAACCCTCCACCTCTCTATCACGCCATCCTCCCTCATCTCCTTCATCCAGCCCTCTGTTACTTCAAGATGGCTCTCTTCTCGACCTGTTGGAGTGAAGAGGCCCATCTGTGGGCTTATCTTGCTCCGCCGGAGAGCAGTAAACACTCATTTTTGTGGCTGTCAGTTTGGTGAAGGCGAGCAGCCATGTGGAACACAGCACAGCATCAGTGGCATTCCCAGCAGTGGAAATAGAGCTGACTTCAAGGCTGCAAGAGCCAGTCTTATTTCTACCCTCCCTGAGAACAATGCATTTCTTTTAAGCCTGACACATTCATTTTAAGGTTGTTTTGATGATTCTTTTTTTTTTTAAAAAGCGTGTCTATATATGTTGTGCTGATATAGACAAACATATAATTGTATACTGAACTGTTATTGTTGCTTTTCTTGTTTAAGATAACTACAAACATGTAATGAATATTATTTACCGTAGACAGAAACGAAGGGAGGGGAGGGGCCATGGCAACCCCTGGAATCTGATTTGGCCCCCTTCCGGCCCCCCAGTGAACTCTTGTCATTGGGTAAGCGTTAGCTAGTTCTCACAGCACAGCTTTATGGGGGCATAGTGAGGGGGGAGGCAGTATAAATACTGTGGTAGTGTTTGAGGTTTAAACAGACACACCTCTTCTGTAATGAAGATGACGCACGCAGATGAGAGCAGTTGCAGCAAAGATTTACTGCCTACGAAATTCAAACTTGCAGTAAGTTTAAACACAGACACAGACACAGCTACTGGTACATTTCATGCATAATTTTGAAGCCAATTGGTTAATTTGTTCTGTGTAAAATTGGCAAATAGTAAACATGGTTAAAAGTTAGTTAGCAAAGCTGAAATAGCCAAATAATTTCAACATGCAAGAAAGTTTCTAACTGGTCAGCAGTTCTTTTAATGATGTCATGCTAATGTGCATATTGGCCAATAGTTAATTGCTGAATTTCCATACAAAATCCTAATGTTAATTCATATCAAATCTGGCTTTGTTTTTATATTATCTGAAACAAGGGAAATCTGCTAAATGCAAACACTTTACATGGGGAATTCCTGGGAGTCCGGGCAAGTCTGAGTTATTGTGGTTATATATGTATCATATATACCATATATATATGGTATATATGATATGGTTAATTTGAGATTATCTGTAAGGGGTGCTTTTGGTTTTGGATAATTCAAAATAGTTAGTTTGAAGAATTTGTGTTGAAATACTTTCTTGGTAGACCAAAAACTTGCCGTTTAAAATTCAATCTCATTTTGGTGGATTTGCTTTTTCTCTACGGTTTTAATTATTAAGGGATTTTGAACAAAGACTGCACACTTAATGTTTCAATGGGTTCCCCTTCAAAGATAGTATTGGACCCCTGCTGGCCCCCCCTCAAAAAATTCTAAAATCAAAGTCCACCAAGTACAGTACAGTACAGCCTTAGAGGCACCACAACAGTATCTATTGATAGTGAAATTAATTAGTTCACATAAGCAATTGTTTTCCTCACAGAAATAAATCAGTTTGTATAGGCATTTATTTCAAACAATGAATAATAAAAACGTTACTGCATCAACATTTTGTAGAATTGATGACTTGGAGTGGAGCTGCTCTGCTGAACAATTGCTAGATGTTTTCGCACTGTTTTTTCTGCCTTCTCTATATCAGTGGAAACACCAGAGGTACTTGTTTACTGTAAACTAAGGTGAAAAATTGAGACTGCTGGCAGCAGCAAGCGCTGCAGTACACTGTCCATTCTTTTAATGTGTAGGAACAAAAAAAGAACAAATAACAACTTATTCCTTTTAAAAAGTTAAAGAGGAAGGAAAACACAATAATAAGACCTTCATGCAAACATTTCAACATTTCTTTAAGACTATTTTCTCAATATCCCATCACTTGTAATTGTCCACCGATTAGGTACATTTTTTTTATAGAATATGTACATTTTCCCAACAAAGGAAGAAATACAACAACAAAAAATCCACTTATGCAAATGCTTTTACTTAATGACCTCCAAAAATGCAGGGAAATAAAACCCTTCATTGTCTTTGACACTGAACAGCCAACATACCGATCCCATTTACTGGCTCAAAACCAGTTTACTAATCTGTGTATCCAGTCTCAACTCATTGGTTTTCAGGCCAATTGTGAACAGAAAACATTCATGCAGGTGAACCACTCTGAAACATACATAGGCTTTGATTATTTCCAGGCCCACAGGTCCTCTGAAGGACCCTATTTTCTGCTCCTAATGGTACAGAGAAATGGGTTTCAGGCATAGCAGATAGTATCTTTGTGTTTTTGTCTGGGAGAGATGAAAGGAGGCCAGGCTCCATATATGTGGCTGTGAAGATTGTGACTTGCTGCCTTTCTCATCTTCACCCCATTCTACAGAATTAATGACAGCAGCTCTATCATGCTACGGACTGGAGGCTGGAGAGACAGTGGGGGATGTGAATGAAGGAAGGGGGATTACTGTCTGGAATCTCCCAATGGAATTCTGTTCCTTTCCTCTTTGGAATAACTTGCAAAGGCTCTCTCTCTGTACTCAATCATGGCATCCTCATTCGCCTGTTTCCTAACTCTCTCTCTTGAATCCTTTCATTTTGCTCTGAAAATTGTTTTTTGCTTTTATATTTTTGAATTATTTTACAATGGACACTGGGCAGTGGTAGGCTAAAAAGAGGACAGCAGAATGCACCAGAGTCTCCTGTGGTGATCTTAGACCAATTTTACTTGGGAGGCACTATGTAACCTTGAGAAATGAATTTTTCTAAGGTATATTTTCATTACTGAATAAACAAACTTTCACCAGAGGAAATGGAAACTCCTTCTCCTGTCTTCCATCAAAGTCCATTGAAACAATTTTAGATCCCACTGCATCGGTGGGTCTGCTTCACATTCGCTGTTATGTGTGAAGAAAGAAACAATCAAGAAACAGCAATGGTATATCCGTGTTGATAGACAAATAACATGGAGAATTTGATTATTCACAGTTATAAGACTGCACTACACACTTCTACACTGACACACCATATAAACTGTAATTACACTATTTGAGAAGCAGGCAAATGTTTTCTGAGCATCACAAACCACTTTTCTTCCAACCTTTCCACCAACTAGTTTGTTGGTGCAACACTAACAGCATCGTTTGTTGTTGCTCTGCCATGATTAGAGTTGTTGGTCACTGTGTTGAACCCAAAGGGGCAAACTCCCCACTTTCGCATTGAAGCCCACCAGTAAGAACAAAAACTTGCAATTCCTCAACTGACCGCTTGAGGCTTCTCAAATTCTCACTGAAGCCCATGTTAAAATGGCCAACTTTAGAGCAGAAATAAACATATTTACAGCCTGGTTCAAAAACGTTTTTTTGTCTACAGCTTCTCTACCATCTCATGAAAACTCTGCGGGGGGTGAATTTTTTTCTAACTCATTTGTTTATTTTATATTTAAGCTTAAAATTCAGCCATTTTTGCATAAATTAGTGTGTGGCCTCATTGATTGACAGCCTGTTGACGTCTAGCCGGGGGCTGTTAGCTGAGTGGGTGTGCTGTCCGTCCTTCAACCCCACCTTAGCTCTTTTCCCATATTTGGTTTTTGGGCTTTGGGCGGAGTCAGGCGCAGGAAAATGGCGGTGCCCAGGATGAGATTTCCGAGGCTTCACTTTGGCTCAGGCAGAAACCAATGGATGACGTCACGGAGGGTTTGTCCAGTGTTTTAGACAGTCAATGGTTGAACCATTTATGGTATTTGTTGGGAAGGACAACAAACAAACAAACAAACATTCAGGCACCCCAAATGCAACTGCGTACAGTACATAACATAAGACATTCAACCATCATGTCAGAAACCTGTTTTCAAATATCTGTTGGGTTGGGCTGTTACTGAAATGATCTTCTGAAGTCTGAGCCCGGCATCATATCTGTTAGAAAAAAGTGTCCCTTTGCACCTTTATTTTGTATTATTTTTAAAACATCTCCATCCAATCATTACTGAAGTAATAACTAGCAGTATTCCACAAATATTCATCATTACAATGAAAATGCATCTTGTATGGGCAGTGATGAGTTTACTCTGTGTGCGCATGTATTCACAATATGTGTGTGTCAGGTCATCAATCATGTTTGCAGTCAGTAAGCAGCCAAGGTGGTGAAGTGCTTGATCTTCACCAAAGCTGCAAGATGCTGATAGGTCCCACATTTCAGCCCAACCATCCCTCATATTTCTTCATATAATTGGACTGCAACTTGTCAGTGTCTGATTTGTATACAGCCACCACCTCCTTCAAATTTACGACATTCTACTGCTGATTATTTAGCTTGGGGCTTACTGACAAGTAGGTAAAGTAATGACTTTTCTTCCTAATTTTTTTCTTTCCATTAACATCCATCTCCTTATCTTGTCAACCATTTTACACTGTATGTTTCAACCTTCTCTTGTTCAAGGGGTGATTTCTTTTACAGTCTTTCTCCCTCTGTCCTTCCTTAAATCCCTGGAGAAGTCAAATAGTTGCAACCGCCCCCCCCTTAGGCTGCACACTGCTTTTGTAGCAGTCTGCCAGCAGGGAACATCTTGTTTGGTTATGCTGCAGGATCTTAGGACTGATGGAGATAGTGGATGGACAGATCCAGGGTGACAGATGGACTGTAGCTGCTGGACACACTGGCTTTACCATGCAGTGGACACTTTGCCAACCAGAAAGTCTGAGTTCACATCAGAACTTAATATCACACTGAGATTTGCCAGTATACATTCAGAAATAACATCTTCGTCAAATGTGATGTTTACGTGCACAGGTTGCCAGAAACAAGCTGCTGGCTATTATATCTGCACTTTCAGAGGAAAAACACTATCCAATATATATTCATATCCATATCAACCAACATGGAATTCATGAGAGGGCTACAACAGAGAGGAATGCTTTATTGTTATTTCTTCTAACTATTTTTAAAGCAGAAATTTGTTTGATTGGAAACTGAAAAAATAAGATATATGTTTAAACCTTTTTGTAATAAAGGATTCATTTTTATACATAGGGAAAATTTACAGTTGACATTATCTAATTTAACTAAAATATGTATTTGTTCAGGTACAATAGCAGTAACAGTTAACATTAACACTTGTGTGCGTGACCTGCAACTCTATCCAGACCTCCATCAGTCATGACACTGTTTTGCTATTTCTGCTGCATAGAAGTAGTTGCTATCAGTGTCTTGAAATAGCAGATCGTTGAAAGCATGGTTTGTCTTATATAGAAGGGAACCTTCTGTGTCTGTATGATGCACACAGAGCCGAGACAAAGCATCAGTTTATGAAGAACTGGGAATGAGATCGGGCTAGCTTTACAACCCAGTAATCCAACAGAGACCCTAATTAGGTTTCCTTTGGATATGATATGATATTTCCATATCTATCAAGGTTGCTAAGATAAGCCATGTCACCAAGGATCTCATGCTGGCCAGGAGCTAAAGTGGATGGTTTCCATGACCTTGGAATTCTACCTCTGATTGGTGATTGACCAAGTCAGGTCTTTACATCCAAGCTAGGTTAATTACTCCCGAGTCATCCTTTTACTACAAAACACCTAATAAATACACAAAAAATCCCAAAACATTAGTGAAGCAGTTATCTGCTGTGCCATTTTGATCATATTTCGTACTGTATGACATCAGATTGCCTGAAGAAAAATACAAAAAAACCCCCCCACAGAGTTACTCTTTATTCTTAGAAAATACAACTTGTCATGACCCAACTGATCAAATTTTAATCCGGCTAGGATTTGTTACCAAATGCAAATGATAAACCGGGGAAGTAAGCACATTGTAGAGAGCAGGACTTACAATCAGTGGATGAACTTGTAGATTTCTAGTAATAAAGGACTAGACCTTACAACAAATGAAGCATTTATCTTTTACTTAAAACTGAGCTGCCATGGTGTCAATTTTGCCTTGGTTAGGCTGTGAAGACTGATCTTGATAGTAATTGTTTATCTGAAAAGGCTTTCAGAAGATAGTGCTGTTGGATATTTTGTAATTTAGTGCCACCTTGCCCAGGTCTCCTTGAAAAAACAGCTATTCAGTCACATAATAGCTGCTACTTGTAAGAGTGTTTCTCTTCATGTCCAGTTGGAGCAAATAAACAATGAAAGTCTGAGGCTGCTCAGATAGTTCAGACCAAAAGTGCTAGGTGTGTTTGTCTGAGGTACACAGATAAAATCACAGGATCAATCTGGATATTCTCTAAAACTAAAATTAATCACAGTACCCATAATTACATGTACCCTACATGTAATTATGGGTACTGTGATAAATGGAATAGATGTTTATAGCTGTGATATGCTCCAGGCACTGCATAACATTAGATTGAAATTCTTTATACGTGTTAATAAATAAATAAATAAATACAATAATGCAGCTTGCTTGTGAGAAATTTTTGGCCCCAATAAATTTGTAGAGAATTCCATTTATTATAATATGATTTTGCCAACATTTTAAAATCATCCAGCTCTGTATGATGAAGAATTAGACTTAAGTTCCTGAAACAACTGCCCATTTCAGTACTTGCAAAGAAGAAAACTGTAATAATAAATAAACTGTAATTTTATTTTGAAGTAGGCTGTTCACAGGTCAGTCAGTAAGCCTCGCTAGCCTGCTGTCAATTACCATGTTTATGGAGCAAAACAGTAGCCTTTTCAACATGTGATGATAGTGAAAGTAATGGAACAAGAGGAAGCTGTTAGTTGAAGAACTACATTTGAAAATCATGCAAACTTTCTTTCATTCAAGTTTTCAGGTTCTCTATTAGAATCAGAGATACTGTAAAGTACTCTGTTCAAATTCTAAGTATAATATCACCATGTAAAGCAACTCTGTGCTGCAGCTATGCTGCTAACCTCACTGGCACTGCAGCTGCTGTAGGGATCCTGTTAGAGAAGCCTGCAGGAGGATGTAACTGTAATCAACATTGTATTTGGTCTGGACAAAAGCAAGTGAATTACTGGAATTTCCTGGTGTGAATACATCCTTATATAATTGAACTTACTCTGATTATGTACCTTAACTAGAGATAACTTTGATAACTTAGTCTACCTTAATATCAAAAACATAGTTGTGGCATTTTTTACCAAAGTGATGGTCTTTTCCAAAACATAACCAAGTGTTTTTGATGTCTTAACCTAATGAAACTGTAACCTTTTCACCAGTAAACCGTTGTAGAAAGTTGCTCTGGCAGATAAGTATGATGTTTGAAAGCCTGTTGTTTTTACCCTTGTGTCATGTCATGTGTTAATTAAATTTGAGTGTAGAAGATACATAATAGCTCTCAAAGAGTCCATAGTAAATGTAAAATTAGAGATGTATGTTTTTGCTGTTATATTGTGCAAACAAAAAAAAACATCAACTTGTGTCTTCGACAGGTTTGCTGAAAATTGCAAGAATAGAATTCATCACTGCTTGTTATCTCTGCACACAGAAAGTGGCAACTTCAATTTTCCTTCAGCGTTAACAGCATACACCTGCGTGCTCGCCACAATATCCAGTTATCAATCTGTTCCCAGTTAGCATTCAGTCATTTCCACAGGTCTCAATGAATTTATGCTAGGTCAGACAAATCCAGCATAGAGAGCATTGCTTTCTGTTGTCTCAGCAAGTGCTCACCCTTTAAATAACAATTCCTGGCATTGCTCAAGAGTGAGGCTGCCAAACAATTTCCATTTGTTGTTGTTTGATAGGTGGATCCAGGCTTCTCTCTAAGACTGTTTTGGTTTTTTACATTAATTTGTTTGCCATCCATGGCTGGAAAAGTGACAGCTGCCAGAACCTGAACAGAGTCTGAATCCTCACTGATTATTGCTACACTTAGAGGAAGCGCAGGGTCCCTGTCTCTCAGCATTTTTGGCAGAAGCAGCGAGCAAAATCAAATGCAATAAAAGCATGTCTGGATTAGAGCTTGTTAAGCGAGAGAAGAGCCTTTAATTGCTTAGGCTTTGTACAGCTTCACAAAAAGCCAGCATTGCTAATCTGTAGCTCAAGGGTGAATGTTTGTGACTAAACAAGCAAAGATGTAAAAAGAGGTGGAAGGCAAAACAAGAATGGGAGGAAGGAGGATTTTAAGGGAGCTGGTGACAAAGATACACACAGTTTTAATTAGCTGCTGGCAGACTGTTAAATTTTTTTATATCATGGTATGAGTTTGAAAGTTTGGGTTGGAACAGCTAGCTTACACAACAATGAGAGCTTTGCCTTCTATGGTTTGTGAGGAAAGACTTGAAAGCAACATCCATCAGTTTACAGACACATTTCCTCCTACAGCTTTGACCTGCTGTATGCACTGCAGTTGTGGGCATAGTTTCCCGGTGTAAAGAGGGATTATTGTTAACAAATAAAGTAGTTAAGATGATCTGGATTAACTGTCTGACCATCTAAGTGCCCACGCTTTCCCCTTGGGACTCTGTAGTGATGTTGCCTTGTTGCCAGATCTTAGACTCGAATGTAGATGAGAAGAGGCACTCACTTTAAGTTTGGCAATTAAACATTTGTGTAAGGTTATTAGGAGAGAGACAAGAAGTGGGTGTATGTGCAAAGCTGCTTTTTAAGATATTTCTCTTTAATTACTGTATAAAAATTATATATATATATATATATACATATATATATATATATATAGGATAGCTTGGATAAGATGAAACAATTTAACAATAAAGCCTTGTATATGGCACCCCTACAAACCACTGAGCTCTAATTTAGTTTGTTATCTTCAAGACATAACACTGAGTAGTTGGCATGTAATGAGGTCACATGTACAGAATCTATCACGTTAGAGTATTTGGCAGTGGCCAGTTATGTTTTATTTTCTTTTCAAATCACTTTTTAATTGGCATTTTATTCCTACCTTTGGAAAGTTGAGTGAAAAACTGCTTAACTAGGCCAAGCTTTCCCAACTGCAGGTCTCACCCTTAGAAGACTGCTATTTTTTTTGCCAAGCTATGGACTTAGTTTTGACTTTAATACAGGCCCTATAAACTAGACATTTTAAAAAATGTGTTTCTGAATAAAATACAGATGAGGACCACAATATTTTCAAGTCACCAGTAAGTGTACATCTGTGTTGGTCAGATCATAAATATAACTGCCAGATTTTCCAGAGGGTAGATGCACTGACATGCATACTGCAGTACATTAATAAATTGTATTTATGAACTTTAAGTAAAACAAAAGTGTAATTGCTTTAATTAGCCTAGCTTCAGCTATTCCTTTAGTGAAAGATCAATACTCTGTCACCCATAAAGATATTTATGTGATTAAAACGATCAGTGATCGGATTACAAAAAACATATTATTTGAATCTTAGTTTTGATCAAGTACAAATATATAAAATCACTGAAACTCTCTTTCATGTCTTTTTAACTGCTGCTATTGGCAGCTGAGGGCAAACGAATTGTGGGTATATAATGAGATCAGACAGAAAGTCATTATTCTTAGGCTGCCTCCTAACATATTGAAATAAACATTGAGTAAAGACTTATAGTCTGTCTTGGAAAGATGGATGTATTCAAAGCTTTCAACATCTGGCTTAATATGTCCAGAGGTTTGGGCAATCACATCTCAATCCATCTTGTGTTTGTATGCACGTAAATGGAGTTACACTTCATGAGCAGGTTTAATGAGATTTATCTGATCTGGCAAAAAGCATGAAGTCAGTAAGTGTAAATAGGGTCAAAGAGAACGACTGTGTGTACATGAGGAGACCATAAGTGTGATTTATGGACTACAAAAAGTTCTAGAACATCTATATGACCACCACCACCACTCTGTATATTCTTTAAAGTTGGGTTGATCTATAAAAATATCCACCTGTCACTTTATCTACCCCTTTCAAGATCAGTATTCTCCCTTTTTATGTATTTTTAAATTGCTTTTATATTGTTTTTATTCACTCACTTTTCTGCGTAACATTACTGAAGTGAAAATGACATGAATAAAGTACAGTAGAAACTAGAAGCAGCAATGTTTTCTGGATAAAACAAACTAATGCTATGAACAACAATTTAAAAAAAAGAATAAAAGAAAAAGTGAAATTAACCAAATTTTGCCCCAATTTCTTACAGAGCTTCTAAGTATTCTGCCTTATGATTCTGCAAAAGATAAAAAATGCCATGTTTTGTACAATTCATTATTTTTCTCATAGTTACTTTTTTTTACAGAGTTTTTACAGCTTCCACTGTCTCATTTATGGAAAATTAAGTTCTGCAAACCCCAAAAATGAATTTTAAACAGACTTAGTAAATGATGAGCCTTCTCAACTACCATCAGGTTCATTCCTGGATTGTGTTGTTTGTGTTAATCCAGAATTAACATTCTTTCAGTGATTTCTATTGCAGTTTGTTTGATTGGCTCATTGCATCGATGTTATATTGCATTGCGTATTTGTCATTTGTTATGCAATCGAAGTTATAAAATACTATATAAATAAATACTATACTATACTATACTATACTATATAAATACTATATAATCCATGATGTTTCCAAGCACTGTCATATACATGCATGTACAGTCTTTATAAAGGCTTTACAGTATTGAGGTATACTGTTAGGTTACAGAGTGTGAAAGCCTGCTGCAGATTTTACATCTGCCACTATGCCTCTCATCTGCTGCTAGAAAAACAGGCAGTCTCTTGGTACAGAGCATCACTCGTCTTCTCCCTGAGCAGTAGATCAATGCATCTGTACTGATATAGGCTGGAGCTGCCTATTGATCCACTCTGCCTCGTCTTTGTCCTCGGTCATTATGGAGATGAGAGAGTGACCTTTCCAGAGGTGTCAGAGTAGAAAGGAGACTGCTTAACAGCTTTCAGAAAAATAAGGGCCACAGGCAATGAGACTGCCATACAGTGCTGGCTGGACTGATTTTAATAAGCAGAGACTGACCACAAATGCTGTTGAACATTATCTGTATATCACCACATGCTTCCAAGTCCTTAGAAACATGTAAGATACCATGTAACAGTAGGAGTGGCAAATATGACTTTATAGAGATAGTACATACTCCTGGATATATTTTAAATTATATTTTAAATTATATAGACAAACATGTGAGTCCAGGTTTACAAATGACTGTGCAGCACTTAAAAAGCTAAACAGAGATGTGCTTCAGTGTGACAAGTTAAAAAGTTTATGATTGAAAAAATCTGTATAAATACCTTATGAATACACATAAAAACAAAAATAAAAAATAAAAAAATGAATGATGAACACAGGATTGTACAAAAATCACATCACAAAGCAATTTTTTACCATTTATAATCTTGTATTTTAAATTATACTCAAACATGTATAAGCTATGTATTTTCAGGAATTGAAAAAAATGCAATATGCAGAATGACTGTGTTCACAGTTAATTAATTATAAAATAAGATTTCTGACAGGAATCAATTTAAATATAACTGGTAATTTAATTGTTAAATTGAAGGGTGTGCTGTTAAAATAAAATGTTAACTAAGTGATTATCTGGTGGATAGTTTAATCCATGCATTGTATTATATGATCTACTCATATTTTTTTTTGTAGAGTCTAAATGTTCAGACAAACTACAGTTATGAGAAGATGATTATTTCTTGGATCAGCATTTTTCTGTAAAGAAACACATTTGTGGATAACAATTAAAGAGCAAAAACATTATTTAACTTATTCAATTTTTTTTTTCATGTTTCATTTATTTATTACTGGAACCTTTATGTTCTATATATTTTGAAGTGAACATATATTTTCAGCTTTATGTAAGTATGCCTTTTGCTTACCCTTCCCTTATGTTTAGTAACAAATTGTATACATTTAATTCCTCTTAATCTGGTATTTTTTGTATTGTTTTTATCATGAACTTTTTTGAAGGTTTTTACTTTTTAAACAAGGACCAGCAACATGCTGTGTATCCAACAGAATATATTATCTTTATTTGCAGCAAATATCTATGTGTGGTTGAAAAGGATTCAGCTCCTCGCACCAAAGCAAAGTTTGTCCCTGGTGGTTTTGTCTGCTATTCTGATATTCAGATTTTCATGAGCCACGGGGAGACCGAGGGACTTGTGTTTGGATAGAACGGTGGTGGCCTAAACCTGCCATTATTAAGACTGCATGAATGAGTGTCCCTCACTGCTGCTGTTGGAAGCAGGATCGATAAAATGAGGGAAACTTTAAAGTGGGGAACATTTTGCTACAGGCAACACTGGATTAAGAGTCTGGTTTGTATTCAGGCAAAGTGTGACGGCAACCTTGCAATCAATTCTGCCTCATATAAAAATCCAAAACATCCCACAAAGTTGCTGTGTTTCTACAGTATATGAATTGGGCAATAAAAATCTTATTTTTTAATTCAAATCTCTCCTGTTTTCCTCAGTTGTAGAAAGAACCAGGTATTTCAAACAGGCTTATACTTTATGCAAGCTTCTATCCATATTTTTTCCTGTTGTAAGGAAAATTCTTATTTATTCTACAAATTGATTTCATTGACCAGTTGTTCAACACAATATCTTAGCTAGTTATCTGACCATTACTTATCCATGTTTTATAAGTTTACCTTTTTTAATTTTTTTTTACATTTAATAAAATGTACATTTGTTATTTTCATTTTTAAATCAAAAAGCAAATGTTATGCTAGCACAATTGGAAATTAGTAATATTGCATACAGCTGGCAAACAGTAAAGAATCTGACAGCACTTGATACTGCCATTATCTTTTATTTTGTTCTGCTCTAGATCATATGCAGTGTATCCAGCTGTTTTTTTCACTGGGACAAACTAAAAAGACCTAGACATTATTTGCCAGTCTGCTTGACCTTTTTTAATGACAAGAGCACAAACACACTCATACTTGACCCTTTCCTTGATGTACTTACAGTGTGTGAGAAGCACATGGCCATGGCCTTCTGATATCCATTCCTCTCTGCTGCACACATTAACAAGTGGTCACGCGGTCTAGCTGGAAAAGGAGAAATGAAAGAAATCCTATTAAATCACACAGAAGGAGCTGGATTCTCTTCTTCCTTTCATGTCTGTTTTAGTCAATCAAGACAACAGTTTGATCCAGATGCTCCTTGCTATACAGGCAAAGCAAAGTAAGTGCTCAGTTATGTTCATATGAACATATTGTTATGTAAAATATACAATTTCTCCATGTATGATTTTAGTTGCTTAAATACATGTGTGTTTGTAAGCTTGATGTACAAACATTTGGTTCTCTTTTCCATGCTATTTTTAATCTTGTACAATATCTATGAATGCCTATTAAGTCAGGTTATTCCTATACTGTAGATTTCAGCTGAATGACCAAGAACAATCTCAAAGAGTTTAAAAATAATCCAGTGATCAGGCTTTAGAGGCAGATGGTGGATCCTTTCTTTCTGGCTTTTTTGTCTCCTACTGTAACTGAACTTTAATGGTTGGGATTTGTATTGGACTCATGGTTTCAGGGGAGGCTTAAATTCTGTTGTGGCTCTTTGACAGCCCAGGGAAAATACATCAAAGTGTCCCTTAATGTGCTCTGCCCTCTCTCTCACAGTCTTCCTCTTGCTGCATCACAAAGACTAGAAAACTGCTGCTGAAGTTTAGAAAAAGCAAAAAGAAGGAGAAACAATACAAACACTATCCTTTATGCTGAGGCTAAAACATTGTGTCAGTGTACGACTGTGGTATTAGTCGTTTGGCTGTCAAATATTTTTGTCCATGGAGCTGACCTTTAGCATTTTGGCAGCTCAGTACCATATAGGATTACCTTAATATTTTTAATGCTGAGATTGTATAATCTGGTGTCTAAACACATTTTGGCAGATTATGATGTATATGTATGCTAGTTTAACTTCATTATTTCACTGTAGAGAAAAAGCAGTATTACGTATCATAATCTAGCAAAC
>JAPZDY010000024.1:701828-713091 GCA_029783645.1 Ctenochaetus hawaiiensis
GATATTCTTTTTACAGATGCAGGGGGAGGGCTGAGAGAAAAATAATAAAATGTCAGGGAGGGCAGCTGATTTTTTAAAAATAAGATAAAACCACCCCCCACCCCACCTAAATATTGTGTGGTCCCTAACCAAAATGGCTGTCATCCAGAATTTGTGGAACCATTGTAAAATCCATTATTCTTGTTTGGTTTGGTCCTTTTTTGAAAGATAAGAAATAAAGGGCATGTTCAAATGATTTAATCACATTTCATACTAAAACTTAAGCAAAGTGTTACTTTGCACTTTTTAAAAAGGTCATGTCCAGAAATATGTGTGACTTTCATGACTAAGTAAGGACAGACATATTGTCATATCTGTTTACATGGATTGTCTTTCTAGCAAGGTGACATACTGACATCATAATCAATAGTCTGTGTGTGTGTGTGTGTGTGCGTGTGTGATGCCAGGCTTAGTTTTTATTTGTCTAGGCACTGGTTGTCTCTGTGCATGTAATGACTATGGACCCGCTCTGACATTGTCCTTTGTGTCCAAACCATTGTCCATGGTTAAACAGTAAAAACATGGTGTTGGCCTATTGTCAGATGGATGGCTTTCATTAGTATTTAAATTTTTCATCAACAATACTTCTCCAGCTGTCTCTGGGCCAGCAGTGCAGAGATATACAGCTTAGCAGCTGCTCTGGCAGCAATTCACTGTTCATTTTAAAACTAGTACAATTCCATCATACCTCCCCTCCTTTGTACCATATGTTGTTTTTATGAGAGAATTTCACCAGAAATACCTAATAAATATCCTCAAGTAAGAAACATGACGATATTAGTTTAACCAATTCTGAATTTCAAGCTTAGATTTTTTTTTCTAATGTATGATAAGTTAAAAAAGGCTTTGTCTTTTTAGGTCAGTTTATGATTCATTATGAGGTCATTTTGGTCATATTCAAATGTTTTTTGTCGGTCAGTACATGCACATTGTAAATGAAATGTAGAGTCTTCTTAGGGCTCTGGCTAATGTTTAAACCCATCTGCCGATCCTCTGTACATGGTTAGAAATAGGATTAGATTCTGTGGCTTTTTGATTGTGGTGGTACAAACCCTCCGTTTAGCCATGTGACCTGTAAGTTATTGTTACACTTTTCAAAAATACTCTTAAGAGTTACGCCCACAAACTAACGCTCACACTACTGAGAGCAAGGATTGATTTTCTTCTTACATCTTCACCATTCACCATAAGTCTGCCCTGTGTGCTTGTGTGAACATGATTAGATTCAGGTTGAGGTTACTTTATATGTACCCAAAGGTAGGTTTAGTTTGCAGGAGAGAGAAAACAGGCATACATTGGAATGTTGATCAAATAAAGACAACATACAGGCAAACACAGTAATAAAGTATTCATGGCTTCAAGGAATAATCAAGTGTGTAGGGCTCCATAAAAGAACTTACTGAAATAATATGACAAAAAAGCAAGAAAAAGTCAAGTCAGTTATTATTTATACAGTGCCAAATCACAACATAGATTATTTCAGGACACTTAATATATAAAATAAGTCAAGGTCACACACTCTATCTTAAAAAAAACAAAATAAAACATAAAAAAAGTAACATACATGACCGCTGAAATAAATAAGGTAAACAAGTCAATAAAAATCCCTAGAATATGTGAGCGGTTGAATAAATAATTTAAAAAAAAGAGAGAGCAAGTGAAAGAAAATAAAAAATAGAGACTGCAACTTTCTTTGTCTTGTTTATCAGAGTGATGCCGCTGGAACAAAGCTACTTTTTCAGCACTTTTTTCTGCACCTTAGGATTGTAAACTTTTGTTTATCACACCAAAAATGTTTGAGACACTGCTGATCTTTTTCAAAAGGTTGAGATTTACAGAAATTGCTTCTCTCTGATTTTTTTTGGGATCAAAATAGTTTATTATTGGTTCAGCAGTGCTATGGCTATGGTTATGGTTATTGGCCACTTAACCACCAACACACTCTGTCTTTTTCCCAATGTGGTTCTCTCTTGGATTCAGTAGTCCGGCAGGGCTATGACAGGAGAGTAGCTGGATAGACGACAAAATGGTCATTGTTGTCTTTTAAATATATATATATATATATATATATACATAATCAAGTAGTTTTAGAGCTGCAAGATCTGCAGGTTGTTTTCTCAGTGTGGAAAAAAAATATCTAGTCAGCTATCACTCACCATAGTTCATCCTTGAGTGTTAACATTCAGCATTTGTAAGCACTGAGTCAACAATATGCTGTGGAAAAATAACATTTTGGCCACATTGTGGCTAAATTTACTAATGAACAAAGACAAAAATGCAACTGCATTGAAGATATGAGTAAAGAAAACAAGAATTTAACCTCCTTTCCTTAGAATGTGAGCATGAAAATTGTTCATGGTGAGTGTAAAAAACTGAGGAATAGCACATAAAAGCATACAGCAGTCATGGAAATGCACAGTTGCTGTCCAATGTCACCTCCACAAATGTGTTTGGCCTGTAGACAATGGCAGGCGCTCCAAATGATTACAGCCACTCTATCCACTTCAGGGCATTCAGTGTCATTTTGAAGCGTCTGACCTTTTTGGGGAGGCTTATGTGATGATTTAAGTAGCGCCCTTGTCTCTACCTGAAAACTGCCTCATCCACATGATTAACTCCAAGAGCTTTGCTTCCTGCTGCTCATAAAATATACAATGGCCATTACGCCACTGACCTTCCAGATGCCTGGCCTAATATATTTAGGATAAAAAATGAATATGTGGTTGCAAATCATCGTCTATGATGTCTCCCAGCTGGTCCCTGTCCCTGATGTAGAAAGGGAAGGAAGTGAAAAAAAAGGAAAGGAATTCAGAGCTGAGGCAGAGGATGAGAAACTAAAACAAAGAGGAAGAGAAGAGAGACTGAATAAAAGAACATATCAATACATAATGGGAACAAGAGTATGGGATTACTAGTAGAAATGGGCGGATTCTCGACAAATAAGAAAGGAAAAAAAGAAACTGCTAATTTGTGAATATCTGGGAGAATAGAAAGTGGCAGTGCAATTATTTACAGGAATTTTCGTATCACTTTTAATTTGTCTTCGTCTCCCATAGCAATAGGCAGCAGTATCGTAACGTCACTCCAAATGATGACGTTATGATCACTGGATGTGTGAAGCAAGCCAGAGGTCACTCCCATTCCAAAGCTCTATAACCTTGGATAACAAAATTAACAAGGGAGGGTTGGAAGAAGACGATGGGAAAGTAAAAAAAAGAAGGGGGGTCATAGAAGAAAAGAGTAGAAGAGTGAAAAGACAAGCCATCAGAGGTAGAAGGAAGGGAGAGGCTCAGGAGGAAAGAGAAGCAGAAAGAAGATGAGAGGAGGATAGAGTGAGGAAGGAGATAAGGAAAACAGAAAACAGAGAAGAAGAGAAGGAGGTGATAAACAGATTAACACCAGAGATAAAATAAATGCAGTTCTCCCCCATCTTTCATTTACTTTCATTACGAAAAGGACACCAGTGTCCAGATGTGGCTGAGCTGTGTGGTGGTTAATTAATTGCTCATGGATTATCTGTCCACTCCTTTTGTTTGTTTACGGACCTCTTTAAATGTGCCTTGACTTAAATGTCTTATCAGCTTCTTTTAACTGAATTGAAAGGGTTCCCTCCCTGGATAGACTTAAACAAATGTAGAGTTCAAATAATGTTGGATATACATCAAAGATGTAAGGTGGACTTAGGAGGTCAATTGGAGCTTTTTAAACGCTGAGAAAAAGGCTCCTAATTTGGCTTATCAAGAAATCAACCTCATTAATCTACTTCAGAGGTCTTTATTAGCCCTTTGAGATCACAGCAATGTAATTTGATTGTCTGCTTGTACAAGATGAGTCAGATTTCACCCAGATGCAGGACTTTGATAAGAGGGACTACAAGGTCCAGTTCAGACCCTTTTGCCAGGTATGAACCTCTTTGAAATTAGTCAAACCAACTGCAGGTAGATGATGAATGTTAACAGTATTTCTTCAGACCAAGTTAAAATATGATTGTTTCTAAAACAGTCTTACAGTATTTCATCTGATAGCAGTTACACTGAAACCAAACTCAACAAATACAGTCTGTTCTGCTGATGAAAAAGGGCTATTTTGAATGTGGTTTCATTTTCACTTACACAAACCGTTACGAGTACATATCACTACATGAATAGTTTCTCTAGATTGTTTGAATGGGTGTTCTGGTGTTTAAAAAGAAACCATTAATGTTGAGCTGTTAGAAGGGAAAGAAAACACTGTCAGGTGCTACATTTCACTTCTAATGCAAAGATCTGCATGTACAGACACGCTGTCTCTTGCTGTGAGGATGAAGATGTCTGTCATGAAAGGTTAACTCAGAATGCTGTGGTGGTTGTCATGGTAGCAACCTATTAATAATTAGAAATATGAACATTGTTGGTGCCCATTTAAGAACACACATGTAGCTCTGATTTACAGCTCCACTTTCCACACTGCTTCAGTTTTAAAGTCTGTAACTTACTGACTTTTAAAAAGTACAAATTGTTCTTTTTTATTTCCCGTTGTTATTTTTCAACAGTTCAAAGGATGTAGAACATAAATTTTTTTTTTTAACTTTTGTGACTTTGACCTCAGTATAATAATGCATTTCAGTGAGGTGAGAACAGGACCAGTCAGATGGTCAGACACCAACACTAACCACATTATGCCATAGAAACAAACATCAAGTTACAGGTTCCTGACTGGCATCAGCTGAACTGAAGTCACTGGCAAATTCAGGCAGTTCCCCCTGTAAGTCTGTACTCTTAGACCAAATCAGTCATGCTGTGGGAGGTCAATTAGCAGCTCAGCCCTGAACCAAAAATGTTGCTATATTTGAGAGAAGTTCAGAGACAAATGAGAGGATTTGTCTGGTGTCTAACATCCTGGAATGAACTGGATTCAAAGTATATATCATTTAGTGACTTGTCTCACTTGTCATTCACAGGGGAGGCATAGTTTAGATCAACCAATCTTGTCCTAAAGGACAAAGCCTGAATTACTTCGACCTCTCTAGTGAAGTGCCTAGACACTACTCCTGTTTTACTTTTTTGGTCACATATTTTTGAGCATTACATGATTTAACAAGTCTTCAAAAGTCAAAATAAAGATCTTTTGTTTTCATGACAATAACAATAGGTAATAGGTGTTATTGGCAATAAAATTCTAAAATCTCAGGCTTTGTCTGTTTAAAAAAATGTCTGAAGAAAGAAGACATGCTAAGGGATAAGAAAATCTAACTAGTCTTCGACATAACACAGAGCAGCAGGTAAAATTTAGGACTATAACTTAAAATGAAGTACATATAAACTACAATACTGTGATATCTTGGTGAAAAGAACCACTCCTATAAGCTGGAGAAGGTCTTGACTGCCTCAAAGAAGGTTGCAAGTCATTTTTTCGGAAGCTGGTAAATCATTCGATATAATAATGTTTGAGTGAAAGAGAACCTGATATTACCCTAACCTTATATCACATTTTTTAATGAATTTGAAAGGAAAGGATATGAACAAAAACATAAAACAATTACAGAATGTTTATTTTAAGGCAAACTGTAAACTTAAACACCAACAAACTGTTAAAGCAACCACAACAACTACACAGTGGACAGCACAGAACTAATGCATGAGAACTGCACAGAGATCAGTAGAGAAAGTTAGAGCCTTGACGCAGGCTAGAAATGAGAACTGAGACTCGTTCATCATGCTGATAATAATGCAGCAGCAGTGGGGATAAGGACATGTCATAGAGACAAACAAGGTCTCATCTGTTTGTCTGTCTGTTTGTTACTGTTTACAGAGTCTTCTGTCTGTAGCACAGCTCGTGCACTTCACTGATGAACCATAGAATTTTTGAGCAACATTTTACTTTGCAATCAAAGAAAGATTTTTATCGCAGTCGTCTTGTCCACATGAGCCTTTTCTTTCTCTCATTTACTCCCTCTCTCTCTCTCTCTCTTTTGTGCTGCAAGTCTGCATCACCAATTGATGACTTTTAAAATTCCTGATTTCAGGGGTTGCTGCGGGCCCACATCATGTCTGCCTCCTTCCTTCCTAAGATGTTCTCATCAGTCCCTTGTAGACATTTTATAGTCCCAGCACAGTCCCTGAACCCGAGAAATGGTGTGAGGTTGTCTGGTCCATGACCACAGAGTGTGGAGGTTTGGCTTAGTTTTTGATTTTGGGAAAACTACTAATTTGTTTCTTTCCTGAGAGTTATGTGAGTATACTGATCCCACTGTCAAATCAGTAGCTTATGAAGGTAATACCTACAGCTGGGGAAGCAGGGGGAAAGCCTGAAAAAACCTGACAACATGAGTAAGCTTACTAATAAACACATGATACATTTTATAAATAGCTTTTATATTCAAACAAAAACTCAATTTTAAAAAAGACTTTAATGATATTTGTCTTCAGTCTAGAAAATAGACATGATTGGTGTGTTTGTCGTATAAGAGAACAGGGTCAAAACATCACATGAGGCCAGCGTTGTTGTGACTGGCTGTTATTCATGAAAGCAGCAAATAAATGTCACTATAGAAGAAGGAGGAGATGGAATCCTGGATTTTGAATGAAGACAGGAACACAGGAGAGACACTCTTAGAGATAAAAGAGAATAATAAACAGGATTTCATTTCACCCATGACCACTGACTGTAAAAATGTACTTTTTTAGAGTGAAAGGCAACAGTATTCTGTCAGTATTTGCTACCTATCAAAATGTACTACATGCCATATCTAGAAAGGAGGGTTGAGGTTAGGGATAGTGCTATCTCTTTGCCATATCATTTTTCAACAAGGCTGCATAAATCATCCACACCATCAACACTGGCACCATGAACTGCAGTCTCTCGTGGTTTCCTTTCCTGCAGCTGGTTCCAGCCAATAAATATCACTGTGGATCCTAGTAAAATAGCAAATTGTTATTTTAACACTTTGTTTTTTTAGCTCTTTGAGATGCTGTAGATATTGTAATCTGTGGGTAGAGCCAGTTTAGCACAATGAATGAAGTCAAACAAAACAGAAATTCAGTCTGATTGTAAGACAATATAAAGTGTGCTTTTTATACAGTATTTGCATTCTGAATGTGTATTAACATATTGTACATTTTAATATATTGTAGTTAAGTGAGCCTCTTCTCTGTACAACTCAGTAGTCTGCGTGTGTGGTTTTTAAATGTAGTCTATACGTAAATTGGCTTCACTATTGATAGTGTTCTGTTCTGTGACACTGTGTTGTGATTACTTTGACAGTCTTCTTGTTTAATGAGAGCCTTCCTGGTGTGTGTAGCCGGAGCAGTAATCCCAGCTGACCATATAAAGATGAGAGCCAAGGCCAAATAGCAATCTCCCTGAAGAGAGCTTGAAACAGATACAAACAACAGTCAGCAAAGGTTTGGCCACGAATAGTGCAGGGTATCGACTGATGAATCAATACCCTCAACTGCTTTAGCTGAGCTAGACTCCACCTCAGTTCAATAAAACACAGTTCTATCTTCAGTCCCTGTCTGCACTGATGGCAGAGATTTATTAGGAAGCATTTGTCAATGCTGACAGTTTCCAAGAGAAATAGGCAACATTCACATCCTGTGAGAGCAGCTACCCCATCACTTCTAAGTATTTTCCTGCACATTTGTAATGTCTGCAGGTTTCTCACAAGTTAAGTTTGTCTGCTTGGTTGTGAGCTTCTCATTATAAGAATTCACCTAATGTGAGTGGTTGAGCTTGTGTGTTGTTGCTTTAGAACTATTGAACTATTTTTGCATGCTGAAGCCTGTAGTTTATCATGTTGTCACCTTAGCTAACAATCATGTGTGCTAAATGACAGAGAATCTAAGAAAGGAGAGAGAAATGACATGCTGAGGAGGGTTACCTGAAGCAGAGGATAATTAATTCAACTGAATCTGCACACTTTTGCTACATTATGCACAAGCTTCATTACCATAAACGTGCATATCTTTACCCTTTGGCTTATTCATTCTTTTTGCACTGTCAAAGAAAGAGAAGTCGACATTGGTTTTCTTAAAAGAGTTAATAGCATTGGATATACCTTGAAAAAACAGTTGAGCACCATTTCACAAGACTGTAGCCACGGGCTAAACTTTGTTTGCAGTACAGTAAAGGGCACACTTTATTTCCTCACTCATTCTGTTGCTCTGTGTGTACAGCAGAGCATTCAGTTGTGAAAAAGAAAGCTGTTAAGTCTTTGAAAACTATTAGTGGCATGCCTGTTCCTGTTTTTTTTTTCCCACAAATACCGCTGCAATGTCAACCCCTTCTTCTATTAACAACATTCATATGAACTTGGGATTTACATTAAATGGCGATGCCTGGTGACAGATATCAGTTTGACCTTCATACTGTGCAGTGTAATGTAAGAGGGTGAAGAATGTACATCTAAAAGCTTTTACCTGCATCAGCATCTTGTTTTTGTTTTTTGTCCTGTTTCAAAGTCAGTAGTAAAATTTTGATTATTCAACTATTATTCCAGTTTTTCTTCAATCTTACCTCATTGCTTAAGTAACAGCTCCTAATCTGAAACACACCACAATTGTGGAAATGACGTTTCCCTACATATGACTTTAGAAAATAAGGAGTGTGAAGACTGGGGTGGCAGTAAGTGTGAGAATTTGTATTTGTACCTTGCAAAATTTTTCATGTTTGGTGCAAAAGTATACAGTACTAATTTGACCTCTATTGAGAAATGTTATTGTAATTGCTACTGAAACGTAATATCTTCTTAAATAATCAATTAAGTCACTCTGCAGTGCCTCTTGTGCCCAGAATCTCTCCTACTGAAGAGAAACATTTACTTTTTCTGCTGCTGGGTGGTAGCTGCAGAAATGTAATAATCTCAACTTGTTAGTGATGCACATTTTCACCTCTCACAACCCAAAAATCCTCTTTCTCAGTTTATATAATTAGTAAAGACACCAGGTACACAGGCACCTGGCTTTGAAGAGGAATGACTCTCTAAGTGGCCATTTATGCAAAAAACCCTCCTATGATTTGTTAAGAGACAAATTATTTGTTAACAAATACCTTACCACTTTGCACCTTACAAAATGCCCAGTATACACATTTAACTTCCAAAAGTGTAGTTTGACTTGCTCTCAGCGCACTTGTCCCATGTATATTATCTATACGCTAAAACTATGGATAATTTAAATAGGGCTCAAAGATTTTAGAAGACAGATGGCAGAGGGGTTAAATGAATGATGTTAATCACGTGTAGTTGCAGCTTCAATTAGCAGCAGATACTACACAGCATGCATTACTTGCATTCATCAAACACAAATATGCAAATGAAAGCTACAGTTCTGTGCATGCCACTGCAAGACACAGCTACTAAATGAAATCTGAGAATGTGTCTGCAGCAACATTTTAACTTAAGCTTGTTTGGCTTGTCAGAAATGGTAATTACTGAATCTGAATGAGTCCATTAGGGGCCAGCAGCTAAAAATTAATCAGCAAGGACATTCTTGCTGCGTGTCATATTAGAATCAGCATGAGTTAGGGTAGATATACGCAGTTGTTGTAGTAATCCATCTGCAGAGATTTTATGTGAGCAAGGTCAGAGCTCTACCCTCCACTTCAGTGCCCCTCCCCTGCCCCTGTGCTTGTGCTATCCAGAGTGCTTCACATCACTCAAAGATGACAATCTAATGAAAGATCCTTGTACTGAGCTCATGGTGCCTTCAAGTGCATTCTGCCAAATAGCTATTAAAATGCCCTACACTCTGTGATTGCCTTTCAGAGAAGGGGAAATTGTAGAAGGCAATATATTGGGCCAGAGGATTAAAATGTTGGACGGGTTGATTAGATAGCAGCAGCCTGTCAAGATCTCATTGACCAGGACACGCTGTTAGGCAGCAGCCCGACGGACCCCACACAGACATGAATGTCTACATTTCCTCTTTCAATGAAGCCTCTGTCTCTGTGTGCGGGTGCTGCAGACGAGTGCAGGAATTGTCTTTTTTAACACAAAACTGAATCAAAAGGTATGATCAAAGTAAGGAATAAGTATAAGAGAAGTATTATTATAGGACTAAAAAAGTATTATTTGTTGTAAGAGAGAAATCAAATTACTATTTGTTATAAAGAAGTTTAAATGAGATATTGAGCATAGCCATCGCATCAAGCCACTCAATCCAATGTGTCAGCGTGTGAGAAAAGCAATTCTTTCTCTTCTGTATCTATGTTTTTATCAGATGTGAAATTTAATTGTTGTTGATGATATTTATCTGTTCCTATATTTATCTATAGGACTCATGTCAATCACAGTCATGGTTTTCACATGCCCAAATACTACAAATATAAACTAAATATAATTTACTCAAACAAGACTTTCATTCTGAAAAAGTGAAAAAAAAAACCAGAGCAGCCTTTATTTCTAAGTTTACTTTGAAAAAATTTTTCTTTCCCCATCTGCCCTGCGCTATGGTTGTTTTGTAAAGCTCTTCACTGTTAGTGCTACTTAAGTGTTCTCTGGTAAATTCACTACAGCACTAAAACTAAAGGTCAACAACAGAGTCATGTCATAATCATATCTCAGCACTTCTTGTTGGTGATTTGTTGTTTTTCATACACTTTTTTTTAAGGGTTATCCCTTCATTAATTGAATTTGACACCCCTGCTTAACATTTTTGTGTGTTTGTATGTGCAGATTTCCTTCTCTTTATTTCACATGTTAAGAAAGTCTATCAGAAAAGTAAATTGTTTTTCTATTTTGGCTATAAGAAACACATGCAGAAGATACTGAGTTTATATTAAAAGGATCCATCATGAAAAGTAAAGTAATAACAATGTATCTCTTTTTTAAAACAAAAACCTTTTGAGTATAGGGGTGAGTATGGCATGACCTTGTTGTATTTGTTCAATTCAAATTGTGTAAATGCACATTATGCTGAATTAACAGCTGCACAGGTAATTCAGTCCTTCTCTTTAGGTTTTCTTTTACCCTTCCTTTAATTGTTTGTTCTTCTTTTCTTGTCATCAACCATAATATTATACATGACTTGGCCTCGAAATTTAAAGCCTTTTTCATGTGATGGGATCAGTGAGTTTTACAAACACTCTTTGTTTAAGTTGTTTACATTCACCAATTTACAACAGATCTTAGTACTGGGCAGCAGGCTGGCTGAACCAGAAACCCAGAAATGGTTCAAAGTGTGTAAAAGACCCACATATCCACAAGAGGATAGTGTGTGTGTGTGTGTGTGTGTGTGTGTGTGTG
>JAPZDY010000024.1:720218-741498 GCA_029783645.1 Ctenochaetus hawaiiensis
GATCATTGGGACACGCAAACCCCTCCACCACGATAAGGTGGTAGCTCATTTATACATAATTGGAATCTTTGACTTATCTTAACAATCACTGAGATTAGAGAGGTTACCTGAAGAAGTAGGTACAGCTCATTAAAACGTGACTTTTTAGACAGTCATGCCACAAACATATGTTGAGTTTATAGACTATGATGAATTGCTGGAGATTAGACATGCCAACTACATATGAAGTAGTTCAAATTAGCTCGGACATAAACCACAGAAAAAACTGCAACATACACATTGATACTGCAATAATATTAATCCAAAAACATCAGATAGTAAAACACTGACAGGGCAAAATATATGAAAAACAGTTTGATAAATTTGATATGAATGTTTCTAGTTGAAAGATGTTAATTTTTAAGACATTAAATTGAATGGATAACCTCTGAGTTTAATTGAAAAACAGTGGTTAATTTGCGCAGCAATTATCCATGCTGTGGACCATAAAAATAAATAAAATTAAAGCTGCAAGCAGTGTTGCTTGGGCCCTCGCACTCTGATGCCCATCAGTAGGTGTACGTTGCATTAAAGTGTAGACAATTAATCAATTTTTTCCATCTTTAAGGTATTTTGGGTCAGTTTTCAAAAATCAAGAGCTTTTATTTTGAAAGAGTTTGGGGCTTTTATTTTGAAAGGTTGAGGATGACCAAGTACCAGGTCAAAGTGTGATGGACATGAGTACTGGCAGCTGTGTGGGGATCAGACAAAAATGCAGGCTTACAGAGAAATCAACATTCAATCCAAATGGAGAAATTAGTGTCAAGTGTGTGAAGATGAGAACTATCTGCAGACAGGCAGTATTTGTCCACTCATTTTAAATTGCATATCCCCATTCATTTGACCTCATGATACCTGATTGACAAGTCTACTGGCAGCTGTGTAGGTAACACAATGTAAGCAGACAGACAAAGAAACAATTATTTTCAAAAAATAAAAGCTTTTGTTTTGAAAGAGTCTGGGACTTTTATTTTGAAAGGCAGAGGATGTCCTAGTGACCAGGTCAGAGTTTGATGGACATGAGTATTGGCAGCTGTGTGGGGATCAGACAAAAATGCAGGCTTACAGAGAAATCCACATTCAATCCAATGGAGAGATCCATCAAACCCACACCTGTTTGAGCTTAGACCGGTCGAACATAGTTTGAGCTACAAACTTTATTAAAAATTTAAATGGGTCACAAGACTTTGATATATAAATCTTGTATTAACATGTTTTGCTATCTTGTATGGTTTTTGTGTTATCACAGTTTTAGAGTTTTCTCTGCTCCCTCTCAGATTTTATAATTGGTGTGTATTGTAGAATGTTCCGGTGCCCAGAATGAGTCACATGACAGGCAGAGTGGAGGAGGAGAGAAAACTGAGAAAACGATTTTTAGAACTCCAACTTTGAGGGCTTATAAAATCCAAACAATTCGAAAAACAACAAAATCCCCCTGAAAATTTGATGAGCATTGTGTCCTTAGTCATCTATTAGCTTTTGAAGGTGCTACCATTTACACCCTCAGGTGAGATATATTTGTTTAAGGGGAAATTTTGAGCCTCAATTTTATTTTGAAAAGCGAATTGCAGACTTCCTGTTGATTTTAGGTCAGGGGTATCAGCATGTGATTTGTAAGTCTTGATGAGTTCTACAATTCGGCTTTTGTTTGGTCTCTCTGTGACATTCCTGTGGGCTGCAGTGGCCGTTTTAGTGTGCCTAGGTGGCGCTAGAGAGCACATTTTTGAACTTTGGGGGTCAATTTTTCCATCTAATTTTTTGCCAGATCTGGTGAGCATGCCAAATATGGTGAGTTTTTGAGCATGTTCAGAGGGTCAAATTAAGGGTTAAAGAGATGTGATAATAAGAAAGAAATGGTACGATAACAATAAGGCCCTTCCCCGGTAGGGCTCGGGCCCTAAGTAAATAAATCACAATGGACTTTGTTGTGGATATCCACCTGTAAAGCTAATAAATAACGAAAGTGAACGTTTAAGCATACTTATTGCAGTAACGTTAGAAGTTAGATAAAAAAAATAACGTTAGCTTTCACTGTCTTGGTAAGCCCTCTTGGGTCTGGCCTTGACGTGGCGAGGGGGCTTGTGAGTTCCAGTGACCCTGAAAAGCGATACCGTCGTGAGCTTGCTCCTGGTAGGGCCACCCTTGGCAGACCAGTCTCCAAGGTAGGTTCCAGACAAACAAAGACCCCAGCGTGTCGGTATGCTGTGAGGTGACAGCCCCACCAACCGACTATCCTGCGGAGGGCTAACAACCCACCCAGGAGAAACCCTTTTGTTACGAAACTGACCAGAAGAAAAAGAAGCCGGACAAAAACTTGCAATTCCTCAACTGACCGCTTGAGGCTGGCTCCAAAAGGGAGCAAATTCTCATTGGAGCCCATGTTAAAATTGCCAGCTCTAGAGCAGAAATAAACATACACAGCCTGGTTCAAAAAACGTTTTTTTGTCTACAGCTTCTCTTCCATCTTATGAAAACTCTGAGGGGGGTGAATTTTTTTTCTAACTCATTTCTTTATTTTATATTTAAGCTTAAAATCCGGCCATTTTGCATAAATTAGTGCGTGGCCTCATTGATTGACAGCCTGTTGACGGCTAGCCGAGGGCTGTTAGCTGAGTGAGTGTGGTGTCCGTCCTTCGACCCCACCTTAGCCCCACCCCTTTTCCCATATTTGGTTTTTTACAGTTTAGGCGGGCTTTGGGCGGAGTCAGTCGCAGGCAAATGGCGGCGCCCAGGACGAGATTTCTGAGGCTTTACTTTTGCTCAAGCAGAAACTAATGGGTCTTGTCACGGAGGGTTTGTCCAGTGTTTTATACAGTCAATTGTCCCTTCCTGCGAAACTTCCCCTTCTGTTGAACTGAACCTGTTTACTCAGAACCTGACTGTACTCTATCAGTCTGATCTTCACAGATATGCTGGAGGGGACTTTGGCCTCCATTCCAAACAACAGAGACTACAAGTGTGTTGCTGACGGGTAGCATATATCTCAAGCATGAAAGACTGGGTATTGAAGAGTGAAGGACATTTTTTCCACTCATCTCTCTCTCCTGAGTCTTTTCTTTACCTCCACCTTTTGTGAGCACCCATTGTTGGCTGAGGATTTGAGGTGTGTGGTTGTGGCTGATGTAGGCCTTTTAGATGTGCTCAGGGCAGCAATACACTTTAGAAAAAAATCTCTACAGGGGCACTCTCTGATGTGATTGTTTTTTTATTCTGCTTTAGGTGAACCACACTTGATGGTCAGCTATCAGCTCTGTGCACCCCTGCACATAAGGCCTTTGATGCACTACTCAAAGACAAGCACACTTACTCACATTCAGATACATACAGACGTACACCTTGCAGAGTGCATTGCAGGTATGCAAACCTTTACATGCAGTCTAATTCTTCCTGCACTTGACTTTTAAATAGGCGTTTCAGACTTATTCTGAGCTTGCTTTAGCATAGTGTTAGTATTTTTGATACATTTAAAACAAAAACAATAGAATTTCCTTCCTGACCTTTCTGACTTACCTAAATGGTAGGTCATGAGTAATGACATGAAAATAGACTTTAAGATTCTGTGTTGTTGAGGCAGTAATGAATAGTTCCTAAATATGTGTAAGTCTACTCATTGATCATTTTCTTAGTGACTTACTCCTGACCTGTGATGAGCTTGACACTTCTGCACTCAAAAAAATAACTCATTAGATGAAGTCAATTGAATTGTGGGCAGGATTTTCATCCAATAAACATATGTAGCCCCAACTCAAAAAAAGTTTATGTGTGCAAAACAATGTAATTGAGTTTGTATAACTCATTTGTTGGAATTTTTTATGTTGGCCCAACTTAAACTAAAGACATGTATGTAACATAATTTAACTGACTTAATCCTACTAATTTTTTAATGAGTTACAACAAATTAACCACATTACAGTAATTAAATTGATTTGTGTTTGTTCAACCCAAAAAATATAACTGAAAATGAAATTAGGTTTATTATTTATTAGACTACCCATTAGGAAACACGAGTCTAAACTTGGTTGAGGTGTTTTATTTAAAAGCAATTAAAGCTCAACAGGATCTACAATGCAGGTAAAGTGTACTCACTAAGGTTGGTGACATTTCTTATTTAAACATCAGTGCCTGAATACACACATTAACTCTGATACTTGCAAGTGCAATGCAAGATAACTTTTTTCAAAAGTACACTTTGAGAAGGGTGTTACTTATCAGCGAGTACCCTGGAAATAGGCTAGAACTGCCACAACGATTCCATAACTGGTGAAAAATTAATGGTTAACACATATGTGGTTTTGACTGGGCATCAACAATATTGAGTATTAAGACAAGGTTCTGTTCTATGTAGACCACACCAGCTTCAGATCAGTTCAAACCAGCTTGACCAGGTAGAGTTTAGTTCAGACTGGGATCTTTTCAGTTCAGACCTGGTTCGGTTTAGACCAGACAAGGTTGAGTTCATTCAGACAAAGTTAAGACTACATCGGGATCAGTTCAAATCAGGTTCAGATAAGGCTCAGTTCAGACAATGTAAGTTCAACAAAACAAGAACAAGCACCCATCCCATTACTGTTATTTGTCAAATGTGCCTCCATTTACATAAACAGCTTGATTTTCAGCTGCTGTATTTTAATGTTGAGTCTGTGTCCATCCAGATTCATGAGGATCTTCTAGACAAACTCAAATGTGTACTTCAAGCACTCTGGGAAACTGAGATCCAGAGCATAAATTAGCCTAAACAGTGAGATGAATGCCATTATGACACTTTCCATGTTGGTGAGGACTTTGACGCCTTCAATGACGGCCACAACATCATCTGGCTCCCTAAACTCATCTGTTCGTAATGTGTAAATGCCCATAACTGTGGTGGCAATGTCACTCTCTGCATCCTCAGCAGCCAAGGGCTGAAAAATAGAGATATACAACACTCATGTTACAGGCTACTGTGTAGTTTTCTTACAAATCTTAAAATAAATGCCCAAGGGCCTGCCTAAATGCTGCAACAACAAATACCTGCTAGCTAGTTCCAAACTGCATTCTTTACACGTCCACATACAATATCCTGTAAATGACAAAAAAAGACAATTAGTCATATCACATTGAACAAAGACAATAATACAGATAAGCTGTTTTCATGGATTACCAAGTACCATATAACTTATGATCACTAAGAGGTTGCCAAAGAAGTTGGTAACACTGATCAAACTGCAAAAGATGAGATAAATATATTAAAAGGTATGCATACATATGCTCAGATACTTATAAGGTCTTCCATACATGATTGTTTCAGGTTAAAACTGCATTCAGCAACCAGCCAATGTAAATATAAAATAATAAAGAATGGACTAGCAATCATTTTTGATGGCAACAGTGAAGCTACATAACAGTTAAAATCATGAAAGCATGTCCAACAAATATTACTATGGCTTTTTAATTAAACTGGAAATCATGTTCATTAGCAATATAACTAATAAAAATGACTTTTTGTTTCAAATTTGTGATTAAGTTCAAAAATAACAAGCGGTTTTTAAATGCTGGCTCCATAGTTTGTACATATGTAACAATATGAATCTTGCAGTTCCTTTTAATACATGTTTGTGGATTTCTAATATTATATTACTTTTATTCTAATTTAAAACTTGAAATGTTTTTTGAATCAACAATATACATGTGAACAATATTTTTTTAAGTAACTGCTCACACTCCTCCCTCAATGTGAGAGGATAGGTAGAGACACCCCGCTGCTACCAAATGATCAGCTACTCTGAGCACCATGCATGGAAATGATGGTCTAAGTCGCTTGATTTCACTTATTGCAAGCTTAACAGCGAATGATGCACTTACTAAGTTAAATAAGTTATCAACAAACTAGTAACGTTAATGCAGCAATACACGAACATAAACGTTAAACACATTAATTCCTGCATGACAACAAGTGATCAACTTGCTCTACAGTGATGAAACATGAGTAGATTCTCACCTTCTTAGGTCATGCACATGAAACCAAAAGCAGAAATAAAAAGTGTTAATTAATTAGCCGTGCGGAATTTAACTGATCCATCTGCCACTGCTCTGCTCTGATACCTGTGCTGGCAAAGCACGTAACCATGAGCTCTGCGATGTTCACGCCAATCATCCCACAAAGTGGATTTTGAACAAAAAACATTCCATAAGAATAGTGCACAACTGCACTGTGCTCTGGTGCAGTACTTTTCATTCATACTACAAATTTATCAACATAGCAGTCCTGCTGCCTTCAGGTGCTGTAGGGATTTTATGAATAGGATGTGAAGTTTCATAAACTGGAGGAGAAGCTCTTCATGCAGTGTAAAACAGCTATGGACAACAGATACAGCAAGTCACCCACATTCATACATACATTAGATACTTACACTGATGCTACTGATGACTGATTACTTTCCTGCTGTAACCACGTTGAACCAGAAGATTTTGGCTGCAGTGTTTATTTGAAATTAATCAATTTTAAACATTAATCTATTGATGCGAGACATCTGCAGTAAGTTTCTGGTCAGAAACACTAGCCTATTGTGTCAGTAGCCTATGTGATTCTCACAGAAATAAACCATTTTCAGCTCTGTTGCGGCAGGGACCATGCTGGAGATCCTTATCATTTACACTATTTTTCATTTCTCTTGTTAGCCCACACAACTTCTATTACACCCCTATTAATTTTGAAAACATGTCATTTGGTTCATGAAAAAGGTCTAGTTAACTGACTAAACAAACATTGCACCTACTCATTCAAAGCAGCCACAATAAACTTTCACTTTTGTGTGAATCTGGCAGCCTATGTGCACAAAAGCAGAATGAACAACATCAGCTCATGTCAACAAGATCTTTACCTTGTTTTTCCTTTGTTATCTTTTAGACATGAGTGACATAGAAACGCAACAAATATTTAATACTATTTTAACTTTTTATTACATGTCTATTTGCAAAATGCATACATATGAGGTATTAGGTCTGAATTGAAATTATTTCCTATGGCAAAATACTGAGGAAGAGCTGAGGTGTTTCACAGCCTGCTCTGTAGTCTGGTGTACAAATGGGATACTTTTGTATTGCCAGAAGGCAGCACAGCAACTGGCTTACAACATCAGTTTTTATGTTGGCTTTGCTACAGAGTTACTGTATATCTTGCTCTTGGTTTAAAATTTATGAAGAGACAACATTACAAGGGCATGCTGGTAACCTCAGCTTTAGCTTAAAAAAAACATTACAGAGGAACCAAATCTAGTTGAAAGATAATATAAGATTATAAGCTAGGGTTATGAATGTTAATGTTGCTGGAACAAAGAATGATGTATTTCACCATCATCGTGTTACCGATTTTAGTGTTACATATACATACACAAATAAATTACCTCATCTCTATGCATTTTTTAAATAACTGTTAAAAAATGAATAGTATTTAAAATGTTATGCCTCTTTTTTCAATTACTTCCAAAAAAAAGCTGCAGGCATTAGTTGGATCAAGATCTTCACGACAGGAGGCAGTGGTGCTCATACCGCCTTTGTACAGAGGGGCTGCCAAAATCTGCAAAAAACTGAAAATTTCCTGTAGCTGCCTTAAAAAGTGTGGCATGTGTAGTAAAGATATCACAGATACTTGGTATCTAATAATTAGATAGCATTATTGATTATTTAGGTAGTGATTCCCTGATTTATCACTTTTTCATTAATTATTGACTGCCAAAAATTCTGAGTGTAGTTTGTACTTTGAGTTTCATCCTAGCGTCCCTAAACACCTAAAATAGTGCTTGTATTATCATACCATCACCATGTTTCTTAATTCTGCCTCACATGGATATCCAATTTCAGCATGCAGTTCTCCCAAACACATAAATTATGTCCCTCCGTGCAATTTATTCTCTCTAGCATCATTTCCAATGAAAAATGGGTCAAAAAAATGTGAAGTGCACTAAAATATATTTTTTCATTTACACCTTTACCTTACTTGCTCATCGATTCTGTCTTTCTATGTTTTCTCTCAACCTGTGCAGTGTTTTTTTCCCCTCTCCATTCAGGCATGTTGCATAAAACCAATTTTCTGACAGGCGTGTGGGGATTATGGTGATAATGAAACAGCAATAGGCGAGGTGAATGTTAAAACAAGATAAGTGCAGACCCATAAAGTGAGTGGTTGTTCTGTTGCTTAGCAAAATGAGGATTTCATCCTTTCGGTGAGGAGGAGAGGATGTCAAACTGGATGTGGTTCTGTTCATAAATGTATAAAAGATTTTCCAGCCCTGAATACTGTCAAACAAATACAAAATCCATAGTAACAGTATGTGAGTTTCTCCACTGGAGATGTTGGGATATCCTTAGTTTGCTCTCTAGAGCATGCTAAAGTAGCTGCTTAGGGGAGGGACAGCTCTGTTTATTCATTTCTAAACAACAATTATCTGACAAATTTTAACATGCAACCTTGCTGTAACCAGGTTGATTTCCTTTTTACTTTAACTCTGCATTTTGCTTTGCATTTGGTCAAGTGGATGCAACCCAAAAAATTGCAAGAACCAGACAAAGTACCTCATCTAATCTGCTTAACTGATAAGTGCTACATTGAGAACAATAAGAGAGTGAGATCATTTTTGATATCATCCTTATTACTATTACTTGACCGCTTTTGAGTTTTCAGTTTAACAGATGTGTCTATTTATTGGATGCTGTGATGCATTGCTCCTCTAGTCTGTATGACAAGTTGTTCTTGGCAAGATTTCTGTGAGTGTCCTTGATGAGCACGTTGGCACTTTGTAAATTCTATGCTTTTTGTGGTTGAAAGGTATGGTAAATCACTGCATAGATGAAGATTTTTGGATGTCACAGAGGGGCTCATTGTGCCATTGTTAAGTCAGGGCACTAACATTACAGTCAGCAGTCTAGTATCAAGGACAGAAAGCATTGCACATCAGAATTATACAGGCTGCAGTATGCTGCATACATAATTTGTGTAACATACTGTTTTTAGAGCACTATTACTTAAAGCAGCTGCCTATGGATGACATTAGTGATATAAGAACAGTAAGAGTGACTCAGACAATAACAATGTAGGCCAGGCAGCTAAAGAAAGAACTAAAACTGGCTTTAAGTCTCTGTAAAGTCAAGAGAAGCTGAAGATTCTGGGGATAATTCTCTGCAGGCTCATCAGTATTAGCACCCCTGAAGCGAACATAAAACAGCCTATACTGAGTCCATACATAAGCAGGGATACATTTTATAACATAAATCTACCAATGTGAGTTATCCTACAGCCTTTTATAAACATCTTTATTAAGTTCAATTCAACATTGTTATACAGTATGGACTAAGATCATCATTGCTTATCAAATGCAAATAATAACTAGTTAATGTTAGCAGTTAGCAAAGACGCCCTCCTTTATCCACCGATGTTAAGCTCTACGCCACAACATTTAAGACATGAAACAGAGTGGATGGGGGGGAGGGGGATGCACAGTAAAAGATGTGATAGGGCACGCTTAGTAATTTAATCAACTGCCATTCGCAACATTTTTTTTTTATTTAAATTGTGTCAGCTCAAAGATGCATCAACCCAATGTGTGTTAGATGGTCAAAATGGTCAGTTTACCAGGTTACTAATCCAGAACTGATTTTAGATTTTTAGTTTTTATGCTAATTTGTAAGAATCATTTTTTATACAGTCTGCAGTTTAAAAGCTGTTATAACCATTGTTATGATGTTTTTTTCTTCTTTTCTCCAATACATACTACTTACATTTAGATAAAAGTACACTTCAGACACCAAATCTGTGATTAACATATAAAAATGTATTGACCCCAAAATAAAATTATTGAATGATTAAACTTGCATCTAGTCAGTGCTCCCACAGTTTTGCTTGACAGAGGAGATTACAGTTGTAACCATTTTTTCAGAGATTCATTTGGTTTAAAAGTAATTATCAGTCCAGGAAGGTAAGTTTTGGACCACAATAGTGCAACTGGGCTCTGAATAATCTTGAAACCTGTTTCTCTATGGACCCTCCGTGGTCCACTCACTGGTAATAAACTTGATTGATTGATGTTTGTCAGTTTGTAGTATGCTTACATCAAATGATCAGTTAATTCTACAAAGTGACAAATCATCTTTCATGTGTGTTGAAATGTACACCCTTCATTCACTCTTCTATTAAGTTAAGAAAAATGCAGTATTTCTAACCTTTAACATACCCTACTGAATTGACAGTCAAACACTTTTAATGTGATTAAGTCGAAGTCTGTGCTGAGTTAAATTAATGTGTGTGCCCTACTAATAATGTTGTACACATGTCATTAATGTAACCCTGGTTTTGCAGAAACATGATTGCTGGAGTTCTGTTTTCTGTTTTGTCAATTTTTTTTCATCTTGTCAGTATTGCTGCTTGAATGCAATGGACCACAATATTTCTTGCAGTAGCAGTACTGCCAATATCCAACCGAATGCAGCCTTTTATTGTTAAAGCTAACCATAAAAGAACAAAACATTTCTTGTTCCATATGTTACAGTAGCTGTTGCCTGAATGGACATATTTTATGGTTTAAAAAAGAGAGATAAACACCTGGTTTGATTGTTTGGTGATTGCCGATATGAGGCAACAAACTAGCCCCATCCAAAAAACTCTGAAGCAGCAGAAGACCCAACTGATGAATTTGGGGTTAACGCAAAATAACACTCTAAATCATAAATACACTTTGGTCAGTATAATACTATCTCAACTTCCTGTGCAAATAAGCATAGCATATTTAGCACACATATTTCCTAAAAATGTCATAAGTGATATGAGAAAATTTAAAATTAGTATTATCAGTAATTAGCTAAGCAACTAAGACAGGTTGCTCTTGTCTTTGCGAAGACAGACTTTACAAGCTCTACAGACGTGACCTTGAGCTGGCCAGTCCACTGTTCATACGACCTTCCACCCATCTGCATTCATACTGCCCATGAAGCAATGATTACCTGGCTGCCCTCAGGGAAAGAAGGAATGAAACACTGAGAGAGCACTCTTCTCTACTGGCTGCTGTGACAAAATGTTCAATTTCCTTCAAACAGCCAGGCTAAACCTGAGTCTCTTTCTTTTGTGTTTGTTACTGAGGCTCTTGTATGTTAGCAGCTTGAAACCACAGCATGACTCAAGGATAGGGCTGTGAAAACAGGTTGGATGTTGTTTTTCTTTCTGTTTTTCCATTTTTTGTTTTTTGTTTTTTGCACATAAAGAGGGTCATGCTCATCCTATTGTTGCTACTGCATTAGCATAATGCAAAACTAATAGTTCAGCTACTAAATTAATTGCAGCATTTTTTTTTATGAAATCATATATTTACCTGCAGCATCTTTTCATGCCATGTAGATGCCATTTCTGTGTGCAATTTCTGTGTGCAAACAGTAATGATTTACTTAAGTACAGAGTCTTTTTAATGTTGTTTCAATGACAAGAACAAGTACTGACTGTTTGGTATTTTCCTGACCTTAAAATTTGCTTTTCCTATCTGGGACCACATCTGTTTCTAGCACAGCATCACTCTGCACTCTGACACTTTGGTGTTTTTATCATTAAGATCAAATGAAAACTTGTACAAAGGTACAAATAACACAAAATTCCTTAAATTTTAAATCAACTACTTAAAGAAAATAGTTGTAAGCAGGCGATGTTGCATACAAATAACCTTTCATGTGGTTGAAGAGGGAATGTCAGTATGCTCTGAACTCTGAATTAATATAGTTGATTCTTGAAGCAGTGCTGTGTTAAACTTTATGGAAAGCTTTTTTTTCAGTTCATTTATTCCCTGCAACTATCTTAAGGTAACCAGACACGTGGATTAATCTGCAGCCTCTGATTTAAGAAGAGCATAATAACATTATACACTTTTTTTCTCATTTACCTTAATCAAATTATAGGCAAATGCCAGGCTGCCACAAAATAACATGATTTTCTCTGATTAGTTACAACTCAGCAATATGTTGTTAATGTGGAAAGTGGTGGATCACAGGAGCTTGTCAGCATCGTGTCACTGCTTTCTTACCAACTTTCTCTTTAACAAAAATAGTATTTATGTTTTCTCTTCCAGTTAATCACAGTGTAAGCGTTGCTGTCAGGGCAATTTATGATATGATGTATTATTTATAAAAGTGATGTCACTGGATGGCTATGTATTTTTTAACACCACTTTTATTCTGTGATTACCCTGTGAGCTAAAATTGCAAAACTGCTGCTTTGTATTTGGTCTAATGAAATAAAGCCCTTTTAAGGATCCTTTGAAAATCAGTGCTTACAGGAATGTGCCTCACCAATCTCAGTTCTTTTGCAGATTATAGCTTGATTAGGGAGTATACAGCAAATCAGTCAAGTGATGCAGGTGCAGTCACCTGCCTGTATTTTCCTTGCTGAAAGCAGGGCCCAAGGATTTCTCAGTCACTGAGGTGTTCAACAGCTATGACCAAATTACCATGAAATGACATCAATTTAGTACTTGTTGATTGCATTTTCCACCTACATACTGACAGTTTAATGACAGCGTAATGAGTTAGGCATCATTTCTAACACATTATGCATCTTGCAACAGTTGTCCTGTTAGCAAAGGAAGCTGGATTTGCTAAAACAGCCATTGATAAAATTAGATACTAAAATGGTGCTCTCAGATTTGTGTCATCAACTGGTGGCTGTTAGTTTGTCTGGAGATCGATGGAGCTCAGTCAGGAGAAGAAGTTTTACAGATGGAAGTTTTACCTCCATGACTAATGAGACCAACTGACTGAATAACAACGCTGCAGCATTACAGCTTAAACCAACTCTATGATGAGGAAAAAAAGTATACTTTATCGGTTACACCCTAGAAACCCTGAGTCAGCTCAGCATCGTCTACACTGATGGCATTATCATGAGCTCCCATTGAATCAATGGCCATCACACACCAGAGCACATCCTCAGCCTCCACCTTTACATTTTGCATACAGGAATGATACTACATGACACTTAAATTTTAAACCATTCAGTAAGTGATGCTGTTAACTGTAATAAGAAAAAGTGCAGATCATTTATCTTAATTACCAATTAATGTGATAATGCATGTAAGAGGACAAAGAACACCAGTGAATAAACTGGCTGATAAAATAAACTGGCACACAGTACACTGGAGCAAGAGACTTGCACAGAACTTCTGCATGAGCAAGAGATGCTCATGCAGAAGGAAAGACAAAGTGTCAGTCACCTATGACCTGAGAATGAGGTCAGTCTGAAAGCACCTGAAAGACATGCCCTTTGAAAAACTGCTCAGATTTTTTAAGTATCTTGTAAAGTGTATTTAACCTAATCCCAAAACCTAGCTTAATTCTAACCTAAATTAGCTTTTGAAAAAGTAAAATGATAAGAATCTGTAAATATTATGTACTATGAAATAACAAAAACATGGAAACTAATTAATTTAGGTAAAAGGTACAAGAACTACAATGAAATTTAGCTGTGTTGGTGTCATCATTAAAATGGATTAATAAATGTTAACTGAGTGCCTGCTGCATTAATAACCCTCACTGCAGCAATCTTTTCATTGAAACACTAGTGTGTTTTATACTTTGAGAAGATTTCCATAATTTAAAAACGGGAACATTTGTGCAATCTATTGCATCAATCACTCTAGGGAAGATGATGAAAGAATTCCACTGCAATTAATATGCAGCAGAAAAGTTGATTCATTATTGATCACTAGTGCACAGTCCACATGTAAGCTCCTTGCTAGTTGACAGAAGACTTATTTAAAGCTGGAGAGGAAAAGTGACGTAGTAACCGTGCATGTACGATCATACGTATCAGAAATAATTAATATACTGGAAATAATTAATATCATATTTATGATTAAATTATTGCAAACAGCAAGTGGCTCTGCTAGTAAGTATCATTTTGAATTGTTCCTTTATATTACTTGCTTTACTTATTGTTGAAAGCAGTGTTTTTTTTACACACAAAAGGTTTTGGAGACTTTTGCAATAACATAACCTGAAAGGTCACATAAACTTTTAAAAAGCAGAGATTTTGTCTGGAATATAACATTATCTTTATTTTTAAATAAAACTTGACTTGATGATATGAGTACACCAGCTATATTTAACTTGAAATGCTTTGAGGCAGCTCATAAACAAAAAAATCTCACAGACTGCTGTAGATTATTAGAGGCAGCTCACATTAATTTAAACCAGAAAAGAAAAATACAGCTAGTGAACCTCTAATATACATGCACAATATTACCATGGTGATGTCTCTAACTTAAAAGTGAGCTCATGGGGTGGGTGGTTGGGGGGGGGGGGTGTTTAAGCCAGACTTTGGAACAGAGTGATCATGATTAAGATTATGAGCTTAGATTTGCTGATAAACAAAAAAAAGCACAATAATATGGCAGTGCCTCACAAAATAAATGAAGTGCAAACTTGCAGGAGTGAAAGAAGTTAGAAGATTCTTCTTGCAGAAAAAAAAAGTTTGCATTTTGTTTTTGAGAAATGTTGGGAGAATGATGCATTGAGAATGTTGTAGGTTATCACCACGGCACAAGAGCCCCTACATTAGTGATGCATAAATCACAACTTGATGAAAAATTAGATTAAACTAGGTTGATTTTGAACTTATATAAACCTGCTTCAACAGGCTGACTTCCTCATTAAGTATAACGTATCCTGCATTTGAACCATCGCCAGAGATATGGTCCTTAAGGTGAGATGAGCAGATCTGGAGGAAGACTAGTCAGAGCCACTTGAGTTGACTGTGTTATTGGGTTGTTTAACCATTGTTGGTATTTGATATCTTTATATGATGATATAATCAAAAAACATCATTATTTAGTAGGGTCATTGGAAAGCAGTACCATTACTGTTAATATGATAAAGCTGATACCGTACCCACTAATACTTGTAAGAACCTCTAGACACTTAGTGAGGAGAAAAAAACAGGATTTATGTAAACACCGGTCTTTCTAGCAGGCTCTGTGATGCCTCAATCTATCTCTGTTCTCTTCCCACTGTGACCCACTTTTTCTGTTGAAACAGATGTTCCCTCGACTCCATCATTTACTCACCTCCCTCTTAATTACTGCTGTTAATTAGCACACACACACAGACACATAAATCTCCTCACAGAGCCACATGTGAACTACAAAGTATTTTTATCTAAAGTAAGGAACAGTGAGATGAGGTTAATAGTAATAATAAACAGTCTGATAAATTAAAGAGACAGGTTCAAAAGTTCAGAGATTGGTAATTATAGATTAAGAGAGAAAGTGTAATGTTTTGAAGAAGGAAAACAATTAGTGAAATAGTCCTCCTATTCGCTAGCCTGGCATTCTTTGTGCACTACACAAAATAAGAAGCACAACAAAGAGCCTCAGAGGGGAACTGGAGAATTTATAACAGAAATAATGTCTACAACATTCAACAGGATTTTGTATTACACTGGGTCTTTCTATCATTTCCTTCTGTCTCTTTCTTTGTGTTGCTGCACTTGTTTTCACTTATCTCTCTCCACACACACACACACACACACACAGACACACACACGCACATATAGACTTTGATCCATTAGACAACGCCATATCCCAGGGATCCATCTGTCCCTGTTTTGCTCTCATCCTCCATGCTGTCAACCAAAGTTGTCGGCTTATATTTAATGAGGGAGTGTCAGTTGAATTATTCAGCTGTCATTTGTTGCTTTTATACGGTAAATGGATGTCAGAGAGGCTTTTCTCTTTACAACACGGCACACAATGTTCTCCATTCTCAGCTGCGTCACTGCACGAGATAAGACTTTTTTTTATGAGGATTCAGTTATTAAGTAATGTGAATATTTAAGTTGCATGATATTTTAGATACAGGATTGGAAGCCATATTAGGAGTCCTTGGTTCTTAGTTAGGAGAAAACTAAACAGGTTATGACATTCCAAGTATAGATCAACTCAAGGAAATCTAATTATGTGTCCTTTTTAACAAGGATCTATTGTTTGTTTGTAGGATGATGAATTTTGCTCATGCATCATGTCATTTTTTGATTGGCAAAGCCATATTATGATTTGTCTAGGTAATGCACAGTTTGTCGCTATGCAGAATGTCACAGCAAGTCCTCATATAAGTTTGGAGGATGTGCCAAATCCCGAGAGCCACTCCTCCCTGGACTTTATGCCATTCTCCTCATCCCAGCTTTGCCTCTAAACACACTCCTACCCAACATTTGTCTACTCAATGAAATTTGCTTATCTTATGCTAAGAGATATAATGTTAAGCTAAGGATATGGACTCTCGCTTGACCTCAAAGAAGTTCTGGCAAACTGTTGGATGACTTTGATAGGGAAGGCAGAGTTTGGCTGAGGCTGTGTTCTGCAGGGAGAGAGAACTGCTGATCCTCACTGGGAATGTTGTCAAATGGAGGAACTCCTGAAGCCAACCAACATATCCTCTGTTGAGGAAGCAGAACTTGACAACTCAGAGGAACCCATATCCCTAACATTAGTCTCTGACAGTTGTCAACAATCTTGCTAATAGAGGTTGAATGATAGCATGCAGAGCACACTATGGTGGTAATAATGGTGATGGTGGTAACGACCTCTGTGTGTTATAGTGCTTTTGTCCTACTTCTGCTGTTTTTTATGAGGAGTAAAGATGGTTAATATTTGGTTAAACTTACAATTTCAAAAGGGGTGATCAGGACTGTGTACACATCTCTGACATTTTTTCTTTCCTAGAATGGCAAGGACATTATCTAGTCACAGCCAAATGTCTATAGCCTTATCCGTACTCTAGTTCTCTCAGATTTAACATCAAAAACTCTTGTCCACTGTAGATAAGCAGAGGAAACTTTTCAACGACATTGTTTGAAAAGAATTTCAAATCAGCTGCAGTTAGTTTACTGACCAGGTTTTAGTCTCAATGAAACAACAGTAAAACTAAAGCAGGCATCTAGAACCACTGCCGTAACCTTTAATAGGTTTTACTGTGACTTTGACGTGTTGACATGGCTGAATTTTCACAGATATCTCACTCTGCATTTACTGGAGCTAATAATTTAGACTTCAAAGTGTATTGTTATCCATTATGTTGTCAAAGTCATAACTTTTTTTCCAGGGTTCACCCCTTCATGATTATATTTGTGAGGTGCAGTTATACAGAAGCTGGACTGGTGCCAGGGCAAATTGGATTACGTCTCCCAATGTTCCCTCAAGTGTTTTATTATCCCTGAGCTAAAGGCATAATGTGATTACTTGGTGATGCCTTTTGTTCAGCACACTATTATCCTGATTCTGTGTCCATGGGTTCATTAACGACACATTATGACTTGTTATACACAAGCATGCTGCAGAGGCCACACTTCTGTTGTATGAGTCATTCATGTTGCGTTCAGGCTTCTACTGTACGTGGGCTGCAAGTAAATTTTGAGTTTAAACAAGTTCATTACAACTGAGTGCTGCACCTACAGTATATTATATAAGCACTGTTGAATAGGTTTAAGTGATAACAGTCATCAAGCCCCTCATTTTACATTTTGAACCAAACTGAAAATTGTGCAACACAGTCTCTCACTGGCATGACTCATTAGGACTACTTAAGAGACTAAGACAACAGCTAGTGTTTGAAAAAGGCTTCAATTGTATCTTATGGTCTTTATTAGAAGCTAGAGTTTGCTAAGTTGTCTTGATTGTAATCATCTTAACTTAGCTTGGCACTTTGCATGTCATTAATGTTGGTTTGTGTATGTGGGAAGACTTCTCTCTTAACTTTTAATTCCCCCTAGAATTGCTCATTCTTGCAAGGCCCAAATGAAAAACCTAACTGGTAGCTGTGAGGAGCAATGTGGTGTGACAGTTTTAATTGTGGTGTTTTCAGACACACAAGAGTATTTCAATAAAAAAAAAAACCTAGTGTAATTTAACTGTGAATCACTACTTGCATTATTTTTTATATGTTTTACAAAATTAAGATTAAAGGTTAGATTTTCATTAGAACAGTCAAATCTAGTAGAGTTAAACTTCCAATTAAACATATATTTAAAAAACATTTACAAACTAATCTACATTTTAATTCTACTGTTGTTGTCATCCTACTACTGTGGTATCTAGTGCAGATGGTTATTTTTGCCCATCATTGTGATGACAAATAATGTGGCACATTATTACACACAGGATCCTTTACAAAAGTGAACTGACCCTTAAAAGAGACATCTTGGCAGCGTGTCGGGAAGCTGTGCACAGTCACTGTACCTGGCTGCAGACTGGCTGTTTCCTCCTGCCTCTAGTCTCTATGTTAAACTAAGCTCAAACATCATTGACACCAATTCTGGACCTGATATATGAAAGTGGTATCTATTGTCTCATCTCATTTAAAGAAAGCATATAAGCAGTAAAACCATAAAGAAATGTAAACCATTACTCTAACATGACAACATGTCATTACTTTAAATCTGTGGTTATTTGCAAGCATCTATGGCTGTTAAAATGGAGTCTTAATATCCTTGTCATTCCCGAACTATTAGCCTGTTGTAGCTGTCTTTTTTTATTAAGCCTACCACACAAACCACATTTTGCTCTGAAGTCTAATATTTATGTTGTTAAACCTGTAATTATAATCTGGTTTGAATGTTCACATAATATGAGCACACTGTAAACTGACACTTGTGTCATGTCTGTGGATGCATATCACTACAGGCTCCCATCAGCAGCTTTTCTCAGGAGAGACGTGGAGTCATCTCTCAGCTGTAAGATAGGAAGTAGCTGATATGATCTGTGGAGGGCCACAAGTAGACAAGAAGACTCCTTCCTTTAAACGCCTGAATAAAGATGTACCTGGTGTGATGAAAGCTGATAAAGTGACATTTCTCATCAGACGTGCTGTCAGCCAAGGAGACAAGCTGACAATTATCAGGCTATCTGCAGAGCTCTACATTGTCCTTTTGGCTCTCTCCATATTTCTTCCTTTGATTTGTGCATGAGCATATAAAATAAAGACTGGTATCTCCTCCGATACTGACACATTGTTAATTTAATGTCTTTCATTACACTTGTGATGGACAGTGCTTGAACCAGAGGTCAAGGTCACCTACCAAATCTCTCAGGCCAACCTTCCTCACCTCAGGAGTGCACTAATATCACTGAAAAAATGTTGCAAGTTTAGGTGCAAACAAGCTCTTGAAAATTGTAAGTATAAATAGGTTTAGATGTAAAATGAATCATGAAGGACTGTACTTCTGTGTCCTGAAGCTCTCTGTTAGAGAAAAACTTTATTAAATGATCTGAAATTTGAAAAGTCTCTTTGCTATTTCACTGGCTGATGTAATGTGTACAGCTCTGCAACAATCATGCCGGCCAATCTGAATGGACGAGGTAAATGCAAAACCCTCGTGTCACTGTACAGTCATCCAAAATAGTGTGGGAAACTGTTGTTCATTGGTAGCACATTGGGTACAGTTTTGATGTGAACTGCTGTGCCTGAAAATACATATTATGTAAATAGTGAAATTTACATGTGATTTACATATGTGTGGCTATAGCAGGCAGGGAAGAGCTCTGTTTCTGACCAGCTTTCCAATCATCTGATATGGTTGTGAAACAGCTTGACTTTGTGATTTGGTCCCTCTTGTTGGTCTCTTCTTCTCTCTCTTCCCTCTTAGCAAATCAAAATCAAATGTATAAATTCACTGGCGAGGTATGTTCAAGTGTAAAAGGACTTTGAGTCTTGTTTTTTACAAGTATGTGATAAACATACACAAGGTGTCAGTAACAAAGGAAAGCACAGACTTATGGCTATAAATATGATAATAATAAAATATCAGATTATCACAAAGAAAGAAAGATAATTAATCTTACTAAATCCTGCTGACAGCTTTTTAGCCTCATCTTGATCTGCCTCAGAGGATCAAATTTGCCAAGTTGTCTAATAAAGGCAACCTTACAACAAGCTTACTTTCTTGTTCTTGCCTTCTTTTTACTCTTATATTCTGAAGATTACAGTACCATAACTATTATGATTAGTTTTCTAAAGAAAAAAAAAATTCTGGTGGAGTTGTCCAAAGTAATAATTTTGTCATCAAGATCAGTACACAATCAATTCTTTTCTGAGCACAGTAGTCTCATAAAAATCCCACCACTGAACTCAAGTAAATGAGTCAGTATGGAGTCATTAACAGGTTCGGTCCAGGGACCAACTGTGTAATGAGCTACTGTCTAAGTAAACTGGGGACTGAACACATAAAGATTGCGGCTCCAAACTGAATGTATACTGCAGCATGAATTTGCACTATGTCATTTTCATAGTAAATATGATCCCACCATCTGGATCATTTGCTGTTTTGTCGTAAACAGCACATCTCTGCTCTTTTTTCTGTCAGGTGATGAATGTGAACCTGTCTGAGGGAGACAAGATGGTGTTTGAAGATGTGGGCCATGGGGAGAACACCATGCTGGCCAATGAGTCCATTCTGATCCGGGGATTGGTAGTACGAAGCCACAGCAACCAGATCTCTATCCGTTTCCAGAGCCACAGGCCTCAGGCTGGATCAGTCCTGCTCAGATACCAAGGTAAGTGTGATTACAGAATAAATTCATATTTGAAAAGACATAAGTATGAAACCAGAATAACAACAAAAAAAAATTAACTAAGACATAATTAATTAATTTTGCTGCTTTGGCATTTTTGTGACTTTCAGAAATGCACATTTTTGTTATTGAAAATAGATTATATGTATATTATGACTGAACTGATGTCAAGCGTATATTTTGACCAAAATGCACATCAACACACTTCAAACATATTTCTGACAGAAATACGTTGAAAAAAAAAAAACATTGCTAAAAAACAGAAAAACACTGGCCAACTGCGCTGTATCTTGTGGTACAGGCTATTTTACGTTTATGCCTTGTGCTTAGACTAAACCTAGTCTAAGCACAAGGCACAGTGCGCCAGGTACAAGATAGCAAATGCGCCGAGACACAACCCCATTTCGAATGCCTCCCCTTCATGTCCCTTCAATGCCGCCCTTCGGCACATAAACCCGGCACAAGTGGGTTTGCTATTGTACACTCATGGCAAAAGTGACACTTGTGCTGGGTATACGATAGCAATGCCACCTGCGCCACTGGCGCACCGCGTTTGCGCCGGGTGTAGGATAGGGCCCGAAAAATGTATTATTGTTATTATTAATATCTTAGTCTTGCCCCTGCAGAGTGTTTTGTTTGCAGCGCAGCAACATGCTAAGGTTTTGACTCAT
>JAPZDY010000024.1:798368-820482 GCA_029783645.1 Ctenochaetus hawaiiensis
TATCACAAGCTTACATTATATTGATCCTTATTTAAATGAATATTCATCCTCTGAGGAGCATTAATGTCTTTAGCATATTTTATAAAATCTGCCTATTAGATTTTGAAATTTCTGATCCAGAGGTGTGATTTTCTAGCTTAGTGGTGATGCTATTAAAATGTTAAATATTATAAAATATATATTATAAAATATATAATTAAATATTCATACTTAATTTAATGGCCCCTTTATCAGTAGTGCCATCCTCTGTTGGCCTCCCAGATAGAACTGTGAAGGAAAGTAAAGCATAACATAGCAGACTTTAAAACATCAGTACAATATGTATTGCTTTTCCCACACAGTCTTGTCAGTCTGAACCATTTCTCTGCCTTTCGTCCAGCTGAGACCTTTGAGCCCTGCAGTCATCCAGGTATTCCCACATATGGGATCCCGAGCTCCAACAAGCACCATTTTCAGGCTGGGGAATCCCTCCACTACTCCTGTTTAACAGGCCACCAGCTGCTGGGGGAGCCTGTTCTCCACTGTGTCCCTGGGCATCCATCCCAGTGGAGTGGGCTGCCACCTGTCTGCAAAGGTAAGGAACTGCAGCATTAGGTCTTTGCCACATTATTAGGTCAACTTCAGTAATTCAAAGTGTCGTAGGGTCTTAGAAATCTGTTTCTTAAAATAAACAGTTTAAGACCATATGATAAAGCTGGAAAATATAAAAATAAATTATAACTTTAGGGGAGTTTTTCCCTCTGAATCTAAGGTCTTAGGATAAAGGGTACAGTATGCTGTACAAATTGTTAAAACATCATTAGGCAAAATTATAACTTGTGATACTGGGCTATAGACATGACAAAGAGGCTTGACTTGATGAATGTCATGTGAACTTTTATTCATTTGCAACCACATAGATTAGATTAGATTAGATTAGATTAGATTAGATTAGACTGGATTTGATTAGATTAAATTAGATTGGATTTGATTAGATACTTGATTGTCACTCTACGAGTACAGTGAAATGTTGTTTGGAGAGAGCCTGTAGACCCCCCAAGTACAACAATAAAAGCACAAGATAAAATATAAATATAAAATAAGAGCAAAAGAATGCTTGTACATATTAGTGCAAAGACGGTTGAGAAAGTTAATAGCCAATCATTAGAAATAAGCCAATAGAATAGTCAGTATTACTGTTATTGTGAACAGTAAATTGTGCTATAATGTATTTTATTGGCTTATTTGTATTGTTTATATTCATTTATATGGTTTTGTTGATTAATAGATTTTTTATTATGCAGCAGACATATAGTATCTAAAAATATTAATTAAAAGATTTACAGAATAATCTGTTATTAATATGCGAGAGATCCCTAAATTCTGGGGGCCTGGGCAGTTGCTCATTTTGGTCTTGGCTGAATGCCTTCAAAATGAGCATTTCATCTCGGTCAGTGTTGGCACTGTCTTTGTCCTCGGTTGTGTCTTTGCCCTTTCAGTTGCACACAGACTATTGATGCACAGCAGTGCACTCAGTTGGGGTCAGCTTTTTACAACAGACCATGTATTTTATTTTTATTTTTATGAAGGGCTGTACAGTCAGAGCTATGAATTTGTATTTATAGAAATGTATGTTTATTTTATTTCAACTTGTATGTAATACCATACATTTTGGATGTTAACAAGTGCTGGTAAGATTTAATGAATTAACATGAATCAGATCTCAAAAAGTTTATTAAGTCAACAAAATATTCAGAAAAGGACCGAAGTACAGCATGCTTTTTTAAAAATATGTTTCTCTCTTTTATTTCTTGCTGACTTCTTTAAGACAAAGGAGCTTGTTTGTATTGATGAAAATTCAACAAAATTTATGTCCTTGACTTGTTTAATAAAATGGAAGAGACATGATAGGAAGTGAAGGTTTTTCCAGTAAACTGCATGATTCTTTTTGTGCCTTAGTCCTTAGCAAGCAACATATACATATATATATATATGTGTGTGTGTGTGTGTGTGTGTGTGGTGTGTGTGTGTGTGTGTGTATACAGTATATATATAAATAAATATATAAACAAACACATTTTTTCCAGTACCATGGTATCTTCTCAAGTCTTGCTGTTTGTCTAAATTGTCCTTGAAGCACCCTGTTTCTGGCTGCTTTGATCAGGATGCAGACTCAAACTAAAGGCCAATCTTTTGTTATTTCAGCCTCTAGACTGGAACAACCTTCTTCAAAGTGTCAGCACAACAAAATCTGAAAAAAAAAAAAATCACTTTTCCTCTCCAGCTTTCACTGTGACTGATGTGTTTTTCCTGCTTTTTTGAAACATGCTTGGTCTTCTTTTTGTAGCTTTTCTTTTTTTGTTAAATGTTCTTTCAAACTGTCAAAGTTCTGTTGTCACTAAATAATACAAAAGATTTATTGGATCGTTTGACTTCCAAAATGAGCCAAAAATATTAGATCTATGTCACAACAACATCAATGTATGTATTTTTTTCACCAATATCAAAACTGAACAGCAATGTCTTTATTTTTTAAAGTACGTATCATGTTTAACAGTGCTGCTGTGTTTTCCTCAGCCCACCCAGTGGAGTACAATGATCACAGATTAGATGGTAGGTTGTGCAAAGAAGTTCATTTTACCTGTACATCTTGTGTCTCCCTGAAAATAGAAGTCTAATGGATGCCTACAGTATCTCCTACAATGCAGCTAAAAAAAAATAGAAAGTTCCTGAATATATCAAGTTTTCAGCAAGTACAAAAAATAACCAGGACTTTTTTTCCTTGTAAATGTATTTAATTTGTTTCTAATTAGTACAGTCCTGGTGGGGGTTATGAAACATGATATGAACATACAGTAAAAGAGTTTGTTCTAATTTTTCACCTCTAAATAAAAATTGCATTTAAATGTTCCCTCTCTTTCTCTAATAGTATCTACTGCAGACCTAAGAATGGAGTGGACCCAAGTAGCATTTCTTGTTTTCATCCCCGTCATCCTCCTCCTTATCCTCATCATTGGGATCTACCTCTACTTCTCAAAGTAGGTTCCGGTGACCAGAAAAGAAGCAAGAATGTTTTTATATGAATTAATGTCCCTCACATCCTTTTTGCTTACATACTAGCTGAAACAGTTTTAAGAAGCTATAAAAGTCTGTGGTTAAGTGTCCAAAACCAATCAGTGCCACTTGAAATCTTTTTGAAATTGCAGGGACAGTGTCATGTGGCACTGTTCCTCTAATGATATGCTATGAAATACTCACACAGGTTTTGTTTTATGTTCTTAACTTTTTCTGGTACTGAAGTGTCCTTTCAAATACCAGTGAGGTCTAACCCTCAACAACAACACCTCCATCACAGCTGGCCTCTCCTTATAATCATTGCTGAAGCTGTACAGGCTGGACAGCCAGAACAGAATCATAATAATGTGATTTTGAAATGAATTGAAAGTTTCATAAAATCTGTGTCAAGACTACCACAAATCAGATTTGTGATATATTTAAAGTAATCATACAATTTTAGGTTTGGACTCAATTTCAGTTGACACTGCAAAGCCCTTTTCAATCATACCCTGCAAAAGGTCCAGTGTGTAGAATTCAGGAGGATCTATTTGCAGGATATGGAATTTCATTTTCATGTGCATGTTGTCATTAGTGTAGAGTCACTTAAATCTGAAAATCATGGTGTTTTCATTAACATGAAATAAGTCCTTTGTATCTACAGACAGAGCGGGTCCAGTGACACCGAGTTAACCGTGTTGCACCACCATGTTTTTACAGTAACCCAGAATGGGCTACAAACCCAAGAATGAGTCTTTCTATTATGTGAGAACACTTCTTGAACTGACTTTATTTTGCTACATGTGTGATTCCATACAGTGTCTAGGCCTGATTCTGTTGGTGTTTTACAAGTTCATGTGTGAAAATGGCCAAGGAGACATTGGATTTGAACCATGTCTGAAATTAGACAGCGAGACAAACCAGACTCATTTAAGCAGATGCAGAAGTATGTCAAAAAAAGCTGGGAAAAGTACATAATTTCAGCAATGTTACATCACACCACTTTAGAGAAAAAAAGCAGGCTTTAAAGCATTCATTTGACTGAATGTCTCTTGAGACCCCTACATGGCGCATGGTATCTTTTAGAAACAACATTATGTCTGATCTTTTGGATTAATATGAGTTTAGACAGATTCTGTCTGATTACGATGAACTGTGAAGGCAATGCAACTATATTTATCCAAAGAACCAACTGAATAAAAAAAGATTTCTGTCACAGGAATAAGGTTAAGCTTAAGGAATTCAGACAGTTTTTAAAATAAAATGAAGAGCCAAAGTGTAACATAACTAGAACATTCTGTATTCAAAATGAACAGTCCACAAAGATTTGTCCTGCCTGTGTTTAAGAGGTGTATTAGTACATGGGTACAGGGTGATATTGACTTCCTACACAGCATTGTTAAACATACATTCTCTTTTTTTCATTCTCTCTCTTTGTCTATACTCAGGGTTCAGAGAAAGTCACTGCAGCTCTCCCTGTCCTCGAACTTACCATATGAAAACATCTCTGTAGAGTCTACGTTTGACAACTCTGTTTGCGAGACAATGGTGAGTCAATATACGTCAAAATGGTTGGCTAACATATGCATATGTGTGTTTTAACAGCCACAGGGGCCTCTGTCTGCTGCATTACTCTGAAGCAACAGCCCCTATCCCTCTATGTGTTTTTTTAACCTGGTACCCCATTTCTTCTTGCTCAGTGTACCCAACATGACTTGACCCAGAAAAGCTCTTTCAGCATTGTCAGATTATGGGACCAAAACTTGGTGTTGGCCATATTTCTTAGACTTTCTGCATATTTGGGACAGTTTTTTTCTAGACTTAGTCCTGACTCCAGACTTGATGTGGTAATCTGAATAAATTGTTTTAGGAATATGCAACATGTAAGCACAGAAAGCAAAACTGTAAATATTTGAAATAGATTTCAGCACAGGAAACCTCTGCAGGACAAAATCTCAAGATCAGGTAATAAAGCAGAACACACCAAGAGGCCCATGTCCTGTCAGCTTTACCTAATTGGTGCAAAAGTGCTGAAAAGTTGGGACATTTGGAGCAATCAAATCACCACTAACTTACTGACAGACAGACTTGAATATTTCCTCATGCATCACTTCTGCATGCAGAAACCCTTGTTTATAAGTCATGGAAATTCTCCAAATTGTACAAGATTTAGTGTGAGAATGTTTCTAAAGTTTCCAACATCTTCATGAGACAGGAAGATGAAAGTATGGAGGAAAAGAAGCATTTAGCTCTGTAAAAGACTCTCAAAAGAAATTATTTCTTAAGAGGGTAAAGACTTGTGGCTTTTGTGCATACATTTGAGCAACATGCAACCATCTCACACTGAGGCTTTTTGGCAAACACTATTACTGGTAAATTAGCTGAGGTGAAAAAAACTACCTACAAATTTACCTTAATTAATCCAAAAATATAAAATACAAAATGATATATGACATATTTGCTCTCTTACATCCAGTATAAAGTAAAGTTGCTGCGAGCAGCGTGCAGCCCTGCATGTTGGGACACAGCAGCCATCTGTGTCATCAGACTAAGGATTTCCAGAGTAAAGAGCAGAACACATGATTTTTGTGTGATTACCTCCACATGTCCCTCCAACCAACCAATATTAGAGACAGTTTATTAACTGTTTAACAACATAGTCATTTGTCATTAAGAAAAATGCATCCATTTTGTTTTTGACTTCCTATATTATTCCACAAATATATACCATCAAACCCCCCCCTTTTTTTTTACTAATCTTAACGAATAATAATCATAAGAAAAAATACAGCACAGTTCCAGCTAATGATGACATTTTTCCATCATTTCTGTTCTTCTTCCATGCTGACAATTCTGCAGAATAATGAGGTGAGTTAGTCCTGTTCTGCATGCTGAGACACCCGAACAGTAACTTAACATGCATTGTCTTAACTGCAAGTTAAAGTGACAAGTGTTATAGACTTAAGATAAGGCTGAGAAGTCTGGAAAAACTTTTATTTCAAGGTTTCTTTGGTCACCAAAGTGTATATGCAAACCAAAGAAGAATTCATACTAACCATCATTGTTTGTGGAATGCCTGATAAATGCCAGCTATTCCTAAGCTCAGGACCAACGGCAAAAAACAGCCACCATCCCATTTTTTATTGGGTTGCTGATTGACATAACAATGTAATAATTTGTTGATTAATTTTTGTAATTAAACGTGAAAAAGAACATTCTTTTAATGCAATGCTTCTCTGTTCAGCTTAGAGGTTTGAGCTGACAGTACTTTTATAATTATAATAAAATGAATACATGTCGAAAAAATGTAAAAGTGAAGATTTGTTGTGGCCTGAATCAGCAATTTAAAATGCAGATATTATGAAAATTGTGATGTATTTTGCACATATGGTTTACAGGGAGACATCAAGTCACTGTTTTGGTTCTTGCTGAAAAACTTTGGAACCCCTTATCCGTATCATAGAGCTCCACTGTTGTACAAAAACACAATGAGTTACACTGTTGCACTAAAGCAACATGTTGAATGGAAGCCAGAATGTTCACTATTTTGTCCTGTTGTTAACTAAACTACCATGAAAATCTGCTTAGGAAAATAAGCGAGCCCTTTTTAGAATAATTAAACTTTTTATTTCAGAGCCATTTTCAAAGAGTTAAGTCATGAGTAGGAGTCAGTTGGTTTGGGGCTGAGAGACACAAACAGGTTAGTGATGTCAGAAAGTAAATTCAGGGCTTGGCTGCTCTGAGCTCTGATGCTGTTAGTTTGCTGGGGCAAATAAAACACATGTCCTGTCAACAGTACATAGTTTATTTCTCTGTTGTATTATTGCAGTATATTGCACATCAGACAAAAGGGTTTTCCAAATTACTGTGTGTTCACACCATTTCTTGCACATCAGGAATCAGGAATTCTTTTTTGTGACTTTTTGACATTGATGCATTGTGCTGCTGGTGCATGCTAGTGTGGCTTGCATTACTGTTACCTCAGTCCAAAAAACACTCAGAGATGCTTGAATGAGACAGTAACAGTGACTCTGTCTGGCAAAATCAGTAACAGTTCAGTTTGACTATAATTTGACTAATAATTTTAAGATATACAATGGATTTAGTTGCCCGAGGGGGCAATATATATATATATATATATAGAGAGAGAGAGAGAGAGAGAGAGAGATTACAGAAAATGACAACAACTGCTGTATATACAGCTCTCTCTTATGTGTTTCTTCCCTTCACAGGAAACAAGAGAATATGAGGTTTCTATCTGAAGCTCTGAAGCCAGTTTGTGTGTTTCAGTATGGACAGATAAGGAGCCTGCTGGCCTTTTCAAGGTCTGTCACACTCACAGCTTCGGTGACTCCCTTGATGCCTCCACTCTGTTCTCTGTACAATGAATATGAGCCTCCCTTTATTTACCCAACAGAGGACACCACACCAGCCCTGGAAAGGCTGAGCCACCGGATTATTTTTGTAGCTCTTTAACAGTAACGGCCAGCAGCAGCAGTTTGTACAGTTTTTAATCCTGTGCTTGCATCCAGGACTTTGAGTGCAACCATCTCAGAAAGCAGAGGGAATCAATGTGAAGCTAGTGCCATTAAGTGCGTATAATCTCAGATGTTATGTTGTCCTATGTTCATTATTCACTAAATGTCTCCTGCCATGATTTAAAGAACAATGCTTAGAAGGTTTATAGCGTATCTATAAAGAAAAAGACCTTAAAATTGAAAGTCACAGAAAAACAACAGCCTTTATTAGACTCTGTCAAAAAATGTTGCTTGTTTAACCGACGCAATCCTCTGAGGTGAGAAATCAGAATGTGCCTTAAATAAAAGGCCCTTGAGGAAAAACTTTTCCCTTTTGAGACTCCGATGACAGGACTGATGTCTCATGTCTGTGTGTGAGCAGGGCATGGTTAGTCAAGCTTAGCATCAAGGCTGTATGCAGGAGGGTGAAGGCAAGCCAGACTCTGTCCAAAGTCCAAAGCCACCCACAGACACATCTTTAGCTCACTTAAAAAAAATGGTATCCTATTGATTGGTGCCTAAGCATAGAAATATGAAAGCAAGGAACAGATTGACCATCCTAACAATGTTAATTTTTTTTTAAGGGTGAAATTTGCCCAGATGCTCCTTTGCACTTTTCAGAAAAAATTGTCATAAAAAAAGGTGTACAGTGATGGAACAGGAAGTCTTTAACAGGAGTAAAAAAAAATGTGGAAAAGATCTCTATTACAGTTTTAGGGATTCCTACTTTCTTTGCTAGCTTTCATGTTAATACAACAGAACAAAATGGAAATTAAGCACTGCATAGGGTAAAGTTATGTAAAAGGTCCAGTGTGGCATCTAGTGGTGAAATTGTAGATTGCACCTAACTAAATTGGCCTCCATCTGATTCTCTAATACCACGCGTGTAGGACAATACAGTGCCTTGTTTTCAGGTGTTATAAATTGATGAAGACATACATATGAGTATTAAATATTGGAGAATGTCATAGGGTTGCTTATGTTTACTTCCACTGAAGAACAAGCCCTCATTACCTTGCGAACAATGACAGGTTCACACCATTCAGTTAAGAGAAGTCAGTATTGTAAAATTTATTTGTTTTAGGTTGCGCTTTACCATTACATATGCTGGTGGACTGTTTTACTTTTACTCTACCCTTGCTCACCAGTGTTTATGCTAAGCTAGGCTAACCATGTCCTGACTCCAGCTGTTCTCACACAGACATCAATCTTCTCATCTCAACATGAGAAGTGCAGTAAAATAAGCATAATTTTCCAGAATGTTGAACTGTGTCTTCAAAAGGACCGCTAGCATATAAATTAAGACAATATATAGGTATAGTATAATTTTTTTCTTATAGATTAAATCCAGTTTCCATGGAGATCATGAAAGTTTCAGTTTGCATTTTAAAATGACATTACTTATTTCATATGTTCACATATAACATGCAAAATGAAAGACAAAGACATTTTGATTTATTCTCAGTTATCAGTGTCAGCTTACCATCATCCCAAAATGAGTTTCAACACTTTTAGGCTATGTTCCCATTACAATCTATGGTGCTCAGATCAATTTTTAAGTTCACTGTACTTCATTTTCACAAATGTGGCCTATTTAAGATTCCATTTTAAACTGGTCAGGGTCTTGAACCAACCCTGAACCTGGTGTAAGTGGCGTAACAAACAGGGATTTCATCCCAAATTTTAAAACACTGGGGGCTACTTTTGGTCTGTCCCACAGAGTTGCACAGCAAGATACTCTGTTCAGTGAGTGACATAGAAATCACAGAGGTGAATAATAGAAAATGAAATTGAATCTGAATGAAAATGGCTCAAACTAATTTAGAAAAGATCAGATTCCCTGTGTTTTACACTGTTCATGCGGTGGTGAAAAAAACTGATCTGAGTCATGTAAGATTAAAATGAATCAGATCTGGGCTACCATTACCTGCAGTGTGAACACAGCTTAGTGGCATCCCATGCAATACTGTTTCTGTAAAGCATACTAGGTTAAATGTTGTTCTCATAGCCATTGCCTGTTTGGGGATTGAGTCTAAATTTAGACCATTGCTGTTGTTCGAACAAGCAGTATATATTGTCCTACGGTATCCATGCAAGCTGGTGTGATGACAATGATAATAATTAACCTATTTTTGAATCACTGTACATAAAGCACTGATTAAGCTACTTCACAAACATCTTAAATAAAAGTTATTGTTCAAAAACAACAACAACAACAGTGGATTCTTTAATTGTGTGTCTCACTTATTAAACAGTCGTTTTATTTGTTTGAATTGTAATTTGTGTCCATTCAACCATGAGAGATATTTGATTTCCTAGAATTCCATTTTTATGATCATGAGATATATGATAATAAATATATATGAAGAAATGCAAAACAATTTTGGAAATTTTAATTTTAAAGGAACAATTCAGATGATCAGAACTGACTGGTACCAGAGATGTCATCAAATGTTTATTTCACAATTATTGTGGTATTAAGAATTCACAATAATGAAATTATTGCAACTTCTGTAGAAAAATTGAAAGAAAAAGGCTATCAGCTAAATTCATCTTGAACTGTTTATTGAATATTTGTCTCCTTTGTGGAAAATGAACACCACTTAAAGTTTGAGTGTATGGAGATGGAGATATAGCCTGCAACCAAAAATGTACCAAAGCATTAAAAAACCACAATTACACATGAATGGATGAATGAATGAGTGATGAAAATCACATGAATATTGCTGTTTTAGCAGGAAGCAACCAGAGTTAAGGTGAGTTACCATCACCCACTCCAACAAAGCAGGAGCAGCAAGAACACAAATCATTTAGAAGGTACTTTAGAATACAGATGAAATTATTTATGTGTATGTATACAAGATATCAATATTTTTTAACATCCAATTATCCTTAATACTTTTATTGACACTACCCACATGACACTTAAAGAGAATGTAGTTGAATTTAACTTTTAACTCTAACATCAAATTGTGTTCTTGTTCTCTGAACTCAAATACCCACATCTATAACAACTATAATTATTTATAATCAGGTAAAATCAATTATTTACTAAACTAACAAATACTAACGTGACAAATGGTTAGAAAAGAAAAACATAAGAAAACTAAAATACTATACAAGTAAAGAATAGTAAAGCAATTCATGAGGAGCAGTATAGAACTAAAAGCTGATTTGAAAGTGTACAGTGTAGGCATAGAAAAGAACTGTAAGAGGAAAACCCTCTTTTGGTTAATGCTCAATTAACAAGCAACTAAATGTTCTACTTTGGTTTGGCTGGTTTTGAGCAGCTTACCATCAATTTTCGGGTTACAGATGTGATGGATCATGTGGCTGTCAAAGTCTTATCTGTTTTAGGGTTATAAATGAAAATATATTAAGATCATTCCTCTTAGAAGGTCACATCCTCCATCACACTCATGACTTTGCCCTTTTCTTTTTTTCTAAATGTGTGTATCCTTTTGATTTGGAAACAACAAAAGAGCGGAGGAGTTACAATGGCTTCGCTTTTGCACTTTTTTATCTTTGCATGGACCCACCTAAATGTTAACTTGCAGATTGCTAACCACTCAGTTAGACATACTCAATATTAATCGTACTATAAATTAAAAAAAAATATGTTGGGTGATATTTCATATGATATCTGCCAGCATATGTTTATTCCCTGACTGTTTAGTCATCCACGATGAACATGTACACTGTGACTCACCCATAAGACGCCAACAATAGAGCATCAAGCATTGCTTGTTGCTTTCTTTTTAAAAAATATGAACTTGACACAACAAAATTTGAAACCTACATACACTTCTTCATTAATATTGAACCAACTGCTTTCCATAATGAAGACATATATTTCTTTGTCTTTAGTTTTAAAAGCTAATGTACAAAATTACATGGAACTGTCCGTTGTCCTGAAGATGTGGCTATTTTTTAGGATGTCACAGACACCCATTGTGAAAATTGCCATTGTGATTTTATGTTACATATTTGTATATAGTTTGATTATATCTCAGTTCCACCTTTTCATGTTACATTTGCACTATCTGGAACTCTGGGAATGCAAAGCACTGGTGTAGCTCTCTGTATAAGTTTGCACATAGCCTGTTTTAAAGAGTACCATTCTACCCAAAAGTGTCAGCATTTACAAAAATACAGACCAAAATGCAGACGTAACTCCATCACTAACAAAAAATGAGCTTTATTGAAAAAAAAGCTGATAGTTCAAAAAAACCCTAAAAATGCAAAGTCAATATGACAAAAACCCAAACACTACAAACCCAGAAGACACATGGAGCACAGGAACAATGACCGGACCAGGGAATGACAAAAGCATGGGGGAGCGACAACAGACAGTCTGACAAGGACAAAGGGAAAACACAGAGACTACATACACACTAGGATAATGAGACACAGGTGGGGCAGTCAAAATCAAATCAAAATCAAATCAAATTTATTTATATAGCACATTTAAAAACAACCCCAGTTGACCAAAGTGCTGCACAGAGTAAAACAATAGCACAAAGAAATATTGCAAAAAACACAAGTATTAACAGAATAAAAACCATTTTATAAAACCCAAGAAAACCAATAAAAAACATTAAAAATCCTAGAATATTAAAAATATATATATAAAAAAAGAGTTAAAATCATTACAAACAATCAAAGGCTATTGAAAACAAGTATGTTTTAAGATTTGTCTTAAAAGTTTCAATGGAAGACGAGCATTTAATTAAAAGTGGAAGGCTGTTCCATAGCTTTGGGGCAGCGACTGCAAATGCTCGGCCTCCTTTACCCACCAGCCTCGAACGTGGGACAGTTAAAAGATGGTGGTCTGAGGATCTGAGAGGACGGGGGGTAGAGTAGGGGCAGAGGAGATCAGAAAGATATTGAGGTGCCAGCCCATGTAATGCTTTAAAAACAAATAAAAGAACCAACACAGGTGAAACACATCAGGGCAGGACAGGTAATCACAAAAGGAGGGAAACTTGACAGGAAATGCTTAAGATGACACACAGAGCAGGGTTTACCAAAATAAAACAGGAAACAATGAAACAAGGATACATATACAAAAACCAAGAGACTTGACTGTCAACGTAGGAACTAACTGAACTAAAATGACTCAAATGGCAGATCATGACACAAAGATTGCCAACTAAAAACGTTCCAACCACAGCAAAACAAGAAATATAGACAAAAGGTAGAAACCTCAAAAGCAGCCTGGCTTAATGGGTGGCTGGCTACAGATTGGTTTAAGGAGAAACAGAGGAATACAAAACAGTTATAATAACAATAAAAATATAAAGCAATTAAATGTAACTAGTGATAATGATAATACATGATGGTGTACATATTATATGACAGAATATGTAAATACCAATAAATAATTTGCACATCTACAATAGAATTGGCAGATGCTGGAAAGCAAACAACAAGTAATATGTGGCAATGTCAGTGTTGCTTGCATGGTTTGTTTTCTTTCAGTTGGTCTTCATTGTTTGTTGTCCCTCCAAGCACAGCCAGGCTAGGGCTAAGGTTTAGGCTAACCATGTTCTGACTCCAGCTCTCTGAAAACAGAATTCAATATATTCAATCCTACTTTTGAAAAGATATAGTTTATTTTTCAAATTTATGGATAGACTCTTACAAGTGTCAGTATTCCATTTTATGTTTACCAATAGTATAGCAAAATTAAACTGACAGGACAGTAGGCCTTTCAGTGCTTTCATGTTAATGTTGGTGTTTACAGTGTGCTGTAGCAGAGAAGTGATAATAGGGGGAATTTTCATATTGGCCCAGTGAGTCACCTACTGTAGCTAGAGTTAGCAATGGATCTGGGCAAAGGTAGAATGGTATAAACTTGTACTACACTTCATACAGAGGACAATGCAAGCCCAGTGACTGTTAACCTCAAGCACAGAGACCACAGCTGGCTCATTCTAAGACAAATCAGTCAGAGTTTTAGTTTACATTTCAGATTTTGTTCAAATTTGGACTTGAAATCTGAGCAATCCAGCTGCCTTGCAAGGTTTTGTATGCACTATTTAAGATACACAAAAAAATGCAGTATCATGTCTTGCTGAATTTTGAAATTCTCATATTAGTTTACATACCCATTCCCAAAAAAATCTTAAAAAAGGAAGTCGTTTTAAGTGTTAAGATGGCCAGATAGGAATGTGGATCCTATTTCTAGAAAAAATGTGTGTGCAGAAATGTATTAATGACAAAGACAATGTTGCCACAGTTATGTATTATTATTGGTTTTTGAGTAAGAAGAGCATCAACACTGGACAAACTTACTGTTATGTGGTTACAAATGCCGATGTACTCATGCTGTTAACATTGAGGGAGCCCTGACACTTAACTTAAACCAAGACTGATTGATTTTTCCGCAGCTTTGTTGTCAGCAGTATATCGGTTTTTTGTTTAATTATCAGAAAACTCAAAACCACACTAACTGTGCTCTGTGGTCAGTGTTGCCAATATATAGGGCCAATAATTTGCTTGAATTTAATGACTGATTATGTGTCCATGTTCCCAAAACCTCCTGAAATTAAAAGCTCATCTAGGTGGTATATTGTTAAGAAATGTTTATTATAAAAACACTTGTGAGCACTAAAATTTCAGTCTTATCTAGCGTCATCATTCAGCTTCCTGCCCAAACTAACCATGTCTCATTGAAGTTCTTACCTGCCTTGCAGGGTTCCACCCGAAAAAAGGGTTTGTGAGATAATTACACTTAGAGTTTTGGATTAAAATCAATTAAAGCCGATGATGAACTAACTTATTCGTATTTTTTACGTTACTCTGTACACAATGACATGAGCAAACTTTCTTAAGGAGATCATATTCTAGCTTTAAAATTTCACAGTGAAAAGCCATTTGGTCACCACTTCAACAACACATCACTGCCTCCCTCTGGTGGCAATGCCTACAAATGACCCAATGTCCATGAGGTAGGAACGGAGTGAATGCATCATCTTTACTACTCGGGCATTTAAGTGTGACTTTTACCTCAGTCTCTAGGATTATCTGCTGTCGCTGTGATGTGTTCCGCAAGGAATTTGATGTTTGTGTCCTGGTTAGTATGAAGTCTCAAACTTGTTTCATCTTCTTGTTAAAGTTGGTTAAATCATAAATTTGTCTGTAAAGAATTATGTTTGTGTGTTGCAATTGGCTAAGCAATGTTCCTACTAGTTTAGCTCACAGCTGTACAGGTGGGTCATCAGTGCCACCTGGTGAAATTATTTAATGCCCTGTCAGCGGTGGTAGCAATAGAAGTTAGTAGCCCTTATAGTTGTGGTGAGATTTGTAGCGTTACCTTTTCCATTTTATTTGTGATATTTCTTTGATGAAGACACAGTCATAGTAGTGTAGGCCCAATGCTGGCTGTAGTAAAAACGCTACCATCCGTGTCAGATGTCACTGTGCTGATGTATCAGTGAACGTGTAACACCATGGCAAATGTTCACAAACAATGTCTGGCTTGCCCCCTTAATATGCTGGAAAAAAGTTTATGGCCCCTAACACAACCCAAGTTTCTACCATTAATAAAGGACGCCAGAATTAACTAGGGTTCAATTTTCCGAATCGCACGATGGTATCAGTGAGTTTTTTGTTTGTTTGTTTGTTTTCTTTACTAATTAAATCAAATTCTTTCAACACAGTTTCACTCCGTATATTCTTCCATGGTCTACGCCCCGCCCCCAGCGGCTCCTTGGACCACCGGTGGGATCCGCCGCACAGTTGGAAAAATCACTACATTACGGTGTGGGTGCGAGCTGCAGATTACAGTGGTTGCAATACAATTGCAGAAGCGGCAGAAGCTCACAGCAGCCCAGTTTATTGTTAAGTACCAACCTAACGTAGACTATGAGAAAAGAGGTATCGGCAACGTTGATGATACGGCTTTTCATACCATCAGCCTAATGGGCCTAAATATTATTCTAGAAAGACGCAGTATGGCGGAGAAATGGCTAGTGGCATAGGAAGACTGTAATGTGATTTAAGATATATATTGGTATATTCATTGTAGAACACCAGTAAAATTCAATGAATACAATGGTTTCGCTTCTTTTTCACAATGTACATATCCCATTTATTAACATCCGTTCCACTGCGCATGCGCGCCAGGCGATTCGCGGTTGCGCCAACTGGTAGAGGATGTTGCTAGCAGCCAGTGTAGATGCACAGCCGTTTTCATAACAATAACATCAACCAAATTTGCATCTCCACATACCTGATTAAAGGATTAAACATTCCGAACGCTATCGGATACCGTGCATTGGATCGCGCTACGCCGAATTTCTGCCTGTATTTTTTGGGTACATCTTCTGTTGACAATGGGAGCGGAGAGGTTTGCAGATTTACAAGGTTCCTTTTTGCAGGAGCAGAAACAAGAATCATGGCTGGCCAGCTAGGCCGCAGATGGATTTTGTATCTAACAGTAACACTCTATGAATTTGAATTCTGTATGTAGGCTTTACACCAGCACTCAGAGCGGGGTGCTAAGAAGCCAGTTTTTTAATTACACGATCGTCGCTTATTTTGGTTGTCTTTTTGGGCCCACCACACAAGCTAATGAGCCCGTTAGCTTCACAACCTTGACTGGTTGACGTCTTGCTTTCGTAGTTACGCTAGCTATTTTAGCCAGCTAGCATTGCTTGGCCAGCCATCCGCTGGTCAAAAACATTTGGAAAAATAAGTTTATTGTGGAATTTGCATTTATCGTGTGCCTGGTAGGCATTTGTATCGCAAATTCCCTTTACAACGACTGCTCCTGGATGAATGTGGGACAAAATGGAGACCCCGACGATTGTGTACGATCTGGATACCTCTGGGGGCTTAATGGAGGTGAGGTTATATTGCTTGCAGGCCTTAGTTTGAGTGAGATATTCCCTAATGGCTAATGCCTTAACGTTATGTAGTTTTCACTTCATTAATAGAACTTATCATCAGACCTCTTTAGACTACTGTTTAGCAATTCTCGGCCAAGTTAGCTAACTTAGTTTAGCTTTATAATGGAGGCCACAAGTTAACGCTACCGCTCTCCATAAGCCTAGCATATAATGGAACAACAGGCACAAAGCTGCATAGTTTCCAGGTTTTTAGACAAACACTGGAGAAAAGAATGCCTGGATCTCTTTCTAAAAAAACGACCAACTTTTACAGCAAATCCAAACGCTTCTGGCGCCCCCGAAGTCTGAGGAGTTAGAGAAGAGGAGTCGGAAGTTGGTGAGAGATGTCCGGAGGAGCGGCAGGGCCACCAACCACGACACCTGCGATAGTTGCCGGGAGGGGGGAGACTTGCTTTGCTGTGACCATTGTCCTGCAGCCTTCCACCTCCAGTGCTGGTGAGTTTGTGAACATAAGCAGCAGAATGAACGGGGACAAGGTATATCATAGATTCATTATTGCGTGCTTAAAAGACTATGGACTACAACTTTGAGCTTGTATTAGTGTTAGCTGCATTCTTAAGTTGCGTGCTGAATGCTATCCTCTGTGAGGGACTGTTTCACTTATGAAGTTAGATTTTACTTTCATTGTCTAACAAAGATAAGCATGTGAAAATTCACTAACGTATAGCATGTGTGAAATGAATAATGTCGACGCAGGCATTAACGAACGCATCTGATAAGATAATGAGAAAATGAGCACCAAAGTGCGCTATTCTTTAAAATATATCAAGAAATAGCCGTATGTGGGTCCCCCCTTATTCAGATTTATTCTCATGTAACGTTTACAAGTCTAATGAGGGCTGAGATAACGAGACTTGTGTTACTTTAGCATTTTGTAAAGTGTAATATGCCGAATTCACCAACACAAATTACAACTGATTCTGAATTCATTCTTAGTGTGTTTTGTGTGAACCTAAAGGACAGTGAAAATTAAAATTGAGATTTGTTGAATAACGTTAGAGTTTGACAGCAAAAGCAGCGAGCAATGATCCAACGTTATGACGGTGCGAAGAAACTAAGAGTAGCTAACCGTTATGTTTCCTCACTCAGCAGGGAATAAGTGCTGCTGGATATGTGGGGTCTCATTAGCAATGGCTGATCCTACAGTAGCAGAGTTTATCGTTACGAAGAGGGTAATTTCAGTCATTACGGTCAATGAAAAGACATTTTAGTAAGGCAGATAAGACGTACAATGGCTTCAAGAAACGTGATAATGCAGTCTTGACTATGAAAGTGGCTAGAATTAGCTTGCAGTCGGTCCTCCCCTCCTGTCGCGGCCGCAGCCAGTGGAGCCGCTGCTGCTAAAAATGGAGTCGCGACTGCCTCTGTTTACAATATGGCGACCTCACTGCTCTCTTTTCGATTTCACCGCCATCTTACCATCCTTTAAAATTCAACTTTGAGAATAAAGGGTCCATAAATAACACGTACGGATGGTTTGGTGGTTTTACTGAATGGAGTAGCCGCATGGCAAGGTTCGTTGAGAAAATGTTACAAATGTCGTCCAGTCGCGGCATTTCTCCGCTGTGTAACGCTACAGCTCGCCGTTAAACATCTACTTGTTTGATTGTCGTAACTTTGGTTAATTTCGAACTGTCACTTGAAACGACCGAAGAGAAACGTTTTATCCATATATGGTCCGGTCTATGAATGACTGCATCTTCAGAATTTCTAGTTTCTTATGTCAGTGCATGTCGGTAAGAAAATCGCTGCAATCATGTGCATGATCTTAAAGGCAGTGTTATAATATTGGTGATATTTGAATAATTCTAAGTCGAGGTCGTGAATCGGAGCTTTGAGGCTGCCCCCCCTTGACCTCAGGGGTGTTTTACCCTTTGTAAATGATTTGTGACATTGCCCTGCTTCAGTCGTTGTGTCGGCCAACTGACTCTTTGTTGCATTAGGTATGAAACTTTTTCTGACTCCCCCCCCCATTTTTTTTTTTTTTTTTTTTTTTTTTTAATAATTTGCTTATCTTTGCATGTTTTAAGTTGTGGTGGAACTTGCTTTGGCACTGTATGTGGAAAATGTATATTTATCATATAAACATGTGGGTAAAAGGGGTAAATTACATTTGAATCTTTCCCATATGGGTCTGTATTTATTGTTTGACAGTTGCAGTACAAATGTTAACAAACTGGAAACTGAGATTACTGTGCACATCTTCAGGCCTTTTCCTCAATGTAATACAATAGTCAGTCCAGTAGATGGAGGCAGAGAGCCTTGAGTGAACTAATTAAGTGGTAATGGGCTTCATTTCAGTGTTGAATGTATAATATGAAAAAAGCACATTTCTGTATGACGGCAGAAACAAATGAAAAAAACAATTAAAAAACTGTAACTCGTTCACAGTTACAAGTCTAATTTGTAAAATCATTGTGAATAATTGAAGTTCTTAAACTTGTTCTGTTTTTCATAAACATTTTCTTCCAAATGTAAAATTGGACAATATAATTATCATGCATAAAGGTATGACTGCACAAATGGATGTTGGATGATAAGGTGATGATTATGGTCATGCGTATCAATATGCTTTCATTAATTATAATCCTGGATGTTTAATCTTCTTACCTCAGCAACCCACCTCTAAGCGAAGAAATGCTTCCTCCAGGGGAATGGATGTGTCATCGCTGCAATGTTCGAAAAAAGGTGAGTGGCAAATCTGCTTTCTTGGACATCCACTCACTGCTTCTATCCCATTGTTGCCAAAACACAGAAAACTATATGTGTGCGCTTTATGGACTGATAAATCTGTCCAATGCTCTTTGTTTGCTTTGGTCAGAAGCGTGAGCAGAAGTCAGAACAGACCAACGGCCTACCAGAGAGGCCTTTATCTAAGCGCTCAGCGTCACCTGCCGTGGAGCTGGAGCTCAATGCTGGACCCCTGCGGTTGGATGGCCTGCCACCAGGTGCTGGGGCAGCAGGGCCTGGTCTACGAGTTGCCCAGGTGCGCCTCTTGGACCGCAGGACCAGCAGCAGGCCAAGCAGCCGGCCTGGGACGCCCACCTCCAACACTTCATCCACCCCAACTCCATCAGAGGAACAGAATGACGGGGAAGATGAGGCAGCAGAGCCCGAGGATGAAATTCAGGGCCCAGAGCTTGAGGGTGCTACACTATCCACTCCCACTCCACGGCTCCTCAAACGGCCCTTTCAGCTGCTTATAGCAGCTGCTATGGAAAGAAATCCCACGCAGTTCCAGCTGCCCAGCGAGCTCACTTGCACCACTGCACTGCCAGGTCAGTCAAATCTTTGAAATTGGTCCAGTGTTGAGCAAGAGCTGCAAATGAAAGCAGCAAAACAGGGCTGTAGTGTAAATCTTTGTGTCAGTTATGCACAGCTCAGGTATACCCAGTGAAAGAGCCATTTTTGTAGCTATTCACTGGCTTAGATTGGTATCCTATGTATATGTCTACAGCATGGAAAGGATCCATACAGAGACCGACCCACTGTTGGAAAAAACAAAAGGTCCTCTTTGTCAAATGATGCTTAACTGTTGTATCACTCTTGCCAAAGCTGCCGGATTCCTTGTACAAGAACAGTTACTTTATCACTGCAGTGTTTACTTTATGTACTATGTGTGGACTCCGTACTATGTGTATGTGTAATTTACAGGCAGGCTTCTTTTGGCCTGTGCTGTCTGTTTGTCCCTGAGTTAAACACATACAGGGAGAGCTTTATGGTGCATTCAAGTACACCTCATAAACTCAGATATTTGTATTTTTAATAAGTACAAAGAATGACAAAACAGGACAGTTTTTACTTTTTTTGTTGTTGAAAAACAGGCCAACATCTGTCATCACATGTCCTTTGTTCCATACAGCATTTGATAAATCATAATATCCCGTTAATCTTCACTTTGGCAGATATCGAAAATTAGCTAAAAAGAAACTTATCAAATTGTTATTAGCAACTTTGACGATACTCTTTTACAGAACATCGAGTTTTCTCTGCTTATTTTTTCTCAATACTTTTTTTTTAACTGCAGCCCTAAAAAAAGATAAAACAAACACTGAAGTTATTTTTCACCTGTAAGAAATGTTAATTGTTGGTGAATTTAATAATCCATTGCACAAAAATTGCATTTGTGACACTGTGATACATGCACCACCCAGGTGCAACACAACCCTCTGCACTTGTCGTTTAAAAAATCCTGGAGAAAACACTGCGTCATTAAAACAAAAAACAACAAAAAGCCCCCCACTTTATTTAAACTCAATGGAAACAAAACTAGATTCATCAAGGGTGTATAATCTCCAATAATCAGAAAGCTACAAGGCAGCAAAACTGGGCAGACACCCTTTCTTGTTGAAAACCTGACATTCTGTAACCAAATTACAAGTTGATCAGGCAAATTGTGGAGATTAGATATAAACAAAGACGAAGTACAGCACCTTGGTTAAAAAAAAATGTGTCCTAGAATGAATGAACTATTTCAAATTTTCATCTCATGATAGAATAAGGATATCTTTTTGTTTCTGAAAATTTCCTTTGTTTGGATTTCTAGGCAGCAGTAAACGGAGAAGAAAAGAAGAGCTACTTGGAAAGCCATTCAGGAGGCCTCAGCATGAGCTGGATTCTAATGGTCTGGTCCCCCTACCTGTCAAAGTTTGCTTTTCATGCAACAGGTCAGAACCACCAGATCCCATATTTACAGTTATACACACATGCATGTGCTCATGAAGGTTTCTAATCTTGTATTTGTTTGCATGCATTTCCCCTCATAGGAGTTGTAGGTTGGCTCCTCTGATTCAGTGTGACTATTGCCCCCTTCTGTTCCATATGGACTGTCTGGATCCTCCACTCACAGCTTTACCTGCTGGCAAATGGATGTGTCCCAACCATGTTGAGCACTTAGTGGTAAGAGGCATGGTCTTAGTGCAGACAGAGCTAGACACTATTTATTTATTTTACTTTGCTCCATCCGAGACAATGCAACAGAGTGATTCGTTTTCCATGCAAATGTTTGTGTGATGTGCAGCTTAATCAGAGGAGCCTGAGTCTTTCCAGCCGCTGTCAGCTCTTCGACCAGTTCCAGGACAGGATGTCCCAGCATGCTGTCAAGCTGGACTTTTTGCGTAGAGTCCATCGGCAGAATGCACCCAACCGGCGTAATGCCCACCAGCACAACAAGAGGACCATCAAGGTAGACTGACTGTGTCCTTATGGGGGTGTAGACAGTCTGGTTTTGTGCTGTGTTCTGTTTTCAGTACATATCTCCATGATGGGGGCTGTCTATTATGACTAACAGGAGTGGGAAAAAAATGGTGGATCTTTTACAGCTGATTCTTGTGCATTGATCATGTTGTGGTTTTCTCTTGCTGAAATTTTGTGCTGTCAGAACACAAAAGATGACTCAACTGGTAACTCTGATCACAACACTAGATCTGTACCAAATATCAGTTTTTGACCCATGAAGCTTCTATTTTAGTTTTCAAACAAAGCTTCAAATGTCTGTTGTCACAGCCATATTTCATAACATTGCTCAGTCCCTCCAGGATTTCGCGGGCGTTTTTCATGATTGTTGCGGCCTAAATGCCTGAATTCGCGGCAGCTTTTCTAAAAAATTGCGATGTAAGTTGCGATGTTTTAAGCGTATTTGTTGCGATG
>JAPZDY010000024.1:951222-971121 GCA_029783645.1 Ctenochaetus hawaiiensis
ATATTGATGGGTAGACCTTTATTTTGATAAGACTTTTATTTTGATAGGTGTTAGTCAGGATTTCCTGTTAGTCATTTGAAGAAGCTGGCTGTATATTTCTACATGCTTTCTGTATCCACAATCATCCACACTGTAAATGCCATAGAGGCAATGTCGTAAGTAAAAAAAAAAGTTCATTGTTGTACTTATAAGTTAATTTTAATAACATTATTTACATAAAAAGTACTTCATTTGTTTGTAATTGGACAACTTTTTATGCATGTATTTACATTGTAAAAAGATATGCTACCGACTAAGTGGTGATTGTTTATTGTGACAGCATAACCAGTCTGTTTTAAAAACAACATATTTGAAAAGACTTTCAGGCTGAAGACATGTACAGGTCAATTATCAGTCATACTCAAAGCGTTTTCAGCTGGTGAAAGGAAATGTCATATTTTATGTGAAAATGGGCTTCTATTGGTGTCTTAAACTTATGTAGTGTCCTATAAATAGGTATATTTTATTCATTGTCACTTAAGATTAATATATGAACAGGTTCATTTGCTTTATTTTTTACAAAACAAGGTTATTTTTGTCATTTTGCTCATTTCTGCAGCTCTCTCCCTCTCTGTGTTTCGGTGTCGGTGCCTTGAACACGTCACCCCTCCCGTCTGTAAGAGCTCATTGCGTGTGCTGTGATTGGTCAACTGTCACAGCTCTGAGAAAACTCTGGCAGCCATTGCAGCTTAGCAGTGTTTAACTTAAAACAGTCAGTGGTTTAAACCCACATCATTATAAAACCCACAGCCAAAGGCCAAAACTGTAAATATAAATGAACAAACGTGATAAAGTGAGAGAGAGAGAGACAGCGAGAGAAAGCCGACGAGACAGATGAGCTGCTGTTTGTGTAACGGTATGATAACAAGTGACGGACAGGCTGCCTCTCAGCTCGCGGAGCTAGGAAGCTAAATTGCTTGCTGATGTTTGAACACACACCAAAATAAAAGGCACGGCAAGGGACAATAAAACTAAATATATAAGCGATGTTCAATGAGAGAGAGAGAGCGAGAGAAAGCAAGCGATCAAGCTGAAGTGGACGCACTGCTCCCTGCACTGTGAGGAGCAAATACTAAGGCTGTCAGTGTATTGCAGAAGTTAGGATCTAACTGTCTTTGTTTTGCAACTCAGACATTTAAACACAACTGTAAGTTTTTAACACAAGTATGCAAGACAGATTGATCGTTGTCTCTCCCTTTTGCAGTAAGTGTAATAAAGTTTTTTAATCCAATTACATGCATACTGCCTCCACACGATTTATTTTCTAATTGTTTCTTGCTGAAAGACCAAAAAAGTGATAACTTGACATGTTTTGACTGCCTCTTCAATTTTCTTAAGAAGAGTCATGTGATGTTGTTGTAATACAGGTACGGTATTTATAGATAGCCCCCTGCTATGCGTAAGATCGGCTGATAAGATATGCCAAAAGAAAAATAAATCATGTGACTCTTCTGATGAAAACTATTGAGATTAAAAAACTTGATTGCACGCCCTGCAAAAAAGGAGAGACGATGATGGCGAGGAAGATAACAAAATTGGGGAAAACATCTGTAGAGTATTTAACGTTTGAAGGCTGAAGTGTGGAGTGACGTCAAAGAAAATCACGGAGTTACAGTAAGATATATTTTCGAGCAGTTTGCATCAGAAGTAATGCCTTCATGATGAGGAATCAGTTTGGACCTGACTTGTACGTAAATGCTTTCAAACGTGACTTTTTATGATGATTCTGATTCATTTTAAAATTTCTGACAGTTTGGTATCACTGGCATCGTTGCTGCTAACAGGTGTTCATGACTGCTGTATCTGTAAGATCCGCTGATAATATGATATGATATGTCGGAAAAAAAAATATTACGTGACTTTTCTGATGAAAAATATTTGGATTAAAAACCTTTATTGCACGCACTGCAAAAAAGATTCACAATAATGGCAAGGAAGAAAATGAAATTGGGGAAATCATCTGTGGAGTATTTACCATTTGAAGGCTGAAGTGTGAAGTGATGTCTACGAAAATCATGGAGGTATGGTAAGATATATTTTCGAGCAGTTTGCATCAGAAGTAATGCCCTCACGCTAAGGAATCAGTTTGGACCTGAGTAGTACATAAATGCTTTCAAATGTGGCTGTTTATGATGATTGTTATTCATTTGAACTTCTGACAGTCAGTTTGGCATCTTTGTAGTATAGCTGAACTCCCATCACATAAACTGAAACTTTAACTAAACAAATAACTCCTATGCTGCAGATGTGCTGGGGTAATCTACAATGCAAATTTGATGTTTTTCTACTAACAGGTGTTCATGAGGGCTGTTTGGACTGACAGGTGTGTTAAGTGAGAGATATGGACACTTTAGGGAAACTTTATGTAAGTGTGTGATTGTTATATTTTGGCATGGGGACTGTTGATGTCTTAGTAACAGTATGATTACCTGGAGACTGCTGTGGGCTGCCCTAGCTGTGTCTCTCCTGCCTACAGCTGTGGTTGGAGTACATTGGGCGGTTGGTGGTACATTGGGCGGTACTCATTAACACTAAAAACAGAGGGCGCAGCTTCATGCTTGAGTCTGTTGGTCCGGTGAAATATCAGTTTGCCTGACTAAAATGTCTTCATTTCTACATAATCTTCCTCCATAAAATGTTTACTGCAAGTCCTGGAGTCCACGCCCATGGGAGGATTTGCTCTTTTTATTGCAGCTAGCTGGTGTTGCAGTACAGCCTTCTGCTCCAGCGGTAGTTCATGAAAATTGTCTTTTTGCCCTTAGCTTTTTTCTTTTATATACAGTCCATGGCTTTTACCCTGTAAAACTCATTAGTACAAGCTGGATTCAGTGCAGTAATGGCCTCCTTTTTGTCATTGTGGCTCCATCTTTCACTTTCTGTCATGGACCGTCACTGCTAAATCTGTAACTCCTGCGCTCCCAACCAACCAGTCACAGGTTACAGTGGTGAAAGCTGGCGTCTTCCATGTTAAGAAATACATAAGGGCGCATTGTTTTTTTCTTTTTTATGTTTCTATTTTTAATGAATGTCAGGTCATTGTTGAATAGAGAGGGGACTTTGATTTAGCACATGAATGAACTTGATTCACTGCCTGATTTCCACTTTAAAGCAGTGAGTACAGTTATGTGCTGGCCTGGAGAAAAAAGAAGGCATATAATGCGCTTGGGTCGCAGTGTGGACTGAGCAGCAGCGGTGCAGCATGTCTGGGACGAGTTGCTACTGGCTCCGACGGGCGCCGGGGTGCGAGGGCCTGTTCAATGCTGCTTGCAGCTTTAGTTAAAACTACTACTCCTTGTGATACTTTTTAAAATATTTATTTGTGTTTGTTTAATATAATAAAAGTTTCTGTTTTTTAGTTTCTGTCTTTGGGTTCTGTTATGTTGTTTCCCCATCTGTTTATCATGTAAAAGATCAGAAAACACAACTTAGTTTAAAATATACATTTTTACAGACCTAAACCTTACTTGGCTTTTCACATGTGCACACACACACATCTGCAAACACACACACACACACACACACACCTACACACGCACACACACACACACACACACACACACACACACCACCTTTCCTCATCCTATTTCGCCCACTTCAATCTCAGCAAACCATTCACTTCATCTTGGCCGTAGATTAGCCCAGCATGGCGATGGAGGAGAGTTGACAGGTGGGAGTGGAAGAACAGGAAAGAGAGACTGAGTGGATATTGGTGGCAGAAGTGGGATTCTCAACCTGGCCGGGATTAGAGTCTGGAGTTGAAGGGATATTAATGTAAAATGGAGGGGACAAGTGCGCTCCTGTCCAATTATGCTGCACCCTGTCACTGCCAACCAGGGTGCAAACAACAGGAGGAAAGGATTAATTGCCTTGGACTCTGCCCCCACTACAGGCCCAATTATGGCAACATATTGGCTCTCAGTGCTGGTGCAACCACTGCTGTGCAGGGAGATTGTGTGAAATTTTCAGCATGGTCTTCAGAGGTCAGAATGAGGGGAGACAGCTGGGGTAGAAAGGACTTGGGGAGAGGGGGGAGGGACAGATAGTGATCTGAGCTCTTGACTGAGTATCAAAGTTAAAATATAACAGACTCCTTACCTGTGGATTGTCACTAGGATACACCCAACATCTGCACTATATTCAACTCTAATTTTTTATTAAAACAGTTTTAGTCATACTCAATTTTACTTCCAAGTCGAAACCAAGCAAAACATAGCATGGGAAATCTTTAATGTGGTAGATTTAGCATTGTTCGTATAATTTTTGATTTTTTTTATGGTCACAATTGTATAAAACTGCACAAGTGATGCATTATAAATTCATGTTAAGGTTACTTCACTCTGCTATGTTTTGCATATCTGCTAAGTATAACATATACTTTGGCAACAATGTAAAAGTGTTAAATATTTTATATGTGCTGTATAACACCTAGTATGAGTTGCAATGCATTTTGTCATTTTTTCTTTCTTACATAAAGTCGTATCAGAAACTTTTGAGACTGTTGATGAATAAAGTGCAGCTCAGCAATGTGTATGCAGCATGTACAAACCAAAACACAATAATTTTTTGGATGAATATTTCAAGTAACATATCTTGATTACATCAGCAGCACTTCAGTTACTTTTCTAATCATTTAGTGTTAATTTGAGTCGTTTTAACGAGTTAAAGGAGGAACTCTCGCACAGTGTTAAATGTTTAACTATTTCAAAAGTGTTAATTTAACTCCTGAGAATGTGGAGCTATATAAACTCTGAAAAAGTGTTGAAATCAACTCTGTGAGAGTTTATTCAACACAGGACTTTTTGCTGTGTACTTGGGACTCAAATTTTGGCCACAGCATGGCCAGGAGCCCCTTTTGCATATTAAAACTCCAAATATTAGCTTGCTAATTTGTACAAAGTAGCCACAGGGGGCCCATAAATTCCCCAAACGATCGGTCTCACCTTGCAAGGTAGACAGCTTCTGGTGGAAGTCAGTAGATACAAGACTCAAAAAAACCCAGCAGAGGAATGGAGAACACTTCCTCAAAACTAGCACATCATTGACAGTATAATGGATTATTGTCAGTGTGCATGGAGTTTGAGTGGACTTCATATGTTTACCTATCCACATAAAAACTTGTAAGAAACAGCCGTTTGCCTTGGTATCAGTAATAACTAAAAAAGGCAAATTTACTCATATGATAAAAAATTTGACATTACAAAGTTTGTGTAATGTAAGACGTCTCATGTCTTGACAGTTGACTGGCTGCAATGGATAAGATTTAGCCCTTGGAAGATACTTGTTTATGAGCCCTACGTGATGATGTACCATAGCCAATGGAAAGAACCAATGGAGTGTTTTTTTATGAAACTCAGTATTGAGCTAAGGGAAACCACCCAGTACTTTCTAATCAGAGAGGGAAATGGGACTGGAGTTACTGATGGTCTCCTGTGCATACAGGAGGCACCCTGACAACGCACAAAGCACATTGGAGCCGGCACCTTGACGGATGCCCACTTCATGAATTTTGAATTAAATTGGCCCTTGATGAATTTGGAATGTGGTACCTCTGTTCCAAAGCAATAGGAATCCAATAAAATGCTGGCACCATACAAATAAAGTCATACATTCCCCAAGACCTAGGAATGAGCCTCAGGTGAGGAAAAATGACTGCAGCACCAGGAAGCAGCAGCAGAGAGGGACGAGAGAGAGGTGAAGGCGAGAAGAGGGGAAGATGGGAAAAGAGGTTCTGATATGAGCGAGGCTGAGAGAGGTGGCGACAGATAGAGAGGCTCTGATATGAAGAAGAAGCAATGGGAGAGCAGGAGAGTCAGGCGAGATAGAGAGTCTTAAATGAAGGTGGAAGGGGGGTTTGCTGAGGGGAGTCGAGGGGGCGCCAGGGCCTGGATTCTAGCACATTAGCTCTGTCCTTTTGAGTGGAAGGGAACATATTGGTCGAGGCCAATCCCCATATGGGGCTCAGGCTGCCTGGAGCTCATCAGTGAGACATGCCAGGGCCTGGAGTAAATCAGAAGCCCCACTCCTAAGGCCCAATTTCCCACGAGAAGGCCAGCCACAGCCACTCAAATCAGCCCGTGTGCCAGAGCTGTCTGTAATCTCCTGCTCCTACCTCTACATCTGCCTCAATGCTCCAAAAAGTAATTCATCTGTAGAATATACTCAGTCTTTACTTTAAATATGGTGTTTAAAATGTGTGGGGTAAATGTGGGGATTGATGTCAGTTGGTGATGAAAGCCAACAGTTGCTAACATCTGCATAAATTTGAGAGTTGAGTTTTGGTAAAAGCCTAAATGCTTTGTACTGAAATTTGTATGGCATATATATTTTTTATCTTGAAATTGTTATTGTGACTGTAAAGTAAACAATACATCCAGATAAACAGTTCAGTACACAGAAGTTAGGAGACCTTAGGACCATTAGAGACCCACCATGGCAGGTGTGACAGTTAAGAAATACTGGCCTCATAACCAAAACAATCCTTAAAGTAAAGTTTCAGGGATCTACCTACCTACAGCATACAAAAATCTCAAGATACCCATATTCAGAACCGTGCCAAGCACCCCCCCCTCCTTTTTTAAGTAATAGCAAACAAAAAAAAAGACAAATAATTACATTATTATTGATAGAGTCATTCATAAAATTACTTCAGACTTCATTTGAAACTCTGTGAAATTATATCAAAGCAACAGACCACCAGTGTCAACCAGACAGGTCCCAAAATTTAAAACAAGGTAATGGAACCAAAGAGGAAGACACAGAAATTGTATGTTTATTTGTGTACGAGCATGTGCTTATATATTTGTGTGTGTAAAGGCCTTGTCTCACAGTTCCAGAGGTCAATAGTTCAGTCCACATGGTAAATAGTCCAATTTTTTCCCCACTCTGGGATGGGATGGGTAACAAGAAATTCTGTAGTGCAAGACAGGTAATTTTTTCGTGGTTTTCTCACTGAAAGGTTGAAGTGACTTTATTTAGTCCTGTACAACTTTTGGGACTCCCCATGGGAAACCAGGTTTCGACTTCCATCTACAGTAAGCTTTGGCAATAAAAACCCTTTGGATAAGGTTAGAGTAAGTGTGTCATACTGATATTATCAGCAAATCTTGTGTTTCTGAAAAAGTTATAAAATTTGATTAACAGGATTCATATGCACAGATGGGATTGTCCGTTTGGATGTCATCCTCACTATCACTATAATAATGTTATGTGAAATAGTCACAAAATCTAATTATGATTTATGTGCATGGACACAAATTTCCTCGTTTATAGTCATACTGACTGTCACAAAGTTTATAGATATTCATGCTCATTTACACGAATCCTGTTGATAACATTTCTTGAGTATTTCATAAGCTGCCATGCTAAACTAAAAAGTGTAGTTATTGCTTTGTGAGTGTTAACAAAACTCAGAGAATTGGATAAATATTGTACTTTTAGGTGCATTCATTCACTTAAAGAGCATGGTAGCTGTTTGATTTGGTAGAAATTTGATGATCATTTTTATCCTCAGCTTTGGTTATTTAAAAAGAAAAAAAAACCTGCCCTGAAGCACCTCTAACTGGCCTGTGTGGACATTTAATCATCAGTTGTGTTTCAAATTTAATGAGGTTAAGTTAATGGTGAGTAATTTCTCATTTTGGGGTCAAGTCTTCCTTAAAGTGCAGGCCCTTCGCACCAGTATTGCAATGACTAAGCAGCTCCCTCCTCCACCATTCCTTTCCTCTCTCCCACCAGTGTGTGCATACTCTAATATGAATAATGTTTCTCCTCCAAGTCCCCCCTGTAATAAATGGAGTGCCATTTCACACAATGGCAAAGTCAGGCCTGTATTGATTAACTCTCATCATCGACTCACGACGCCTGCTTCCTTGATTTATGATTGTCTGTTATTTTTACATTAGCTGTCAAATTCATCTTGTCTGTCCATGGCCGGGGTCGGTCTCAGCAAACAGTAAACACCCAGCACCCTGCCTGCTAACCCCCACGGGAATTGGCTTTGTTTTTTGTGAAGTACGGCTCCATGTGGCAGATAGAAATGCGTTCAGGCTGGTTTTACAGCAAGTTCACGGAGGAGAGCCTCAGTGTTTGACTGTCAGAGAGATGGGAGAAACACAAACTGGAACAGGACAGACTGAATGGATGTCTTTTATCCAACCACATTCAGGCATGTAGATGTGTGTATTCCCTTTTTTGTTTGTGGAATAGAAGTAGGTCACTGTTAGGGTTTATCAACCTTCCAGCCTATAAGGAAGTATAAGGATGCTTGTTCATTAAACGGATAATACTCTACTTAAGTTTTATGTTTTTATAGATTTAAGGTTTTTATTTACATTGTATAAGTTTACCATGCTTATATTATTCAAACTACGAATAACGTCAGATATTTTCAGGACATTTTCTACCTGCTCATGTTTTACCTGAGGACCTTTGCCATTGCAGCAATTGTTTACGTTGTTTATAGGAAAAAAGGTTTGTGACACATTGCAGTGTTGCACAATACTATACATTAACACGTAATCCATCAGGATGTCATTCAAGTTTTATCAATCATTAAGTATAATCATTTTTTAAAATGGTTGCAATAATAATATTATTAAAATATTTACCACTAACCGAGGTCATATTTGTTTCTTTACTGAAAAAAAACAACTTCTGCTGTGAAGCAGGTTCTAACAAATAAATCTCGTAGGCATCCACATAATCTGTATGTATGGAATGTTAAAGCTAACTTAACAAAAAGATGCTTTCAAAAATGGTAATTTCCACGAGCCTCTGAAAGCACATGCTTGACTGATTATTCTGGTCTTCTTCATTTTCTTAGTATTATTCTTCAACATAATCACATCTGTACTGTATGAATTATAGATAATCTTTCAAGCATAGTCTGCTCTAATCTGCAGACTCTTTGAAAGTCCATAAAAGTCTATGTGAGGGGCTTTGTGATTTGATAATTTTTGGATTTAGATGGCATGAAGAACCAAACAGTCCTGTTAAGTCCTTAAGTCTGCAAATGTGGAAAAGTGCAGGACATTTGGATTCAGTCTGTAATGTGTTACTGACCTTTTTGAGTACTGATTTAGTCACTTTTCCAGATTAAACACTAAACTTACAAGCAGAACTAGAACTTAGCAGTATTTGAAACTGGAGCACGGCTTTAGTCTTTATTGGCTTTTACACCAATTGCTTGCGTTAATTTCTAAAGCAAAGGAGAAAGCTTCTATTTTTAAAAACAAAGACAGGCAGCTGAGAGTGTATGGGAGCTTTACCTGCAGTGGCTGTGCTGTTGTTTTTTGAGTGTTAGTTCTTCATGGTTATGACATTGAAAAGGAGAAACCACCGTCACACAGCATTAAAATACATGTATTTGTAAATTGTTACTTTACATAATGTGGCCCTGGAAGTGGCAGGAACACATTATTGTGATCAAATCAATTTATTGGCAAGAATTGACAGTTTGACTAATACCTTCTTTTTGGAAAATCATAAAGCAGCTGCAGAAGTTAAAAGCTTTGCTCAGTTTGAATGTTAAGTGTTGTTTAAACAGCAGTGAATTAACATACTTATTGCTGCTACTCTGATGACAGTCTTCAATATGTATCCTTCAGGACTGAATTTGGTGGACAGCAGAATGTTCTAAGACAACGTGTTTATGACTTTGAGATAAGAGCGCAAACCTTCAATTGCAGCTCTGCAATTTGACCTGAAATTTTCCCAAGACGTAATACATTAAAATCATTTGAATAACATCGTTTCACAAATGGATTTTTCTTTGTTATCTTGCTTTTAAATGACAGCCAGATAGACGCTTACCAAGTGCAATATCCCTGCTTTGCTTGTCTATTTGGAATCAAGATTGGACATCAGAGCCAGCCTGGTGATCAGCTATCAGTTTAAACACAGTGTCCAGCTCCTTCAATTTGGAGAACTGCTATCTTGCTCAAAGTCCCCCCTCCCAAACCTGACTGAACTGGCGCTAGCAAATGTCAAGGTACACTGGTCGAAGTTGAAGTAACCTCCCATTTTTTTCACTTCTTTTTTCCTCTCTTTTCAAGCTGGTGGCATTTCATCCTTGGAGAGTGAAGCGATAATAACAGACGGGCTGAGGTAAGGGGTGTTCGGGTAAAGCGGGTCCTCGGCTCTAATGGCGGGGCTGTCTGCTCTCCCGGACCTACCAGCTTGGGGGTTCATTGAGATTCCATTAGAGGCTGCAGGGAGGTTTCATTGCAGCCTTCCTTTCGTTTGCCTGACACTCACACGGGGATCACTGTAAATTGGCTCTGTCATAGCAGACAATTTTTGAGATGTGAAGTAAATTAAACATGTAATCACACAGGAAGCGCTGCCGTGGGTATCCAACACTTGACTCCTATTGCCAAATGGCCTTAGGTGTCTCACTAGCTCGTTTTCATTCCTTGTTACCCTCCTATCTTTGCTCATTGTTAAATGACACTGTACTATTTGCTTTCTTGGCACCTGGAAAAGATGATGTGCTGACCTCTAATGATGCCTCTTGCAATGTCCAACCGTACGATGTCTAACACTAATATTTCCAGAACTGTTTACTGGAGTTGGTTTGGACATAAACTTTACCAATGCCATTTGCCTTCTGTAAAAAATTCTGTTGTTTGTTATGTTCAGACATGTTTTGGACATACAACATTTTGAATAATGGATTTTTAATGTAAGCTACTATGTAACTTCTGTGTTACTTTTGTCGAGTTGGATTCAAACTGAAAGATGCTGGATGACATTGGTAAATTGCTTCATTATTTGTAATTACAGAGACTTGTCATAGATTCTGGCTATCTCATCTTTTGTAAAAATAGCTTTTGTTGTTGCTAATTGTTTTTATAAATTGCTGTGTCTGCTGTGGTAACACCAAACACTGGCCTGCCACAGTATTAACATTGCACACCATATTTACATTGACATGACATTACCATCACTCACCAAATTCAGTCAGGCAACTAACGTTAGCTATATTCCACTTTCGCTTCCGAATGCTTGGTCTGCACGAGCGAACTGCTTGTACACTTCACAAACCAATCAGGTAGCAGTATTCCCCTACCTTCCCAGAGAAAAAACTGGTGATGCAAGGCCCTTCGCGCTAATATTTCCATGCACTCGCGCTTGATTTTTGGTTTCAAAATGGCAAATTTCGCCAAAAGGTGAGTGATTTTTATGCCTGAATTGAGCCATTTGATACTGAAAAATAAACTTAAATAAAATTAATAAATAATAATAAATAAAATTGATCAGCACCATTACCTGAGGAGCACAACATATAAAACACTTTAACCAACAAACAAAAATGAATAAAACTAATTGTGCTGATTTTTTTTTTTATCAAAATGATGAACTCATAATTAATGGCTACAATGAGCACGTTTTGCACTGCACAATTTTTTAAAGTGGGGTTTGAAGCATGATACTGCAACTCTCAGCTCCTGATCAATGTTTTGCTGGGATTTGTACTTTGTCTTCAGTGCAGCAACAGCATAGAATGTCGTGCTTAACAGTGATCACCCAAGACACAGCAGCACGAAAGCATCACTGCCACCTACTATAGCGGATATGCAAATACACTTTATTCTGGTACGGCAATGAAAAAGCAAACGGTAGTTTTGCTGTGCATGTTCCCCGGGGTCACAAGCGCCCCCCATTGGGCCCCCAGGGGGGCGCGCACCACTATTTGAGAAGCACTGCTCTAAAGTAAAACAAGGCAGTTGTGTCAGCAACTTTGATGAAACCAGGCTGGAATATAACATAATTCCTCTTTTACACACTCCTCTTTCTGCTCCAGCGTCTCTTGTTCTTGCCTTGTGATTAAGCCGTTGTATGTTGTCTCTTTCCATTCCCATGTTGCAGCTGATGGCCCGGTGAAGTGCTGTTGGCACTGGCTGGGTAGTGCTTGAGTGGAGGAAACAGCAAGGATCGAGCAGCATAGGCTGAAAAATTAGGTGCCTGCCTTGTAATTCAGTGGTGGGAGCTGATATCATCAGGCTGCGGTCGGCTATCAGGCAGGTAATACCACCCACTGACTGTAATCGCTAATGAAGCTAGTATTGAGTTTATAATGCGCTAAATGATGCAGACTCCCACTCCAGATAAACACGTCCCAAATAAACGATTTGGGTGGTAATTGCACTCCGCCAGTGGCCTGTTAATAGAGTTGAGTCTCTGATGAAAGGGTTAACTCTTTTTCTGAAGTGTCCTCTCACTGGCTCATTGCACTCTCATTTCTACGGAGATCTCAGCATTCCCTTGGTTATCAGTGTACTTAGAAAGAAAACCTAATTAGACAAAAAGGCCTTTTTTCTCATTCTCTAATTAGGTCCTTAACATAATTAGCAGGTGATGTTAATAACGCTCTTTTAAAACCTATTAAAAGGCTGTTTGGGAGCAAGTGGTGGAGAGGAGTTGGCCTGTGGGCAGTCAGGCGGCCCCTCTGAGGGCCCCAGTGAGGACAGCCGAGCATGCTGGGAGTACGGTTCATCAGGACTGGAGTGCCACTGCATTAGGACTTTGGCCTCATTGGAGACCCTGTTAATACAGAGCAGTGTATCTCTTCAGCCGTTGGGAGAAATTACAGCACACAAACACACAAGCACCGACCTGGATTGGATTTGGAATTTCCAAATTATTGGGCCAGCAGTATTTCAGGAAACAAATTTATCTGTTTGCAGTATAAATCAACTGAGATAATTGTATCCAAAAAAGGAAGATAAACTGCATTTGGAACAGACATACCTCTATCATCAAACCGTCAGATTTTGTTCTTGTTTAAAGTTCAAGGGAGAGCAGCTACAATCAATATTCTATATTAACAATTAATCTATTTGCTATGTATAATTTGAAAGGGCTTACTTCTAAAGACAAACTAATGCAGAAACATCCACAGATTGTTTTAGTCTCTCTCAGCATATTGTTTTGCACATTGTGTTTTATGAACCTGGTTTCCAGGAGCAACAGCAGCAGGCAGCTTTGTTCAGTGAATGGCTCAGATAAAAACACCACATACTCTCTGCTCAGCACCACAGACAAAGTTTGAGACTGGCCTGTGAACACAGGAGAGCATTTGCCACCAAGAGCCAGATATGTTTCTTCTTTGTTGGTAGACTCTTAACCAGGAATAAGAGGAGAGAGAATAATAGACTTACATTCATCAGGTGGACACAAAGACCAATCAAAAAAAGATTCTGGCATTATTCTGAGTCTGCCTGGTGTTTGCTAGCAATTCACCATGACAGCTTTGTAGGATTATTGTCAGTTCTGTTCACAACTTGTTGAGCTACATCCAAGTAACCCAAATAAAGTCAATTAACGCAACCTTAAAGGACCATAGCATTTTTTTTCATGTTTTAATCCATTTACTACAATTACCAGCCAGTACTGTATTACTGCATTATCAAAGTTGTGTGTATGCTTCCTATCCAAGCATTCCCTGGTTTCTATTTATTACTATTACTATTTAAATAAATAAATAGATCCTTCAGACTTGCTAGAGTTGTGTAATCCATGGCCAAGATTTCATCTGCATTCTTTTTGTTAATTTTATTGTTTTCAGGAAATGCGGCACAGACTTTAGAAATCAAACTTCAGTATCACTTAACAATAAATGTAACTTTCTTAAATCTTGTTATTTAAACTTAGGGATGGTACTTTCGGTCCAGGATCACACAGAATGTGATGCATGTGTGACTGTGATGTGTTCTGATGCATGATTGTGTTATCTCACACTGGTTCTCCTTGTCGTTTGTGGATGAACTAGCAAACTTGTTTGAACACTGATTATTAACTTAATCCTAATCTTACTTTAACCCCAAGATCACATCTACAGAGGACCTCCAGTCTTGTTTTAACCGTAAACAGAGATAACTCTTTTGTGATCATCATGCAGATCTTTTTTTATGCAGATTAATGCAGATTTTAGCTCCTTGTGGTGAAGGCACAGGTACCACTGCAGTAACTGTGGCAATGCTTCCCTTTTTCAGTGAATATTTTTGAAAATAGTTTTCTAGGACAAAGAATAGATAAACATAAGTTTGCAGCTGCTTTAAAACATTAACAAATTGCTTTCTAAATTAAAAACAAGAAAATCAGTCCAATCTTTGTAGACTCCTGGACCAAACAAACACATCTTAGCATTTAGTAGTATTTTGTCAAATGAATTTATTTAATGTACTTCTCAATATAAAGGTTTCATCTGCATCTTTTAACCTCTGACTGTTTTGTCACCTGTGTTACATATAGACAACAATTTTGCACTATGACAATAGAAGCTCTTCAACAACTGCCCAGTTCACACACTTGACACACTCAGTATGTGTCTAACCACTGTCATTATTTACAAACCACAGGACAGAAGGAGGAAATGCATTGTATGTGTATATGGGCCTGCGTCACAAACCACCAGGGGGCATTGTGTATTCAATAATGCACTCAGAAAATTACCATAGAGGCAAAACAGTGTGCATTGTCACTAACTGGCCTCCAATGAAATATTGTTGACAGGGCTCAGGGAAGTGCTGCAGGTTCCAGTGAGCAGTCTGTGCACTCTGCCGAGGAGGAGGAAGATGAGGAAGAGGCTGCCGCCGACCAGAAGAGCCCAGTCCTCGTCTTTAATTAAGTATCTGAAACATCAATTTAAATGTAAATATCGGTGGTGCAGCACCACTCATGCGTAAATTAGAGGGTTGGCCCAGCCACATTTCTCTCTCTCTTCCAAGTCCCTTGCTCACTTACGCTGACATCTGCTCACAGCTGCTTGGCCCGGGGCTGTCCCCCTCTGCACGCGCACATGCACACTCACATGCACACACTACTCCTATTCACAAAATTTTACAGGCACACTTACTTACACTCTTTCAAACCTTTAGTTGGTGACAGTGTAAAGGCTGTCTCCTGCTTGTTTTTTTTTTGTTTGTTTTTTTTTTTACTGATTGTGTGTCATATACTGTAATGCAAAATGGATTTAACAGCTTCAGTCACAGCATTAAAAGCCCAGTATGTTGTTACATGTCAGCAACATTGGGTTTTTAATAAGATCTGCAAAGTATTATGATTCTGATGAGCCCATTGAGTCCACTGCGCAGAGGCATTTTTAAGCAGCTCACCTATAGAATGGTGACTGTAGTTTTGCTTCCTTAAAAAAAGTGTGTTTGTTTTAAAGCTGCAATAGTTCTTTGGTTTAACATAACAAAGGGTCACATGACGATGTGTAGCATTAAGGGTGTTGCTTAACACGGCCATAACCAGGACTTTACAGCATTGAGATTATAAGTATGATTCCCAATAAATGATGGGATGTTTCAGGTTGCAGCCCTTCATCAGACAGGAAACAGGTAGATACACACCTAAATATAGATCACACATGTCCTGTGTGATCTATATATATTTGTGTATATATATTTATATATATATTTGTGTGTGTGTGTGTGTATGTATAAATATCAGTGTGTTTCTACTTATTTTATGTCTGATCATTTGGTGAGATATACCATTAACATTACTGGAATCATCATCTAGTATGCAGACTCTGTTTTCTGTGTTTGTATTTTGTTTCTGTCACACACCTAGCACTGACTTTTTAGATGTGTGTGCTTTTTTCTCCTTTTAATAAGCATGATTCATCACACTGTAACCCAAACCCTGTAAAAATGTTGACCGATCATAAAAAATAACAATTTAAATTTTTTGCATTTGAATTAATAGTTATCAGTATTTAAGAGTGGGGGTTTTATTCTACAAACCCTTTTTATCACTGCCAGAAATCTTTAAAAATCATCTTAATTTAGTGTTCATTTATGTTTTGTTTGGTACTACCCCCACCGTGAAGTTGGCCGAGTTTGTTTTTTGCTTTCAATGCACTAAGTTGTCACCTCTGATCCACTGTCGCCAGAGCTATTGTTGACATTCACTTTGTAAACTATCCTTCTCTATATTCTTATATTCTTTATTTGGGGGCTTTCTGATAGAGTAAGTAATGTGAGTAAAAGCATTACATTTATAACAGTTTTAACAATGTGGAGGTTGAAAAGTTATCCAATATAATTGCATTTTCTCTCCCTCTATATACAAACTTTTGCACCTCAGTGGGCAGAAAAACATGGTTGGGTGGTTGTTCAGAGGTGTGCTTGTGCCACTAACTGCCCCTTCCGCTTACTTGCTTTTCTGCTTGCTTTCTGGATTCACCCAAGTGGCGCGACTGGCCTTTACCCAGCTTGCTGGCCCATCAGGACACAGCTCATAAAGAAGAACCTCCTTTGATGGAAGGGAGGAGGGAGTGATTTAATGGAGGGGTGGCGGTGATCTCTTCTTACAGCCCCCTGAGGAGTCCCTCCCATCTCATTGCTACCACCAGTGGGGTAGTCAGAGGCCCCATTGCGGTGGTCATGGAGGAAGACTTCGGTCTGTATTACCTTACTAACCTCGAGCACATTTAATTAACCAGCTCATATTCAGTCATTTAAGGGTGAGGAAGAGAGCTAGGAGAATAGAGGGGGGTGTAGAGAGAGTATTGACAAGAGCACAGACACTGAGCACTGACAATGTGCCCAGTATGTGCCTTTGTGTATTTTCCCTCAATCTAGATCATGGCATTAGAAGATGACACCCTGGTGTAATGCTTCGGGAAGATCTTGACTCAGGTATAAGACTCAACTAGTGTTCAATCTGCAACTGCCAGTTTGCTGATGGATTGTTAACTGCAGCTAAAGGAATTAGGATTGACATGTTCACTCTGCAGAACAATGTAGCTTTTAAGTGGCGTAGTCTCCGCTCTGTATGGCTTTACGTGTATGAGAATGTGTTAATCGGCTAGACAGTGCTAATCTGAAGTGAGAGATTTCAACAGGTTGGCACATTTCCATAGGATTTCTCTCTGTTAAAGCTATTAAGGCTGACCTTCAGAGCTGAGACGGGTATTGAATTAGTACACGCACTCTGCCAATCATGGTTTCATTCAGAGATGATTTTTTTTAAATCATGTTGTTGTTGTTGTTGTTGTTGTTTTCTAAAAAAAAAAGACTAATGAACTAAAAACTGTTTACATTCTCAAGTAGTCAAACATTCATATCCTCTCAAGGTCTGTGCTGATAATCCAACCAATTTTCCTGATTTTTCTCTTTGCTGAATTTCAAGAACAAATTTTTTTCTCCTCTTCACCACAGCAAACAAAAAAGAGAAAATCACTACAAGTTAGGTTACATGACTTGACCTATTTAAGTGTTTTTCTTCTGATTTATGACTGGTCAAATCATTATATCTGCAGTATTATAAAAACAAGTGAGACTCAACTGGTATTCTTAGTTAAGGGTATTCTTTAAACTGAAATGATGTAATTTGACTGCAAAAAGGGTTGCTTGACATTTTCCTTCCACATACTGAATCTAGAGAGTTTTGTTTTGTCCTGGACACTGTTTTTTCCTACAGTATAATTGGGTATTCACACTGCTCTGAAGTCCATCCTTTAGTTTTTTGTGTGAGAGAACCAAATCAGGTTGACCAAATCATTAAAACTGCTTGCACACATCAGAAAACACTGAAATTGTATCTCCTTAACCATATCCCACACATTTTGAAAAAGAACATCCCATCACCACCTTCTTTGGTTTGATGGACACACTGACCAACTTTTCTTTTTTTGCACTTTTACTTTCAGAAATAAGTCAGTTTATGATCTATATCTCTTCACTTAGCTCACTGATTTCATCAAATTCCTCCATGTAAGATGGAGGAGAACAAGTACATATATAGATAAAAAAAACAAACAAGATATCAGAAGACTAAACACACATACTGTTACTGAAAATGGCCCCTTAATGTCTATCAAGCAACACTCTTCAAAATGTAGAATATGAATTAGAATTTATTGGTAACTCCCCCATTGATGTAACCAGAGTGTCATGTATTTTAGAACTCGTTGTTCATGTGTACCTCCCAAGTTAGAGCAATGGAAGCTTTGGTCAGTAAGAGTGGGGATTTGTGGCAGGAAACCAACTAACTGGTAAGCTTTTCCCAGCGCTGGTGCCCACTGGCAGCCATCGGCAGCGGCAGCTCACAGCTTGTGCTTTGGAGGACCACCCCTTGCCATGGTGAGTAATTCCCCTGTCATTGCTCCATACACCCACAGCTCAATGCTGGCTGGCATGGCTCCCTGTGCCCATTCTTAGTCAACAGGATTAAGCTTGCTTAGCGCGAGCTCTCTGGGATCACCTATACTCCGTATTCTACACTCACAATGCTGGCTCGCCAGTTTGGCTACAACAGTCTGTTTTTTTTCCTCCCCTCCTCTTCCTCTTTGAATTGGGTGCATATAAATGTTCCCTCAAGCAGAGAGAAGAGAATTGAAAGGAGGCAGAGGCCAATCTTATCCAGGCCTAAATAGGAGATCTGAGTTAATTTGTAATACAATTAATAAATTGGGATTCATTTGAATAGACCAAAAACATTGGTTGGGTGCGGTGTCAGATTTTTTCTGAAGGTTCACAGTAAGTCTGGTAAGTTCCAACGAAAAGCCCAGTTAAAACAGTCAGCATAACACCAAGCTCCCAAAAATGAATCCAACTGGTAACATTGTTCATTCAAGATTGTTCGATGTCACAAAATATTTTTATTAGCAACAAAATGAGTTTTGATTGGCTTTGTCTGACTGCTTAAATGCCACACTGTTTTATTAAATTGTCATGATGATGTATGCAATAGACTGTAATTTTGCAAAAAAACACATTTGCTTACAACATGTTTTGTCGTAAAGACATTTCAGAAGGTTCAGAAATTTAGAACTGGATTTGCAAAGACCCTCAATGTGCTACAACAGGTATGACACACTTCATATATATACAATGCCTTTGCTGGCTTGATTAAGTGATAAACTGAAAATAGATTTCAACTTTTTTGCAGCTGAAACAGTCACTGCAGTAGCAGATGGCAGACACACTGATGAAAGTAATGTGTAAATTTAGGAGATTTTTATAAGGAAGTTTACAATAAACAATAAAACATGTATAAACACAACCAAGTATGTCACTCTTTTTTATGTCTCTGTTTTTCATTAATGCTACTAATTAGCTAGCAACCCACATTTGGAAGAATCACTGAGCACCAGCACAGACAGGCATGAAAAATCACTCACCTTTCGGTGAAATTCGCCACTTTGAAACCAAAATAGGTGACATGCGTGAATCGTGTAGATCCAATGAGAATTTTTTTTTATGGGGGGGGTATGGACGGGACATGGAGGTATACCAGAGATTATCAGTTAACTGCAAACATGTGCGCGTGCCTGAAGGGAGCCTTGAATTTGATAAAACATTCGCTCTACAATCACGAGAGCATGGAAATGTCAGCATGAAGGGTCTCGCATCACCAGTTTTTTCTTTGGGAAGGTAGGGGAATACTGCTACCTGATTGGTTTGTGAAGTATACAAGCAGTTCGCTCACACAGACCAAAATATTCGGCAGCTATAAAGAAGACGCCTCGCCGATTTGGAAAGTGGCATATAGCTAACGTTAGTTGCCTAACTGAATTGCCGTGGATCAATGTTTTTCAGAATGTATCAACCAGGCAATACTCATTGGAATGTAATGTTATTTAGGAATGTATCACCAGGAAGTATACAGTCTTATCTTTTTCTTGCACTATTTTGATTTTTTTTGCCACTGTTACTCCATGAAAAGTTGTGCTGTTGCGCATTTCATTAGAGAAGTTGTCAGTCTCATTTCTTAAATAGCATAATGTGACCATGTATTAGGCCTGCACGATTAATCGTTCCCTTATCCAATGACAAAGCGCCTTTTGGTCACGCGATCCACGGCACGCAGAATCAAATAGTTGAGTTGAAAGTTTCTGAGGAGGGA
>JAPZDY010000024.1:1019958-1048773 GCA_029783645.1 Ctenochaetus hawaiiensis
GTTTTAAACAGAAGAGAGCTAAAGTCTGACAACACTGTCTGGCCTGAATCTCTGGCTTCACTAACTCCACGAAATCTCTTACTCAGCATTTCTTTCATCTGCATTTCTGAAAAAGAAAAAAGTGTATATATTTTCCATATTCTAAAGCAGAATATGAAAGTATTGACTACAAAATTTACTTTTAGAAATCTAAAACTTTCAGATTTTATCAAGTAAATGATGATAAAACTACAGCTGCCATTAATATGACACACTACTCACCTCTCTTGTGTCAAGCCAAGACATTAAGCCCATGTTTATCCAGGGCTGTTGGCAATGGTCTCCTTTGAACAAAACCACAGAAGAAAAAAGGTCATGTTTAGGTCATGCTTTAGAAATGTGCATGATTCTAATTGTTTTAGGGAATTTGAATGATTTTTTGTTCCTCTGACTTAGGTCTCTGAAATTACAGTTTCATTTTGACACCAAGCATTGTCTTTCATTGTTGATTAAAAAAACCTCCATTGGCCTTGGATGACAATTGCAATAAACCATTCAAGTGAGCAATTGATAAAATTTTGCTGCTGTAACTCAGGGTGGAACATACTGGTTTAAGAGTAAAATAAAACTTGCACAGGGGGATCTATCCCTTAATCATTTTAATGTCCTGAATCCCCAGTGACATGCATTTTGCCTAATTATAGTGGGCTGCAGCCTCAGTCTGTGTTCACTGAGGTTTACATATCAAACAGGTAATCACCAAGCCAGCTGTCAACATAGAGGCTAAGAGTTCAGTCTGGCCTGAAGTGCTGTACGGGGGGCCAGCAGCTTGTCTGTCTGCATATTGATACCACTGCAGCACTCGTTTATGGCAACAGTAGTTGTGTTCCTGCTTACGCTCCATCTTTGGGTCTCTTTTTCTCTTTCAATCCCTGACTGTTCAGGGACATGCTGAAAAGAGGGAAAATTCAGCCAACCTTGAAAATAGCTGAAAAACAAACAAAAAACAGTATGCTCTTCTTTTCTTTCCAGATCCCTCTACCACTCCATCATCTCTCCTGACAGACAAGCACGTGCATGCAGGCCAGACATATACAACTGACACATGCTGCACTTTTAGGGTGTATGTGTGTGTACATGTGTGTGGGGAAAAGACAATCATCATCAGCTGGCAGAGCCCACGTCTGCCTGATAAAGCAACCACACACTCTCTTATAACCTCTCCCGTTCTCTTTCTTGCTCTCTTGCCTCCCCTGTTCACAACTGACTCTGCACCTTCATTTGCATGGAGCAATTGGCTCTCGGCGGCAGTGTGTTGTGGCCAGACAAGTGTAGCATTACGGGGGGAACAAGTTACCATGGGGGAAGGTTAATACAGACAATAAGGAAGACAGATAATGGGAATTGGGTTCCTGTTTTTCAAACCTCTTATCAGGCCCGGCGCAAGAAATCAGGTCCCTGTTTTTAATAAAGAGGTGGGGGGTATTTAAAGGGCCAGCTCTGTCAAGAGCACTGCTGTCATGTCCCTACATGACCACTTTTTTTTCTGTGACATTTCCACAGATTGGCTGGGGGTAGAGGGAGCAGTGGGTGATGGTGGTATGGTAACATGGTGTGATGAGGCCTGCCCTGACAAAAAGTCCATTGTGCTGCCTCATCCCCACATTGTTCATTTATCAGTCTGTTCAGAAAAAAAAAGATCCTTGAAAAAAATGCATTTATTAAACATTTGGAGGCAGTTGTTTTTGTCTGTCTTTAAATGTTTTATTTTGCAAAATCTTGTCATTGTCAAAAAGCCAGTCTGACATTGCTCCTGTCTCTGCCTCTTTCTCAGTAACTTTTTCTTTTTCCTGTCGTCTTCAACCTCTTCCTCTCTCCCTGCCTTTGTCAGATGTCCGTGCAAGCTACTGTGTTTGCAAGTTTCATTGCAATGTAAGCACTGGTGCTCTTGGTAGTAGCTGTGGCATCAGCCTGTTACTTAAAAAAATACTTTCTATAAGGATGTGGCTTCACCTTTAGAGGATGGTTTAGCACAAAACCAGCCCAAACAACAAAGATGACTGCATGGGTGAAGGCTTGTTACTTTAGATAACACTGAGACATGGAATATACCAATAGAAAATCTAGTCAAGTCAATATAATTTATATAGCACCAAAAAACAAGTTAAGCTGTCTCCAGACACTTTGCTTCTGGATTAGGTCTATATGTGGCTCTATAATTAACTGGTACCCAGCAACTGAAATATCAACAAATATATGGTTGTGCACATCCAAATATTTTGAAAAAGGTGCATGGTCAAAAAAGATGAATCATTTCAGCAAAAAAGGAAGGGACTGCACACCGAAGCTTTCACTAGATGCAATCTTTACTGTGGCATCCCCTAGAAGTTTTCTGTTATGTGCCTTAGGCGTTGACTTTCTATATTTGCCTTGTAAGTAACCACTTCTAGGGGATGCTGTAGCTCAGGAGGTAGAGCAAAAATCAAAAAGGCTGTCCTTGAAATTTGTCTAATATGAGAGTTAAAGGACATATCCTGGTCAAAAATAACACCCAGATTTCCTCAAGTAGTATTGAAGGCTAGGTTTAAACTATTCAGTGTAACTATATCATTAGATAGTGTGTTATTATATTGTTTAGGGCTAAGCACTATAACTTGTGGTTTGTCACAATTTAGCGGTTAAAAAAAATGCACGTCATCCAGGTCTTTACATCCTTAACCTGCTTACATTCACCAGATCACTAGTGATCCACTGAAGCTATTTACTAGGCACAACACAAATTTAAGTGCTTAAATTTTTGTCTTTTTTGGATATGCTTGACAATTTTGACTCGTTCAGTTATTCACTAATGAATTCATTAATGCATACATGCATTTTTGGCCTAACAGTTTTTTGTTAAAAGCTCTTTCATCTCAGTATTTTTTAAATAGGCCCAAAAAGGTACATGTCAAAAGTGAGAAATGCTTGAAGTTTGTTTAACTTATTAGTATGATCTGGTTTTATTGAATGGAATTGGGTATCATCTGCATAACAATGAAAATTAATAGAGTGTTTTCTAATAATGTTATCAAAGGAAAGATTAGGGAAGGTGAATAGGATAATACTAATACTATTAGTCCAAGAACCAAACAATGTACAACTTTGTGACTAACTTTGATGTTTACATAGGATTCATCTGTAAAAAGTAAAAATTGAAGGATAAATACAACTCAAATCAGTGCAATGCTATTCCTTTACTACTTATTAAATGTTTCTATAGAAGTGGGGTGGTCATTGGTTGCAAATGCAGCATTGAGCTCTAACAAGACAAGCACAAGAGCACTTGGTCTGATACCAAAAGAGCATCATGAGTAACTTTTATCAGTACTGTCATTGGGCTGTGGGGTATGCTAGAGTTGATATGAATTTCTTATACACATCTGGAAAAGTAATTTTAGATTCCCTTAAGGAGAAAGTATGCCTTTAATGTCCCACATTTTTGAAAAGCATCAATTTTCCCAATTTTTGAGATTATATTTATAGTCTAACGATACCTGAGCTTAAACCAGGCTTCAAAAAACTAATAAAACAATCACATCTCTGTCCTCTTTCCAATTTTTTCTTTTCTACTTGCAAATTGCTGCTTTGCTTGACCAAAAACGAAATTCAGTAGACAGCCTTTTTTTTCTTTTTTATTACTTAAGGAAAAAATAAAAATAAGTCAGTAAAAAAGTCAGTAAATGTTCTCCAGTAGTTGTTAATAGACTGCTCAATACACAGAACAATGACCTTAATCTTTTAAAATATAAAAAACAATGAAATATTGTCTCTCCTACAGAGCATAAGGGGCAAATATTTGAGACTGTAGGATTCAGTACAGAAACAAAGGATTCACTGCCACAATACCTTGTAAAGTACAGCATTGCACATCATCAGTATTGCTTTTTTAAGTAATGTTTTAAATTTGTTCCGATGTAGTGTTGCGCAAAACTAAAGCAAAATTCAACCTTTTGGCTGATGACCCTGTTTCTTTTTTTCCTTTTTTTAGAAAAATGACCAGAGTCGGTCTGATCATGTTTTTAGAAGAGTGGTCAGAGTACATAGACACTACAACAAGGTGTGTGACTTTGATGGTGACAGTTTGCATCCTGTATCTTTCAGACTACAAGCAGGTAGTTTAGGTGCTAAAACCTTCACAGTAGTTGAGGCAGATTAGCAAACAAATTTTCCTTTTTGGAGCCATATGGTTTAGACTGGCTAAATTATAGTTCTTATATATTTATGAGCACTTGTTTGGTTTGAGGATGATAAATCTTACAAAAAAAGACAGGAGAAGATAAAAACATCAGACATCGTCCTTGTCTGAAAGGGATGAACATGACAGAGGGCAATGAAAACTATATTGTAACAAACCACAGTATAGCTCGTCTTGATTGCTACTTACAGGTATTAGCACATTTCACTGCTCTGCAGCTTAATTTAAATACTCTCCTCTCACTGTTACCTGTCTCCCTTTTCTCCCTGCTCTCCCTGCAGGTAAAGGCAGTAAATTACTATGCACCCACACGGGTCCAAACCAGAATACAATGTCTAGGCTTCTTTAGCTCTTACTTTAGGAGGAAGTCAGAGGAGGAGGAGGACAGTAAGAAACACAGGAGACTGAACACCCCACACTTGATATGAAGTTCCTGGGTTGTCTGGACTCTCTGGAGGGTGTGTGTGTTTGTTTGTGTGCATCCGTGTGAAGGGGTTTGGGTTAGATTGACTAGTGGTGGTGTTGGTAGTGGTGGGGTCTTAATCATCCCCCAGCCAGTCTTTGGCATTCTTGTCAAGTGGTTCTCATCAACATGACATTAAAAATATTTATTAATTATCTCACTGACTTGATGAGTTTTCTCTGATGCATACATCCACACAGACACACACACACCTTTCAAAACATTCTGAAAAAAATAATGGGAATATGTGTCATCCCCATTGTCTTGATTCATTTCAAAGGATCAGTTGTTACATACTTTATAGCCTGTTGTGAGAATCTAGCCATAATGCTGAAGTTCATGGAGACTTATGGAGCCACCACTAATGTAAATATAGTTTTCCTGCTCCTCTCATCTTCTGATCTCTCCCTTGTCTCAGTAAGAGCTTTGCTATATTCAGAGTAGTAGGTATTTTGGATATGGGACGATTTTTGCAACCTGACACACTGTCAAGTTAGATACTTACAGTCAAACAAATTTAGTCCTGTGGCTGCGGTTGAAGAGTTTCCATCATATTGGTGTAAGCAAACTGCACTGCACTGTCAGCAGCTATGGTAAGAGGCAATATTTGTTTGTGATGAGCTGAAAGTCACTCTTTTTAGTGTTGTGCCTTGGAGTATTTAAAGGAATAGTATAACATTTTGGGGATCGTGTTTATTCACTTGCTTGCAGATTAATCTCAAGTACAGAGCTGGAAATGGCATTTAGCTAGCCTAACTTTACATAAAGACAAGAAGCAAGGGAATATCTAGCCTCTTTAAAAGTCAGAAAATTCACTTACCAACACCACCAAACTCATTAAGACATTGTACAGCTGTATCTTCAGCGTGATAGTTCACTCTCCACCTGGGAAACAGCCACTGAGAAAATCTTTCTGGAGCTTTTGGAACACAACTATTATGTCATGTCTCACAAAATGTGCTTACACAGGTTCAGCATACAAAATACACCACCTGTTGTCATTTGAGCAAGTTAAGCTTGCTAACCAAAGTCATTTGTGTGAACTTTGATTTGAGAAAAGTTTGTCACATTCTGATCCCAAGGTCAAAAAAGAAAACAAACATCCATGCTCAGAATTAACTTTTGTTTTTTTCAGTAAGATACAATACGATACAATAATGTGATTAATATCATGATACAATATCAAAATAAGATATCAATCATGCAACTAATGTCAACCCCCTTCAATCAAATGTACAATGGCTGGTTTTTAATCTTACCAATATTATACTCCTGTATCTGGACCTTAAGAAGTTCATTCGAGTAGTTGTGGAAAACAAGGTGTACTAAGTTAGCAGGGTATACCTGTTATTTATGTGTTAGATACATCTTATCTTATGCTGGCCACGGTTTTTAGTCAACAAAAGGTGGTTGTAGATCTAAATGGAATCTTTTTGTTTTAGGTACGATGAATGTATTACTTTAGGTACTTGCAAACCAAAATTTATCTGTTTAAAGAATCTGAAAAGACTGACGTGATTAGCTGATATGACATTAGAATTATATTTAATAAAATGCTGTCAAACCCCACCTCTACTTAATGGAGAGTAAATACTGATAGTTTAGGCCAATGTCTAGTATTTCTGGCAATTAGAGGTGCATGTTAGGTTGAGTCAAATGAACTATATAAGTATTTGTATTTGTGCTATTATGCTATCAAGTAGAATAGTAAATCACATTTAAAAGTTTCATATCCTTTGGAAAATGACAGAACTTTATGGAACACAAGGAAGACACAACAGGATTTGAGTACACATACTATACTTGTTTATTGTGCGGTGACTGCCTGTGACCTTAAGGAGCAGAGCTAAAATGTATATGTAACTACTATGTGACTATTTTTAGTCAACATGATTCCTGCTGCAAACTTAGTTCATCTCTTAACCGGCTTGATTCTCTCTTTGTTTCTGTTTTAACTGTGTTTGCACGTACAGTATCTTTGTGTATGCGGCTTTGTTCATTTTGTGTGTGTGGTATGAGTTTGACTGATGTTGTGGCAGTAGCCAGAGCAGCAAGAATCCCGAGTAGCAGCTGACAGTGTTCTCCTGCAGGTCCGTTCCTGGTATCGATCGCCTGAGCCTGACCAGGTGTATGCCTGGAGAGAGGGAGAAAAAGAACAAGATCAGCCATGCAGGCAGAAAGACGGTGAGTGGGGGAGTGAGAGGAGGAGAGTGGGAGGACATGGCCGGCTGGGTTGACTCTAATGGAGGACGGTAAGAGGGGGAGGGCATGTGGAGACATCAGTTGTACTGCAGGAATCTTATGGGACAGCCATGAAAAAGAAATAACTGAAGAGTAGGACCTCAGTCTACATTCCAATCCTTACCTTAAGTCAACAGCAGTGAGAAAAATCTGCAAAAATGCCATCTTAGATAAAAGCGATGAAAATTAGTTTTATACTTAAAAAATTGAAGCTAAGACAAAGGCTAGAAGGAACTTGAAAAGGGTAGAACCACTGCTTCTTCCTTTCAAAAGATGTTCTCTGGGCATGTCTAATTGAAAGCAAACCCAGAACACCTTGGTTATCGAGCCTGTCTGTCTGTTGTACATTCACTCAATAACTGTATGATTCCTAAAAGTTACTGCTAGTAACTAATGTATGTACGGTACTGTGCCATACAGTAGTAGTTCACTATTTTATACTGAGTGTTGCAGAGGCTAATTAATTAACTTAAATATATTTGGCTCATCATATCTTTAACTTGTGCTGGGCTTGTGTGGGTTATGGTTGCTCTATCAGAGTTTGCTTTCTCTTTTCTCTGGAAAACAGGGGTAATGAGAGTGGTGTTTAAAAGGTGCATTGCCAGAGCCATCGCCTAAATGATGCTAAAAAGTTCAGAGCTAGAGGGAACTTCACTCTTGGCAAAAATCCTTGTTTACTTTCACTGTCATTGACCTTTTCCACATAAAATGTAATTATTGATTCCATTATATAAGAAAGAAGGTATGAATTATGGACACATGCAGCATTAGCAGACTCAAGTCCTTTAGAGCTCGCTGGAGGCAAGCAACCACATTGGCAAAAATCAAATCCATGTGTAGGTTTTAGGCTTCAGGTGGCCAGTCAAATTCTCTTCCAGTTGGTTTAATTCCTTTTAAATAAGAAATAAGATAAGTTTACAATTATGCCATTGGCAGACAACCTGCAGCACTTCAGTAACTTCACACTCAAAGTTCCACCATTTGTCTCTAATTCACTGGAGCCCTAATGTAACTTGGTAGGCATGTCCAGGAGTAAGCTCTGCATGTCTCCATTTAGTTTCATCAGAATGTGTGAAAACATCTTAAATTACCAGCAAATATGTGATAAGCCACACCTACTCACACCAATGAATTTGGAACAGCATTTGCACCAAGAATCTTCTGAGATTCTGTCCGTTCAGTTGTTCGGGCACACATTTTTGGTGTTTTAGGTGTCCCCTAGGGGTCAGGCCTCAGATGCTTTGGTAGGTCCAATTTCTGGTCATACTCTGAAGATATTTATTGACTCAACCATCAGTGAGTTATGGCAACTTTCCGGCTGAACTCCACTCATTGCAAACACTATCTTGCTAAAAAGACATTTTTATTTTCATTCTGAGACTCTGTGCTAGTTTTGGTGGTGATAGGCTAAACATTTATAAAGTTATTGTTATTTTACATTATTATTATTATTTTAAAATGGCAGAAAATCTTGCCTGTGCATAAAATATCAAGTCAATCAAACTTGGGGTTTAAGATATGATTCCAAATTTTGACTTTAATTACAGCCCCACTATTTGACTGATTAGGATCATGTTTTTTGGGAAGGTTATGCACATTGTTTCAAGCAAGCTTCATTTTTTTCTTTACTACAGCTCATAGAAATCTGCAACATGGTTTAAAATAACAAATAATAAGTGTAAACCAGCATGATAAAGTTATAGGGTTCAGCAATACCAGTGTGTTCTGTATTTACTACCTGAAATATAAAAGGCTTTCAGTCTTTATATTAACTAATGAAGTCCTAGCATAATTTGAGCCAGATACAAAACACTTTTGCATGTTTAAGACCTGTAAGTTTTTTCTATAATCATCTGTCATTCACTACTCTCATGCACGGTCACTCGTAATGTCCTTGCTGTCATGGTCCAGGGCTGTCAATTGAGATATTAGCTGTTCTCATCAGTAGATCACATCTGTCCAATAGCACCATGACACACCCTCATTGCAAGCCCACCATCTTGCACCTGTCTTTTTTAAATATGACTCTCTATCTACCTTTAACTCATTCATGCTGCTGTTGTGTGTACCCTCCATCTCCCATCCACTGCCGGTCCTTGCAGATTCATCAGTTTCATCATTTCAGCAGCCTTTCAGTCCCAGCAGCCTTACCCATCACCAGTATTTGGACTCCATAGGAGGATTACAGGGATTACAAAATCTCCTTGTTGAGTCTCAGCACCAAAGACTCTCTGACAAGACCTATATATCATATATTATCAGTAATAATGAGCAAATATTTTACCTAATTCACTTGTCTGTTCTGATTGAAGTGTTGGTCATGCCCCAAAAAAATGAAAACTCTGAGAAAAGGCATCTTTACCTTCAGCTGGGACTGTGGGCCCATGTTTTCCTGTGCAAACAGTTACCTGCTTGTACATTGCAAGCAATGTGTCAAATTGCCTTCACATCCAACTTTTTGCAGTGATTTGCAGTGATTAATGAACAGAGATGCACCTCTTATAAGTGTATGTCATCATTGTTTCATTGCTTTCTGGTGCTGAGAGAGTGGATCACAACTTACGATTGTGGAAGTTTTTTTCTTAACTGTATCGATCTGTTTCAGACTTGTTTCACCCTGATCAGTTGCCACTTTACATAACTATTTGTAAGGTTTTGCTCATATTTATTTGCCTTTTTTTTAAAATAAGATCTCTAGGCCCTTTTCCTTTAGTCATCACATATACCCAGGATGTCTAAATCAAAATCTTGACCTGTAAACCTTCTCTGTTTCCCATTCAAGTACAAATCCCTTGATCTTGTCTTTCTCCCTTTCTTCTAAACATTGAAGCTGAGCAGGATTTATGTTGTAGGCTCACTGGCTGCCCTGTTTTTTTTTTTTTTTTAATATAAGTGCTGTAAACCCTTAACAGGCTAATGCATTAACTATATCCTCTTTTTAAAATCCTAACCTACCCCCTCCTTCCTTACCCCGCAAGCCAGCTTAACCATACACTTACCTCCTTCTACTGATATCATTTAGCAAAACTTATTCAGACCCTTACTTGATAGCTGAAGCCCCTACAAGCCCACATTCCTCCCTGGGAGTGTTGAGATGCTTTAGATACCCCCACCCCTTCTTTGGTATTTAAGGGAAAAGTTTCAGTGTGTCTTATCTCAAAATCATCATAATTTCAACTGCTACAGGGTTGCTGGTGAAAAGTCATAACCCTCTGAGGAGGCACTTATTGTATAAGGTAGATAGGAAAGGGTCAGACAGCAGCTGGATGTCACTTTGGTCATCAAGACTGTCCATCTGGTTAACAAAGGAGTGGACAAATCATGGACACCCCAGTTCAAATATGTATTATTATTATTATTATTATTATTATTATTATTATTATTATTATTATTATTATTATTATTATTATTATTATTAATAACTACTTCATGTTTACAAGGCTGGACCAGCAACTAGCAAACCAGTGTGCCCCATTCTCTTACACAAAGATACTGAGTAAATAGATTGATGGATGGTTATTGTACTTGTCCTCATATTTAAGAATTATGAAAAACGTGTTAAATTAAACAAACCCATTCAGCCAGCTAGAAAGGAGTACTTACACAGGCTGTGGATGCAAACAATGCAAACAAATGCAAAACAGGAAATACAAAAACTTTGTATACCCCCTATCCCAACAGAAAATACTTTGCCCTCCATAGCAATCAATAAAAAATCAACCCCCCCCCCCCCTTTTAAACCAGTCCCCCTCCCAATAAAATATGGAAGGATCCCTAACCTCACCCAGCCATGATATCAGGGGCTCTTAAAGTACACATGAACAAGCAGCAAGATAAAAAGTAGTTGTGGGATACCACTTATCTTTAGGATCCAATACCAAGTAATACCCAGGCTGATATTGTCGACACCAATACTATATATGCACTTTATTTATAATTTAATTTGATAACTACATATGTTATATGCATATTTTGCAATTTCCCTATGAGGATTAATATAGTTTTTTTTTTTTTTCCTGTGTTCTATACTCAGAAGAGGAAAATAAGAAGTAGGCTGTAGGCCTGCCCATTTCAAATTATAGCCGCATAATGACAAGACATCAGTCTTTGAGGGAAATGCAAAGGTCCTTCAGTGGCTCTCTTTAAACAGTTTACCTCACAGAGCCTTAGTGCTCACATGACTTTGACAGGTGGAAGGAGAAATAGTTCCAATCAACTGGGTATAATTAGAACATCCTTGTGATAGCAAGTTACTTATGATAAAAGAGACCCAACCTAAATTAACGAGTTTAGATATCGATCCTTTTATATGAGAATCAATCTTAGTGCAGGAAACATTGGAATCAGATATCTCGATACTTTGGAATCAATCTGAACATCACTAATAAAAACTTGAACCACTGGAGGTCAGCAAAATCAAGATTCAGAAGATATCAAGTTACTTTGAAGATTACACCTGTATTATATCCTAAACTAAATGGCCACATCTGATCTACTAACAGCATAAAAACATTAATTAGTATACAGTATGCTGTATGTGATCAGGTTATGCCAATCAGGCACAAACAACAGTATCAGATGTCAGCCAACACACTCACTCAGCCTGGTCACAAAGTAAACGCAAATTTCCCCTGATTATATTTGTAAATCAAAACCCAATACATATAACATAGAAGAATTAATTTGTTTTATATTCCTTGGTTACATTTTTCGTGGAATACATTTGGAAGATTTAGAACGTATTTGTGCCTGCTGCTCCCCACCATTATATGCTTCAATTCATACATCTATTTGTGAGCCCATAAAACAGGCATTGACTACCCATGTAAATTGTGTTCCCCACAATAAATTATATGCATACTTGCAAAAATACATAACTGCTGTCGGTCTCCCCGCTCCATGTCACAGGCATACTAATAGCGCCAAGCTAGGAGGCCAATGATGCAACTTCCATTATTTTTCCATTTAGCTGTAATTTTGCAGAGGAAGTTAGAGTTGGTGAAATTGCTTCCCTCTGCCCTCCCCATGCTGTATTCTTCCCATCCTCACTCCTTGTCTCACAGACTGACTCTATATCTTCTAGTCACTGCTTTTCTTCCCTTCTCATTCAGCTTCTGAGGCACACGGGGGTTGTTTTCATCCTGGTGAGTGGATAGAAATCGCAAGTGACCTGTACACGCCTTCGGTTCAGTGGGCGATTTTGTCTGAAGCTGCTGAGGCTACAAGCTCAGGGGTTACAGGTCAAGTTATCCCACAGTGAAATGGACACCATGAGAAAGTAATGCAGGCCAAACCTGCTTTGTATGCCTGGCTTACACCAAGTGGATTATTGTATCATGAATCCTTTACCGCTTACTAAAAATCCTATGAAAATTAAGAATACATTTTTTTCTGCAACAGCAAACATCTGCTCTATTAATTACATGCCTTATTTTCTTTTTTAGATAATAAGAATAACATAAAAATAAGGCAGAACAATAAAAACAATAAAAAACTAAGAAAACAACTGTTTATCAGAATTCTTCTGTTTATTTGTCTCCACCACATATTCACAACAAGTCATTTAAAATAATTTAATCTTCACTTAAAACAGTGAGGCCATCTCGAGAGAAGGAGATATTTTTAAGATCACTGGTTGGTAAAGAAGAGGGCTCAATGCCACATAACGCAACATCAATAGACAAGGCAAAGACAATGAGTACAGCTTTATTAAGGGATTATGTGTTGGGCCAAAAAGCTGGTGACCTGCTCTCAATACTGTGTCTGGACTTATCTTGTGTAGACACAGATGGAGGACAAGAGCTGCTGCTGCTGTGCTAATATCCTGCTCACACCTGAGTAGCCTTAGTAGATGTGGTGTAACAGCTAGCCATCAACTGGAGACAAAATTTAAAAAACAAACAAACAAAAACAACAACAACAACAAAACTAAAATCAGGCTCTGACTTAAAGCAACAACCAACATTAGCTAGATTATGTCCTTTTTATCTCCTCATTCCCTATATCCTAGAATAAGATTTTTATTGTAAAAGATGCATATTAAGTTTCACTAGCCATGTGTGCGTTTTTTTGTTTTTTTTTGAATAAATGAAAGGCTACATTATATATTACTCTTTGGCAAGGTTTGGATTGTTGTTTTAGTTGGAAGTTATTAAAGATGTTGTGTCTTTTGCTTTTGGTCACTGTGTACTAATAAACTACACCTGTTTTAGTGCAACTAGTGCCTACATATAACCACAATAACAAATCAACAAATGCCAGTTATGCTTCAGTTGCTGTAAGTGAATCCTGTAGACTTTTGCCAGATTGGACATTTTGGCACTTAATTTTATCATTTTGCCAGTTGGCAGCTGTGTGAACTAACAACATTTCCTCATACTGTCAAAAGAAATCCTAATTTTGTTTTACAGCTGCAAAGTAGTTGTGTATTAGCATATTTTCTTTGACAAAGGGTTTCCTATGGACTAACAGTCATAGTGGTACAGTACAGTGCAACATGTAACATGTTTGTTCAATGAATAAAATTACCACAGTAGCATCTGTGCAGTATAGTTTTTCAGTATGTGTTAAACATGGACATTCTTATTGTTTGTCCATTCATCGAACACCAGTTCTCACATTTCCTAGAAAACACTGTCACATTCACCATCTAGTCAGCAAGAGCAAATATATAAACATCCCATTTCTAGCGGGGATGTGTCGACTGCCATTCAAAAATCCTTTATGTTTCGTAGATACTCGTAGCAATAACTCTAAAATAAAATTTTTGAGATAAACTTTCCTCTTGTTATTACTTAACATATATTCTTTTCTTTTTCTGCATTTTAGATAAGCACCATGATATAATTTTGTTTATACTTTCAAAAAAGACACAAATACAACAAACAGTGAACCTAAACAGCTAGGTCAATTAAAGAAAGGAGCAGCAGGTCTGCTGCTGCAGGGCAGGCTCCAGGAAGGATTTGGGAGACGATCCTTTGTATAATCCTTTTATAAAATGATGTCCTCTCACAGACCCTAGTTATGGTTAATGGCTTAAATCTGCACTCTGTTAGAGGACATAAATCTCCTGGATTGTAGTTTTTAGCTGTGTCACCACTTCCAAAGTTTTTTGTGCAAATCAGTGTAGGAACACAGAAAACACTTACTGTATAATCAAAATGAATTAGGATGATATTTTATGTATAATAATATAAATTTACAGAGATTTTTGTTACTGTTGCTTTTTTTTGCAGCAAGAGGTACAATGTCTGCATTTTACAGTTCGGAGGCAAATAGGGAAAGCAGTAGTTACACAACTGCACTATTTGTGGCTGTTTTTAGAGATGGCAGATATTTTACACTTGTGCTACATTTCTCTGGTCTTGGCTACAAAATGTTCAATCTCCTTACCAGTACTTTGTGCATTTAAAAAAAGAAAAAAAATCAAAGACACAGAGCCATGTATGGACACTTATTGCGTTAAACATTACTGGATCAAATGAGCCACCTAACAATTATTCACTTTTCACCAAAGACCCATAATGAAGTCCAGATATCGAATTGGTCAGCTGTAAAAAATATACCCATTAGTGTCCATGCTGTGCACTTGATTCAAAATGTTGTTGTTTGTTTTTTCTTACAGTACTGTTGCTAACAATATGCTGTCTGAACTTGACTGAAAGCTACTGTTACCATTGAAAATTGGTGTTCAAGTTGTCTCTGTGCCACTGCCAGCTCAGCTGTCAGTCAAACAAGGATGATGGCCTGCCCACTCAGAGGCTTAGAGACTAAAGAAACATTTCAGACTCCTCTAAAAGATAAAGAGAAAACAACAAAATTTGAATATCTTTTTGACACAGTTTATGGACTACATAGGATGACTTCTTTGAATTTAGCTGGCCATTTTTTAAAAGATTTTTGATTTGGATTCAAATAAGTATCTACATATTTGTCTATATTTCTTTCTCAATACATGGAGGAAACAGAGCATATTTTAAAGACAAACCAAATATGCTCGGCAAGATGAACATGTGTGAGTGATGCTTGATTTAGGCAGGATGGTTGGTGGGGGGGTTTACATACCGGGACCGAGGGCTGAAGGTCACTAGAGCTGTTGAGCACGCATACACACATGGCACAAAACACACACACTCTTAAAGTATTTCAATCACACACACGCATAATATACAGAGCCCTCACAGAGCTCTTATGCTTGGGGAAAACCAATAAAATTGCAAATTTCCCTTCATATTTTCACAATATCCTAAATAAACAGCAGCCTAGCTTTGCACATTTCCCCCTTTCTCTCTCTCTTTTCCCCTTACATTAAATATTAATCTATATGTGGCTGGCATAACTCTAATCAGAGGGAAGTCGACATAGGGAGACCATGGCTGCCCCTCTCTGGGTAAACAGCAGGGAGATAGTTACCTCCTCGCTCATTAATACACAGCACCACCAGAACCATCAGAACCATCCATCTCTCTGTCGTGACAAATTCACTTTCTGATTACCCTCCATGGAAACGTCTTTAAAAAGAATTTGTTTAAAAAGCATTATTAGACTAATATCAGGCAGACAGTTTGCGACTCAAAACAAAACAAAAAAAAAATCAGTATGTTATCCACTGAAAGACATAGATTACATCTAATTTAAAAACAGTACATTTGACCAGATGTCAGAGGCACAGTCAAAGCATAGAGCTGAGGCATGTTTAGCCTAGTTTAGTACCATCTCAGGCTAGAAGCAGAGGGTGAAGGCCTACCTAGCTCACATCAGTTTATTTACAATACCTTCTTTAGGTCTGGAGATACAAGTGCTCATTGCTGAGCTCAGCTTAAACACAGGTCATAGAGGTAAACTGCTAATGTGCCTCGCTCATTTTCATGCCATGAAACACCTTTTTTTGGTATATGTAGCGCTGTAAAAATCCTCAAACAAGGTGAGTGCTTCTTCTTGACCAGCAAAAACTAGGGCACAGTCACTGTTAACAGTGTTTAATGTTCTAAAAAAAATACTGAACATGGCACAGCTGCTTCTTTTACAACACAAGTCCACTGGAACATTTCTTATTGGGCCTTTGCAACATGTGAAGTTGTAATTATATGGTTTGGCCACTTTGTAAAATTTGCTTTAAGACCAGGCACAATTCATAGATGATTCAAAAATAGAAGAGGGAGAAGGATTCACATAGAACTATGATTCATTGATGGTTACAAGATATTATCTGTGATGTATGGTAAGTTAACTGCTAACAGCTAAGACTTTGTATGCCATTTGCAGCTGAAGAAGTAGGTGATAATTCAGACGGAGTGTGATTAGACAGCTTAAAACAATCGGATGACAAAAAACATGAAAAAATCCCAAAGAGCAAAATGTCACAGCCATGTTTTTCACCGTTATTAGTGCTGAATATGCCACTGTACTTTAAACTGAACAAAGCAGCCAGAAAAACTCTTAAGTTTAAACTATAGCAGAAAAGAGCAACTGTTTTTGCCTCAAAATTATTTTGCATTATGTTCAAGGAAAATGTTGCTGTGCTCACTCCGTTTCTTATAAGTGCAGTGCAAGTGAATCTGATAGTTCTACAGGCAGCACTATCCCTGATTTTAGCATGACACAGACTCTTAATTTATTAAATCTTTCAACATAAACATCTGAAGAGTCTGAACAGCTGTTTGATCTGAGCTCTTAAACTAATTTTACTGCATTTGTCACATATTTTTTCTTACCTAACCCATCAGCCAAAAAGACATAAACATAGAATGTCAGTATGCAAAATCATCTTTTCTGAACTCACAACTGATATGATGCTGGTCAGTTCCAAAATCAGCAGATGACATGACATTTAAGATCCCAGGAGCTGTACAACATTACAAAGAATCTATATAAATGCCCCACTCAAACACTGCACAGTCCAGTGAGAGTAAACTCCTCCTTTTCTTGCTCTTTTTTTCCCTACTCCCTCTCTCTACTACTCTCCTCAGCACAGAAGTGTGTAAGAGACACAACAGAGCTGTGACACCACAAGGGGCAGCAGAGGTACATGCGGCATTACCTGCAGCTTCTTAGATCACTTTGAACAGGTGGACCCTTTTTCTTTGTCTTTGATATCACAGAAAAACACAATAAAAAGACAGAAAGAAGGACAAAGTGAAAGAAACAGAGAAAGAAAGAAAGAAAGAAAGAAAGAAAGAAAGAAAGAAAGAAAGAAAGAAAGAAAGAAAGAAAGAAAGAAAGAAAGGACAAAAGGCAATTGGACAAAAATACTGAGCACAAAAACAAACAAGCATCAAACAAGATACAAGATAAATAGAGAAAAAGACAAAGCATGACAAACTCACAGAAATTTGATAAAAAAAATAAACATGAAGAGATCTAAAACAAACAAACCAACCCCCCCCAAAATGAACAAATAGATTAAAGCAGAAGGAAAGAAAAACAAAAAAAATCTGGAAAAAAAATTAAAAGATAGACAACCCATCAAATACACACTGCTAAAAATAAATGCTGTTGGAGACAAACAAATACAAAGACAATTAAAAATACAAAGAAAACAAAGTGACAAAAAAAACAATGAAAAAAGATTAAAAGAAAGTTTTTTGCTTTAATTTGGCAAAAAAAAAAGGATAAAGCAAAAGTACAATAATACTTATAAATAAATACAGTACTAATTTATAACATGCCCTCACACGCTCACTGAAATATACTTACAGACATGTCAGCTTCACTTGCAACCCATGAACATTTCTCATAGTGCACCAACATACTCTCTCTCTCTCTCTCTCTCTCTCTCTCTCTCTCTCTCTCCCACACACATGCACACACACACATACAGATCCTTCTGGGTAAACTGACAGTACCCACCTGTCACAGCTACTCTAACTAAAGCTGATCGCAGCAGAGGAGCAAAGATCAGCAAATAAAAAAACAAACAGTAGGACATTAGTAATACACAGATTTGGTGGTGTGAATGCTGGGCTTTTTATTGCTAACTGGCTGCTGATTAAGTTCATTTGTACAAATGCCACAAGATGACAATAGATGTAAAGCACAGGCTCAAAGCAATAGCACACACAAATCCATTCATTTAACAAATAATCAGATTTTTGGGGGAATCAGTTCTCGATTTTATTTGATTTCACAGAGCCCAACAACCTAGAGAAAGTCCCGTTAACAGCAAACATTAACTTAACATGAGAAGATGGGGATTTTAAAGATGATATGGACAACATTTATACCTATGCGTCATGACCGCAACATGTGCAACACCTGCTGGCGCATAATTCATTGAGCTTTTCAACCACCTGTAGGCCAGACATAAATAATTCCAAGAAAAGAAAAGTTTCTGAAGAAACCAGAACATTTAATGCTATGTGGGCAGAGTCGTTTGCTTTTACTGCTGACAAGAGTGGCTTGCCAGTCTGCTTAATATGTGGTGAGAAATTAGGTAAAAAGGTAAAAAAAAGAAAAAGATATATGCAGTGTTATCTTCATTTTAGATGTCAAAAGGGTTTTGCAGCTCTCTGTGTTTTCTGTTCTGTGGGAAACGGGTCCAAATGGCTCTTTGAGTGTCTAAGGTTGCTGACCCCTGCTTGAGACTGTGAGGACTTTTACTGCTCTTACTTGTTGTGTAGTTGGTTTAGATGTGCTGAATTGTACTTTTATACTTTGTAATCAGACGTTTTAGTTAAGAAACCAATGCGCTAACACCTTGGCAACTCCTAAGCCTCGGAGGTCAATGACAAGGGGGGAAAAGTTCAACATAGTTATACTATTGGCTCAGAGATCCTTTGGCCATATCAGATCTTGTCAGTAAACTCACTCAAATGTAAATATTATGATCATTTTGGACCCGACAATTTAAAAAAAATAATAATTATTTCACCTCTGCAATTTTTTTTTCAGGAAAATATACTCTTTAATTCTGCATCTTTCTAAAATTCTGTGTATGTATTAATTTTCAAAAACTATTTGTTTCCATGCAGTTGTTGTCTGTGTGACCTTTAATTTGGCAGCTGAAGGGTTAGTTGTATTAATTTTAACTGTGGTGGTTAAGAGGAAGAATACACACACAATATGCCTTAGCAGAAAACTGTATAATATTAAACTGGACTTAGTAGTTGATGCTGTAGCTTAATATAGTTTTGTAGATTAATTGCTTATGTGAATTTGGCCTTATTTGCTCACAAGAAAATTGCACAATAAAGTTATATTTATACTTAATTTAATCACTAAACAATAAAACATGAATTTTATTTAAACCTTACAGAGTTTGTTGGTTTGTTATGGAATTCAAATTTTCTACTTTTTTTTCCAAGCAGTTTGACTTATCAAAAGAGTGATCAAGGTTTGATGGTTATTTTTTTTTTAAAAAAGCATTCACATCTTACAAATACAATCAATCCTATGTTTGATTTGTCTGTTTCATTCCAGGCGGACTTGATTTTTACTCAAATGACTCACGCTGTCCACCCTCAGTATTTCCCTCTTTCTCTCCAACACTATTCAAAGTTTGCAATTCCTCCCTTTCTTTTTCACACCCAAATCTGACTCCCCTACTCAACTTATTGTCTTGCAGCCTACCTATGGAGTTTTAAGATAAACACTCATGCACACATACACACCAACAAACTGCCCCCCTCTCCCCACACACACACATTCTGTCAGAGAATCTCAGCTCCCTCTCTCCCCTCCTCCATGATGGACTGGGATTGGCTCTCGCTGTCACAGTGTGTGATTGCAACCTCCGTTTGACCTGCTGGGGATATATGGCATCCCCGGGTTATCTACATAATGCACAGGGAGAGAGGTGGAGAAAGCCATCTGAGAACAAGAGAGGAGGTGAGGAGGGGTGAAAGAGAGAGTGGCTGGATGAAAGGGTATTGCTGGGAACAGAGTTTGATTAGATAGACAACAGTGCTGGCTAAATGTTGCAGTTAGGGAGAGGCTTTCCAAATATCAGTGTGTTCGTGTGTCAGTGATAGTATATTTGTTTTCATGGAATTTTAAGGATGGAAAAATTTCATTGTATCTCATCTATAATATTAATTTGTGCATTTGTTCATGTATTCATGAGAATTGTGTGCTGGCATCTACACTTAAATATACTCTCACCGACGCCAATAGAAAAGCTTATCTTGCCCAACAACAAACAAAAAGCACCATATGACCCTCAGTCCTACCTCACCAAATATGACCTGAAGATAAAATTTTACCAGCTTTAAACAAGATTCAAAGGTTATTTTGTAACATTTTAAAAATTTAGTGTTCTCTGACTCTCTTGTCAACACCATGAAGATGAACATAAAAGTAGATTATATCACTGATTTGTTTATTGATGAGTTTTTTACAGAACTAAGTTTACAAAACACTCTTCAACCTCTGACTTTGTATGGATCTTTGTCAGATAACATAGGACTTGCATTAACCAAAGTGTATCTTGTGCTTAACTGCATATATGGGGATATTCTGTCGTCAAATCTTTTCAGTTTTGTAGTAAAAAAAATGTTTGTTTGTTTGTTTGTTTCCTTTTGTTTTTGTTTTACTTAATGATTGTTTTCGGCTTTGGTTTGTGTAATGATGATGTAATAAGGAATTATGTTCAATAACCAAATTACATTTTAGGTGTAGCTCTGGTGAAAGTGTTTTGCCCTAACAGATGCTAAATATTTAAATAATCAAAACTTAATCTCAGACATATATTGACATTTTTTATAAATTTTGTAACAAAAATAATAACATTTAAGTTTTGAGAGAGCTTCTTTTAATATTTTTTTTCATATTTCGAGGTAAAAAATTGCCAAGGCATATCTTAGTTGGAAACCTCTGTGCTTATAAAATGAAGCCGACACTGAAGTGCCAAAAACACCAGTTCTTTGAAGTTCCTTGAGGCTGACTCCAAAAGCACATCTATCTTAAGTAGTGCCCCATAATAAAATGCTGAAAAATCACAGCAGAAATAAACAAGTTACATCCCGGTTTCTTATTTATTGTTAATGTAAACTGTTTAGGAAAGAACTTTTACAAAACTCACATGCTAAATGTTATGCATTGCTGTTCTAAAAGCTGAACAGTCATTGCAAGCAATGCATTTCCTTTTTATCTCCACTCTTTTGTCTATATGTGGTCACCTTTGGCTCCAAAAAAAAGAAAGAACAAAATGGGGATTGGTCACAATACCAAACTGAAGACTGCAGAATGCTAGTCCACAAACGAGTGTCTCCATCCATTTTTTAATACAGTCTATGGTTGTCTGTGTAAAAGCAGTCAGGTGTTATGTAGTTTTAATAACTTAATACATGACACATAGCATACTATGCTTAAGTAGAGCAGTAGGTAGTTGTGTGCTAAGCCCTTAAACGCCAACTGAAAGCCTCAGGTCATTGATCATCTTCAAACATTGCACGATGATGCATAATCCCTTCCCATAATACCCTCTTCATAATCATCATGACAACTGGCAGCTTCCCATACAAATAAAACAGGCGTGGAAAACAGATAAAAAACAGGGGCGTTTAAGAAGTGGCCCATTATGACACATTCACTCTCCTTTTATTTTTTCATGATAGCAAACGATCAATTATCCAGATGGCAAGAGATGTGGAGGGGCGGCTGGCTTTGTCCACAAACACACATTCACACACATATACACATGTTTAAGAGACACAGAGAGATACACAAATTTAAAAGCAGAAATCACACCCTCTGACGAATGCACACAAGCTCAGTCACACACAGTCATAAACATCTGTTGTGTTTTAGCCTACGCGAAGGTATCCCGCCATGCTGCCTATAGCAGCAGCAAGTGCACAGATGAGGCCTACAGCTGCTCGATGGTTCCCAGTGAGAGTATAGCACCGCTGTGATGGATAAGGTGGGATTCTTCTAATTGACAGTTTGTGGGGAAACAGATGGTTTATTTGCTGGCATTTATCACATCTTTATGACCAACAGAAGATAGCGTCACAGAGAAAGAAGAGACCTTCTTTGAGCTTTTACAAGTTCCGTTTTTTTATACTGTAAAGCTATAAAGACCCAGATGTTGACTGTACTGACAGTTTTTTTTCAGTATTTTTGGTGGATGAGAATTTTATTGCTTATCAAATAGTTAAAATATAATCAAAGAAGTTTATTTTATTAAATTGGCATTTGTGTATTTTATAATTAAATTATAACATGCAGGGTTTTTTTTAAACCTTAATCATGGCGGTGACTGAAACTGCCGTTTAATCTTTCCCGTAGTTGTGGCTTGGTTTGTAATGTATAACAAACAACCTCTTAAAGTGTGTCAAGTGTAACATGTAAATGTGTCAGACTTTTGAAGGATAGCTGTGCAACAACACAGGCTGATCTCAGTGTTTATGTGGTGCATTTCCTGTCAAATCTGTCCCTATCATCAAGTTTCTAAACATCTTCAAATCTCCAAGTAATCTCATCTCCAATCACTTGTACACCTGTGTGTGTGCATGTGTATGGCTGTATGTGTTGCTTTGTGTTTGTGCCTGTGGTTGTGTGAATGTGAAGGTATGGTATGTGTATGCACGCATTTGTGTGCCAAGTTTGTATCCATCAACCTCCGTACCTCCTGGAGTTTCCATTATGCCTGTGACCATTCTATAAAATGGAGGTCATATTGGGTGTCATTTCCTCCAACCTGCCTCATCCAAAATGCATCTTTTTGCCACAAATGACATACACAATGTTTCGGCCGCAGAAAGAGCCCCGCTGAAATATAGCATCACAGCTTTTACATAGTTTAAGCAGCAATGAACAGACAAGCCAATATGTGAATAGATAGACAACAACTAGACACACCAGCTCACAGGCAGCTGTGAATTTTTATCTGCCAGTTAAATTTTACCCAGCAGTCAAATTTGATATAATTGAATTTTTGTTTTGATTTTACCAGTAACAGTTTACATACAGTGCATGCAGTAATGTTATTCTGTTGAACTAGCTGATTGGCTCAACAGTGCACTGTGATAAACACAACCCAGTGACTGTAACTGGAGTGGTTATTCTGACAGGAGTTTGCAGTGTTATGGAAATTCAAATTCAGTGTTTCAGGAAAATAAAGACACTGTTCATTTATTTGTTTATTAATGAAACGAGCAGCTATTTTTAATTCACATAACTGTACACTATGTGAGCAGTTTACGATGTCTGGGACATGAAGAGTTTTGTTTCTCTAATTGTCTCAGAGTAACAATGCATTGATACCACTTCCATTTCTGACCAGCTGCCAGTAGCTTGTCAGCTTAGCTTAGCTTAGCATAAAGGGAAAAAAAGCTTGCCTGGGTCCAAAATTATCTGCCTTGCGGGGTTGAATGTGTCAGCAGCAGTAATTAGGAAATGTGATACAAACTTTTAGTTTTAAAGTCACTTTTCAGCTAATCACCCATTGTCACCAAATGCAATGCTCAGACCAATCTAGAGCTGCATGACATCACACAGCCCCCTCACTTAAATCATAATGATGTTATCATTAGACTAAATTGTAAAAATCCTGTTTTATAGACTGCTGTGCTCACACTTTCTCACTCTTGAATCATCATATATGGAAGCTTAGTCAGGACCCGTTGGATTTACATTCTGACACAAGGCGTACCCCTGTAGCGTCTGTGTGTGGCACATCAGGCTTTCAACTAACACCAATATAAACCCAATCATAGCATAATTGGCACTCTACAGCTCTGCTCCACATTGTCATTCTCTCTACTTCTCAGCAAAGTAGAAAGAATGACATAATTTGGGGAGGGGCAGAGGTCAGGGTAGACTGATGTGTCACTCATAGGACTTTTAGCCAGGTAACCATGTTAAGTAAGGGGTTTGTTGCGCTTTAACAATGTCAAGCTATTTCTGCCTTCACCTTTGAAAGACAATGGTTATTATTCCTCTAACCACAAGCAGTTGCATTTTATAAAGCATAAACATAGAAAGTGTTTGAGAAATCAGCTGATGCTAGAACTTTTCTGGTTATGACAGTTTTGCACATTGAGATACAGTACACACACAAAATGAATATAATTACATGTATCTTGTCCAGTATCTTGTTCTTGTGTATCTCTGTGGGAACCAGAACACATGCAGGGAAATCTGATCCCACAGATCCCCCCAAGTATTACTGCCCCTACATCATGAGGGCCACTTTTGGTCCCTTAGTGTCCTAACCGCCCATATCAGGGCTCCAGACGTGGGGCTTTATTGACTGGTTTGGGATCGTCCTCCTCAGGGTAGCCTACTTATCCTTGCAGCTCTGCCTCCATCACAAGAAGATAATCTCCTGTGATTACCTTCTATTTCTCATCTGCTCTCTCTGTCTCTTTTCCTCTCTCTCTCTGTTTTGTCGATTTCCACTCCACTCTGCTCTGTTGTTGCATGACCTACACCCCCCAACCCTATCCAACCCCTCGCTTTCTTTCTCTCAGTCCCTCCTCAGCTCTTTTTTTTTTGAGGTTTGGGAATAGGGGTTGTGAATAGAGAAGGCTTCATCTCCAGCACTGTCTCACTGTGTGCTCTTTAATACAGGCACTCCTCGGCCAGCTGCCCATTCACACAGCACTGCCAATTAGGACCCCATTCAGAGAACATGAGAGCGGACATCAGATGAGATCAGTTACCCCCCTATCACCACCACCGTGCCCCCCCTTTGTGTAGATATGGCCTTATTTTGAAGCCTCTTCTTCCTTAACGCACCTTCTCTTTCCTTTTCTTAGGTCCTGTTGTCAGAATTTTATTTATTTTTGCATGTGTTTTATTTCTAGTAGAGCTTGATTGACATTTTTGACACCTGGCACAGATAGCAATTTTTGAATTGGACAGATTTGTCTGTGCCAATGTTAAGTACCAATCTGACCATTTTTTATCCCAGATAAAACAAAGAGTTACTGTTTCATCTCTCATTGTTTCATCTCTAAAAAAGCATTTGAGACCTATTGTGTATGAATTTAATTACCAGTAACTAAGTTGTTTGTAACATGATTGATTGCATTTTTGTATAATAAAGTGTGCACAAAATATAAAATCAAAATATTTACCAACAATGTAAACTCAAAATAAATAATGGCAGTCCTACAGATTAATTTTAACTCATGGCCCGCTAAATATAGGTGACTCAGAGGGTAATATATATCATTCCTGTACGTAATGTGTTTCAGCTGAGCATGAACTTGCAACAAATTTACAGGGAATCTAAATTCCATGAAAAACAAACCATGAACTCGCCTGAGGGTCCTGAGTCTAAATTAAGGTTGTGATCATAATGGTATGGTAAAGAAAGCCTTGTTTTTGTCAACCCCTCAAACTGTTGATGTTTTTAGCACCTCCACAAAGGAATTAGGCCACAAACACTGGCACAAAGCATGAGTGAATCCCTACAGTATGTTAGACAGATGCAAAGTGTTTAACTCCTAAAAAATCCTTGGGCCAGCCTTACATCAGTGTTGAGAAAAGTTAAAGTCAAGCTATACACATATTTTTGTAGTAACATTCTTTGGTTATAGGGGAAATATATATGTTTGTTCATAAAACACTACAACACATCAGAAACAATATTCTGATTTCCTGCTTAACTTTTACACTTATCAAACTTCTGTCCTCTTGTTGCCTCTCACTTAATGAATTCTGCAACCACAGTAACTTAAACCTTTCACACCTAGTACAGAAAAAAAGGGATAAAAAAGAACAAAACTCTCTCAATTTTTTGGCTCTTTTACAATAACATTTTCCATACTTGCTTATTTACATGTCTATAGTATTTTATATTTAGAATTAGCATTCTATATTTTTATTTAAGCTCTATATTCCTTGAGTAAAATATTGTCATGAGGGTTGCTGATAATTTGTAGACTGAACTATTATATCATATGGAAAAATAAGTCTTGGGGCCTCTTGCATAATTTCCAGCAAACATCCCACATAATTTGGGTTAAAATGGGAAGGTGACCTTTTGTCAGTTAACCATGAATGTGTTTGTAATGAGGGACCACAGGTGGTTCTGGCAGAGTTGAAGAGGTTGACTCAAGCAGGCAATTTTGGTACTTTTACCTCACTGAAAGCTTTAATCAACACAGACACCAACTTACACACTGGCTTCCTCATGTTGGCTGCCCACACTCACACTCTCCCTACTACAATGGCCCTCTAATCTTGCTCTGTAGAGCAATCATTAACAGGCCGATTCCACTGTGGCTGATCTGGGTGGAATAAAAAGAAAGAGGAATGTAGGGAGGGGAGCAGAGGAGGGGCCTGTAATGGATACTGAGGCCAGTAATTAGGCGCCAGGTCCCGTGTTAAAGTGTCATGACTTTGGGAAAGCCATTTAGCCTGCTAATGAGTCTCTAACAGTTTATTGATGCCACTTCTACCATCACTTTTCTGATGCTAGCTTCCCTTCAGCCCATTTTTCCCTCTGCCCTGTGGGACTCCCCGAGCAACCATTGTCGCTAATTAATTGAAATTAGGACAGATCAAATGCATTCCAACTTTTCTCATATGAGTAGAAGTACCTGGGGGAATGAAATTCCAATTTAGAAACTAGGGGATTTCTGGTCCGCCCCTTGAACGGTGTTAAACGAGGACTTTTAATACGGGTGCGAGGCACTAATGCATCTGAGTAATAGACGCTAATCTACGGGCCATTGTGGCCCTATTGTGCAACTTGATTCATTGTGATTCAGAGGCATTTGTATCAAGGTGGTACCATAGTTCTGTCTTGATTGCTTTGCCTCAGGACACTTTTTTTTCTCAATGTCCATACCAATTGCATTTTCTTCAGCAAAGTAATGAATTAAGATTTTTGATTAGAGAACTTGTGTTCCCTTTTGCTCAGCTGCCTGGTCTTTTTGTAAACTGCTCCAGGACACGGCAATAATATGATGTTTGTCTTTTTTAAGCCAAAACCTCCAAAACTTCCTTGTTGTTGTTTCTTTATGCCTCCCTGAGAGCAGTCTGTAAGAGTTTTCAAGGTCTTGGAGTTCTCAGTCCCCACAGCAACTAACAGTATCTTTCTAAAGGACAAATTAGCCAATCTCTGGTATACCTTGATACTCACACAGATGTATGAGATTTTGTTCACTTTCTAAATATAAGAATTAAACCCAAAACAGAGGAATTCATGGTCTTAAAAGATTAGTGATTCTGAAGGCTGAAATGTAAGTTCACAGTGAGGGAAAATAGCTTTCAACAGTTTTTGTTGGCAAACTACAAAAATGCATCATATCACCACACACAGTAATTAAACGTATTTTTCATTTAGCAAGACATGCTACAAACGGTTGTATTCTTAGTCATGCTGACTTAAGCAGTGGGATTCATGCATTCTGAAAATGGCACTAGAGAAACAGTCCTTTAACTTTGTTGTGTAACAGCTGTGAATGCTCTGCAGGTGTTGTGAGTGGAATTGATTTTATGAGTAAATGTTTCAATAGAGCTATCACTTTGAAAGAACTTCAATAGCAAACAAGGTAGAGACTTAATGTTAGAGCCTCTCACAGGCGAAAAATATTAAAAATGATTGTAACAGAAAGAGTTTGTCTTGAAAGACAACATGTACTATAAAGGCCTGTTCACCTACTAAGGGTTCTGATTGGCCCTCTGTTCAGGCTGAAGTTGGGTGAAGACATGCTTGAGTAATATGATGGTCATGTTCAAATTAAAATAGGTTTTATTTGCCAAAATTGGGTTATTTTTGTCTCAGGTCTAAACAAAACATTCTCCTCTTTCATTGTTATGTTCAGCCAGCAGTAGCGCTCCAAGTTTTGAGTTTTATTTAGTTCATCTGCTTTGGCCTTTTTCTTTTGAGCTTTAGTTACCAACTTTCAATTTACCTAAATTTGACCAAACTGAGCATTGTTTTGTTTTCCAGCAACACATTCAAACTTTAAGTTGTCTTTTAAGTTGTCACACACTTTTCTAGCAGTAGTCATTTGGCCATAGATGCATAGATTCAGTTCCAGCTCAGGGGCATATTGGCAGCTAGTATCCTTACAGAAGAAGGTGTGGTTGACTTTGGTTAAAAGATTAGGGTCCTACTGCTGACACACATGAGGTGTGGTGTGGCTCTAACTTACTTAGCCCACAGGAGGGTTCCTTTGAGCATGCAATCTATCTGTGGAAGAAAACATGAAACAATGCAGGATGCCACATTTCAGGATACCACACACTTTCAGTGACAGAAGACTCTTTCATACAGTTTTATTTCACTCACTGCCAGAAAATGTAAATATTCACCTTTTGAAACTAAATGACACAACATTACAAAAGTATAAATATTGCTTTTTTGTCTTAGAATAGACAGTATGCACTTAACTGGAATGATAAGCATGCAGCATTGTGGATTGTGATTGTGTTCTAGTCTTTATCATACCCAAGATTCAAGATGGTATCACTGAGTCACTATGTATGTGCACTGAACAAATGTATGATCTAATGTAGCACAATTACAGACAAATTTAGTGCAAAGTAAGAGGTAATCACATGTTAGTGCAAGTTGAAAATATTGAAATTTAGCTTAACTTTTTCTTGTATTGTGGGACTTTGTAGTTTTGACAAAGCTGCTGCTCACCAACAGTGAGCTGATGAGGGCTGGTCATGGCACAGGATCAGGTGAGCCATGTGCAGAGTTGGAACCATCCGGAGGAATAAACAACCAGAGTACAGATCTGTTAACTGATTGGAGAAATGTTTAAAGTTTCTGTTTTTAAACTTTTGTGAATAATAAGTGGCTTCTTCTTTACCCCTGTCACTTGCATTCAGAACCAACAGATCCACAGAGGATGCCATCTCCACTGCTCTCAACTCAGTCTTCACTCATCTTGAGAAAAGCAACACCGACATCCGAATGCTGTTTGTTGATTTCAGCTCAGCTTTCAACACAATCTCCCCCATGAAGCTGATTGGAAAACTGAACACTCTG
>JAPZDY010000024.1:1070258-1082652 GCA_029783645.1 Ctenochaetus hawaiiensis
GCGCAGAATTCACGGAGATTGGTTGAATTCGCGTGATTTGGTGCGATCGCAACATCGCGAATTCCTGGAGGGACTGGTTATATAGCCGAATCAGAGGAGATCTCTGATCGTCACTGATCATGGTAGCTTTACACACATTATGGCATCTCGTTTTAGCCATTGCAAACAAATGTATTGAAAGGTACCAAATGTGAGATTCAGAGACAAAGTAAACATGTGTTCACCCAATGAAATTTCATTGACAGTTTTTATGTTCACTCTGCTCAGGTTGTAGGAAGTCTTATGTTTCATAGGCAGTGTTATTCAGTCGCTCACATGTTTTACATTCTGCTGTTGCATTATCCATATTAAAGCTCACTTCTTTAATGATTTAAAAATGTAATGTGTTTTATCATAATAGGACTCTGAGTGGCAAGTTAAGGAGAGGTTCTGTCTCTAGGAAACATTGTCTTGAATTTACAGTGTTTGTACAATCATGCTTGTTTCTAGCCCTCCAAAACTTTGTTGTTTCATCATCATAATTGATTAAACTGCCACAACTCTACAAGGAAGATCTAAATTGTAATACACTGGAATGTTCCTTAAAGAACAGGGAGGAATTTAGATTATGAGTGGCAGGAACACTTTAGGCAAGGTCAGAGGTATTGGGAGTGAATAGGCAGAGCATGAGAGGTGGAAGCAGATTGCTCAGACTCCCCTCCCCCACACCATTGTTATGCCCCCTATCCTCTTGTGGATCCAACTTCAATTCCACTTCAGTTTTTATCAACCTTCTGCTGGCCTCTAAAGGAGATAGGATTCAAACCCTGACACGAATTAGCCCCCCAGATTGACTTGATAGTGCCACACCCAGGGGACACTGCACAAAAAAAGAGGACATGCTTTTTTCTCCTCCTTTCCCCCTTTCTCTTCAACTTGTTTCCTATCTCTCCTGCCCTTGCCCTCTGCATCATGTGTCCTTCCATTTCTTTCCTCTCCTCCTCCTTTTCGGTTCTATCTCCATCCCTCGCTTCATCCATCCTCCACCTCATCTTGTTTTTCCCCATGTGTGCCTCCTTGTCAGTCAGCTGTCTAAGCGACATTCCACCTCCTCCTTCAGCATGATGGGCAGGCGCTGCCGGGTTCTGACGGAGTAATTTGCTTACAAAAACGGGCTGGCATCAGAAAAAAAAGGACAGACAGCGGTGAAGCCATGTGATTGCATTAAGAAAAGGGAGAGAGAGAGAGAAGTGAGTGTTGAGGGATTGAGGCGGGTGGTGGGGGGTGGAGTGGGGGGTATTCCATTTCTATTCATCACCAGAGCTGATGGACGGACCACAGACAGTTTCCCTTTTCTTTTTTCCTTCTCTTGACATTTTTGAGGTAGAAGTCATCTGTAGAGGCAAGAGCCAGGTCAGAGGACACAATGCAGACACAAATATGGCAGAAAGTCTTCACACACTATTCTACTCTGACTCTTATCATTCTGTGAATGGATAGTTTTTTAGGATTGGTCACCCAATAGGGAGTCAAACCCCTAACCTTTGCAGTGTCAGTGCCTTTGTGGCCACTTGACCTTCCTTTCTCTCAGTGTCAACCTGTAGTGAGTTCCTTGATACTGTCAAACATAAAGTCAACCACAAAGTCATTGAATTCAGATTTTGCAGCCCCCATGTTGCTCATACAACATATGACATGATTAAAATGTTTTTTTCATAAATGTATTTTTTCGATAAGTATAATCATCCAAACTGCGTTGCATCTCACAAAGACTAAACTTTGCCCATGTAGCATTTTCTAAACCTTATTGTAAAGACAAGTGAATTAAGTAGAGATAGTGGAATGTAGTTGCAAGAATGTATTCAATAGTGCTTTTGAAGAAAAGAGGTAAAATTTTCAAAAATATCAAATACAAAAGACAGATAAAGTGCATGCAAAGCAAGAGCAATAGTGATATAATAATAATAAAAATAACAATACAATGCTTATTCATGAAACAAAATCAATATAAAGAAACTATATGTGTTGAATGTCCCCTTTGTAGTTATGTACAATTCCAACATTTATATTTATACTGAGCTTTTAGATTATATTTGGAAGCTTTGTTTAAAGTTTTTTTTTTTTAATTATTTTGGAAATGTGCAAATATTAGGGGTGGAACAGAAATACAGTATGTCTAATATTAGTGATGCTAGCAGGGCTTTTCTCATAGCAGTGTTACTTGGATTAGATGAAAAACTGTTTCTGAAAGCCAGATATAAACACAAGTGATTATTCTTCTGGCTAGATTCTCAATATTTTTCACTCTCTATTTTCTGCTCCCCTTTGATTGATTATATTAGTCAACATACAGTGAGTTTGGCCAATAAAGTGTGCCACTTTCACTTGTGTGTCAAAGCAAACATTAAGAAAAACCTGGGGATACACTGACCTATGTAAAACGAAAAAAAACACTTACCAGGATGAATTTCTGTCAAAACAATAAAAATAAGAAATAAACAAAATATGCATAATCTAGCCTCCTGGAAACAAAACATAATTCTGTGAACATTGATTAAAACATGCAAAGGTCGAAAGGTTAAGTCTGTACACCTCAGTTTTCATTCAGTGTCTGGTGATGTTTGGGCACAAAAGAACACTTGTTTAGATTAAAATCCCAACATCCCTGTAAAAATCCTGTGATTTGCTGGTTGAAACAGATGCGAACAGCGTTCAGTGTGGTCCTCTTACAGTGGTCTACCGCTTGCCAACTGTCTCACTTGGTGTCATGCAACCATTCAATCTCCTTCTGCTAATGAGAAAAATAGATCAAATACATGTAATCTGAACTACGCCATGTTGAAACATATTGTAGAAATGTTGAAATGATTCGTACAAAAGGCACATATTTAACCCATCCTTGGTTTGCAGAAATACAAAACCATTTTATTCTGGTTATTGGGCTGTTTCTGCTTAGTGAACACACATATAATATGGAACTAATCCATCCAGATTTAGCCGCATTGATGACATAAACCAAAAACAAGGGCCAGGCGTCCCATGTATGAGATGTACTATGAACAAGTAACCCTAGTAGGCCTATTGACGCACACACAAAGACAGTGAAAGCAGCGAGCAGTCAATGTGTGGCTGTCCGGCCTGCTGGTGATTCCTCGCAGATAGTATTGATCTGAGATGCAGGGCTCATTCATTACAAGCTGACTAGCAGCAGATGAGCTGAGGCTTATTGCTGAGCAGGGCCTTTCTCTCTGTCGTCTGGAAAACCACAATGGTGAATTGTAGAAGCAATGCATAAGTAAATGTGAAGGCGGGCTGTATGTCTCACTCAGCAGTGCTGCATAACATGCAGCATTCACTAAGTGAGGTGAGGACACACATACAAAACTAATAATGTCATCATATAAAATGATGTAGCTGGTGGTATTCTGCTGACAAGTTTTGGGTTTTTTTTTTTTTTCCATAAGAAAGTATAAAAATACGTTGACATACCTTTAAGAATTATGTTGGTAAATCAAATTTAGAGAGAGTCATGGAAAGTATTTTTTTTTTATTAAAATGATAGTGAGTGCCTTTCATATGACTATACTGAACAGTAAAGGCAACTTTAAATGAGAAGTTAAACAGGCACATAAACTGAACTCCTTTTGCACTGTCATTTGATCCGTTGCTTTTCAAAAATATTGGTTATTGCAGATTTAAACTATATGTCTAGATCACTCTGATTCTGCAAGACAAAGCATTTCTTACTTGTGATCTCTTTTCACAGGATGCAAAAATCTGAGTATGTTCAATTCATTTTATGTTTTCCATGACAAAAAATATAACCGAAGAAAAAGGAACAAAAATGCAACATTGTGAAGTAAAAATGGTTTTGACCTACAGCTGCATATATTAAATTAAAATTTGTCATTGTTTGTTATTGTTTTAGGGACTCTTTCCTCCAGCATACCTTGTTGCTTTGGATTGTATTTTGAAGTTGTTTTTATCTATGGTCTCATTTTATGAGCCTTTTATGTCATGTAATCAGCTGTAGTTGATTAGTGTCCATGATTTTATAGATTATAGAATATTCAGAAGCCTGAACTTGATAGGTACTTAGTAGGTACTCAGAAATAAACTCTGGGTTCTGACTATTTTTTAACCCTATCACTAAACCTTTAACTGTGACAATGCAAAGACTGCAAATAATCTCCACATCAAAAATAAAATTCTATTTGAACTAAAGTGCAACCCCCTGTGTTTAAAGGATGCAGACCATCAAACTGCATTTGTGTTTGTCACCAGTAACCTCGACGTATCCCTGAGTGGGCTGAGGCATGATTCCAGCCCACTATGATTGGAGCTGGTCAAAATCCTTCCAGAGACTCTGACAGACAATCCCTTCCACGCCGTCTTGACCCAGCAGGCTGTGCCTCATACATGCAGCTGTATTTCCCCAGAGAGTCTGCAACACTGCTGCTTCCACAATGCAACACACTGCCATTTTCAACAGGGGCCCCAGGTCACAAAGAGAAGAGCTTCAATTGCCACCGTGAAACCTGGCCGAGCTGTGATTTGGTCCGTCGGTGCCTCGTTTTCTCCCCTTTTCCTTTTCTCTTAGTTCCTGGGCTACAGGAAAAGAATTACTCCTGCTTAACGATAAAATAATGAATGTCAATTTGAGGAAGGAGCAAGAGGGAGGGAGGAGAAAGCAGGTTGGAGACAAGAGGAGGGAGGGGGAGGGAAAAGGGGAAGCTGGGCAGGAGAGTATTACAGAGCTGGCAAATGTGCCCTCATGCCAAGGAGTCAATTTCAGTGAAGCCATGCAATGTAACATCATTTACTCAGAAAACCCTAATTTGTCAGCATTAATATTTCAGCCCCAGCATTGCCTGTCACAGTGTGCAAGAGATGACTGATCAATCTATAAAACGGCTGAAGCTAATTTATTGAAAATTTATGTGCAATGTCATGTGCAGGAGAGCAGCAGAATTTATTTCACTGTTTTATGTCTTTATGCCAGGGAAGTTTTCTAAAAATCACATTTTGGCCATACAGAGAATGTGAAAAATGTGTATAGGTGCTGTTTATGTAACATGTAGTACATGTGTACACTGAGGTAAGTCACTTGGTTGGTCTATTCAATTAAAACTGAACAAGGATTGAGTTGATTCAGAAAATTCCACAGTCTCATTGACTTAGATTTTTAGGCATGTTCTACCGGATCAATAAAAAAAGAAGACTTATTTGTCCCTGTTCTGCCTCTTTTGCTCCTTGTTTTTAATTATTGTTATTTCCAGGATTCTTCCTCTGTGCAGCTTTCAGCAGGCTGAATGTTGTAGGAAGTTCAAAGGTTAATTCAGAAAGGAGAGGCACAAATCAGAACAACCTAAAAATAGTAACAGTAATATTACAAAAAAAACCCAACAAAACTGAATAAATAAAATAAAATAAAATAAAATAACAAAAATGAATAAAATAAAATAAAATAAAATAAAAAGTTAAACTTACTGGATTTTTTGCAATGGAAGTGTGGACTTTTTTGGTCAGCTCTTCTCTTTTTGTTCTTTGTGGAATTATAATGTTGCAGTTTAGTTAAAGTGGATTCAGACTTATTGCTTTGTTTGACATGATGGTTAGATTTTTATGTGCAGCTTTTGTCCTTTTGCATTGATTGGAGAAAAATTATTTCATGTGCAAAGCAGTTTTGTGGAGAGCTGGGGTTTTGTTACAGGTAATCACTACATTGCCAGGCCAGGTGTCATTTTTTTCTGTGTGGCCCATTAAGTATTGTCTTAAATGCCTTCAAACATATATAAAATAATGTGTCAATAAAAACTTCTCTCAGTAAAGTCTTTTATACAGTATTAAGGCAGAGTCTGTTTTTCTGGTCAGTCTTAAATGTGCTCCCAGAGAGTTGTCTGAACAAACTATCCACGCTCTTTGTCTTTCACCTCTTGCCATTTGCCAGTTTATCAGTTTATTGTGTATTTGATATCTGTTTTTACAGCAACAGTTCATCAAATGTTGGTCATATAAGCCACCATTTCAGTCACCATTTTAATGACTGTGAAAATGCTCCTTTTTTCATTATGTTTTGATCAGGTTGTGACCTCTGAGAATCTATCAGTTAAACCAGCTTGACTTAGGCTTTGGTGCATGCTCTCCCATTTTTGAGTTGGGTGTGCTAGTAATTTAGTACATGTTGGAAATTGACTTTTCCATGCATGTTTATCATTGGTTCAAATGTAGATCAACCAGTCACCACATGAAATAATGACTCCAAGTGCCTTCGCAGAAATGCAGCCGTCCTCGTACAATAAATGTGTAATGCCCCGTCCTAATCTGTGTGTGACTGCGTCTGCAGCTGCCAACACAGGACATCCTGCATCATTGTCTTATTCTATACGTTGCTCCCAGAAAAATGCCCTCTACGAGGATAGACTTTTAGCATTACCCACACTGTATGCAATTATTTAATGTGTGGTGATGGAAAAATCCCTCAATATATTGCTTTTTTTGGCAGCTGCACTGCACATTTACACAATAGGCATTTAGCACAGACAGCATAATTATGACAGCACATCAGGGCTGAAAGTGCTGGGACAGCGCCAAGGAAAAAGCCACTCAAACCCTCATCCTTCAATGCTGCCCATGAAGATCATTATGAATGAAAATTAGTGCTGGTGTTACTTTGTGACGAATAACGAGTGCTAGGAGCAGAGCATCTCTGTAACAGGACACCGCTGCCAGGGCAGATACTGCTGGAGGAGGGGAGAGGATGGCTGAAGACATAAGTGAACAACACGTTTTCATCTTAGCTGTTCATATACCACTATTGTTTGTCTCTCTACTTGGCATAAAGCTTTACTATCACATGGCTGCATAGTTTGCTTAGGTTCAGGCACCTGATCAACTCAGTTAGGGTTATGAAAATATTGTTGGTTTTACTTGCAGGTTTCACTTTTGGCTCTTGAATCACCGTCTCCTGGATAGAATTTCTGTTTATGACAACTCACTTTACCCTGAAACTTCACCTCTCTTCTTGGGACTTTTTGGCTCTTTCTACTAGCATCAAATATTGGCCTGACTGCATTTATATTGGAGTTTGTTGAAGCTAGCTGTTTCTTAAACAGACTCTCAAGGGTACCATGTGTTGCTGTGTGAGACACAAAGGGCTGTGACAATGCACTGCTGTCTGACAAGGAAATGTGGTTAAAAAAAAAACATGTTCCTGAAATTTCTTCAAGAAATTATGGGACTTATACTCAAATTAGGACTAAAGAGTGTCAAAGTTAAATCATTTTTTAAAGTTCTCCTCACAATAATAAAACAAAATTAATCCTTAACTACATTTTTAATTCCTAAATCAGTTGAATAAATCACTGAAATGAAAAAATAAAAGGTCAAGGCATAAGTTTTTAAATTCTTTTCCCATTCTCACTCTCATTCTCTCTATCTCTCTATCTCTGAACAATGGTAAAAAATACATTTTCACAACTATAATTATGAAAGGCGAACTCTGTGTAAATAGACAGACAGTAGCAGCAACAGTGTCTGTGTGGACACCGTACACGTGCAGGAAGCAGTGGGGTAGACATCATGCACAGGTAGCTGTAGACAGTGTTACAGATGGTGGGCAGTATCACTTAGCAAAATATAAATGCAGTATTTAGAGGCAGGAGCTGGGTTTGGAAAGTTAAATCATTTAAATCTATAAAAAAAAAGAAAAAATATACTTTATGCACTGGATTTCTATGTTAAATAGCTCTTAGGTTAAATATGTGCTGTCCAGTTAAATTAATGCAAGCAGTTAACTGTAATGTCAACAGCATAATGTGCTCTTCACTCTAAAATTTTCTTTCTTTTCTTTTTTCTTTTTCTTTTTTAAACAATATTTTCCTATATGAGTAAGCAAATTAATTTCATAGCTGCAAAGCTGAATTTCCCATGTTGCCATAGGTTTTTACATGTATTGTATGAGAGCATTTTTGTTAAGGGGGTAAGTCACAACAAGGATTTTGTTTTCTGTCCGACCACTTCCTTCACCACCAGGGTTCAGTATGGATTAAACATTTTGACATGTAGCTCAACCATGTCAATAAACACATACCTGTTCTGAGTGTCAGCACTTAAGCAGGGTGAAAGCCTGTCATCAAACACTCCTCCTGTATCACACTGCCACCCTGATCTTTTCCCTAGGATTTGATGTCTTTTATTTGTTGTGATCTTGACATGTTTAAATGTACAAATGTTGATAATAACACACACTCACAGTCTCTCTATGAAAACAATCATACTTTACATGTTTTTTTTTTTTTTTTTGCAGAAAAGCATCTTTGTGATCAATGTAGCAATTTCCATCTGAAAAATTCAGAACAGCTGGATGATCCAGAAGTGTCTAAACACTGCAGTATAGCTGCATCTGGAACTCTCATAAATACAGTAAGAATCAAGACAGGGTAATATCTGAGTTTAAATATATTGATAAATATATTGATAAATACATTAAAGTGACAGAGGGAATATTGGGCAGGTCTGAACTGATTTTTTTGCCTGACATGCTTGTTAAACAGGGGCTCCACTGATGGTCTTTCCAGAGCGTGCGCTAGGTGAGCCACTGGGTCAGCAGATGACCAGTCCAACCAGTTTGCAACCCCAAGTGCAAATCTCTTTTTTGCACCACAGTTAGCATTAGCCCTCCAGTCCTTTCATTATATCAGCACTAATTACAAATTCTTAAACCAGTGCCAGACATTACAATAAGACAGTGCAGTGAGCATATGGCATAATATCCTATTAATGAACACTCTAAATTCAAACTCAGGTCAGCGCTATCACGCCGAAGAATGTGTCACTGATCCAATGGAAGCAAGGGAGGGGGCCGCGAGGCGGTGGAATGGGAGGGAGAGGAGGAGGAAGTGACCTTCTTCTAAAATGCACAGACTAATTTGGAAGGGGAAGGCAGCCCCCAGGGCCGTCTCATTGTTTTACTTGTTTAATTTTTCGCCAGCAATTATTGATATAATATTTTGATGGCAGAGCCGAGGAAAGAGTAGTCATTAGAAGAGACCAAAGGAGGGAGGAGTGATTTTTTTTTTTTTCACTTGATTCTCCTTTGCCACTAGCTGATCGTACGCATCTCACTTTTTTTTACAGGCTCTTTTTCTACATTTTCCCCGCCTGCCACTCTCTGTCTCTCTCCGGGGGGAAAGTCAGGCTATTTGCATTTGCTGTCACAACAGTGCGAGAAACAAGTTGCGGCCGTCTTGCTGGCTCAGTCCTCAGCAAGCTTGGCGTTTTAATGGGTACTGTCAAATACAAGAGAGATGAATACCCCCTCCTCTCTCTTCCCTTACCCTCCCTCTTTTAAAAGAAGGGCGATGCAAATAGACACATTTAGCATGATTGCATCTGCGAGTGATAAATGTATGGCATGCTACGTTAGATCATGTTACGTTAGATTACGTTAGGTTTTTTTGAGTTAATCTGAAGGGGCACAGGGCCAAACGCATAAAAAAGGATAACAAAGGTAGAAAAGGTTGGCACTACACCTTTACCCGACTTGGAGTTGTGATCAGTCGTTTCCTTGTCAAGGGCTTAAAAGACCATTGTCAGCCAAAATCACTGCTTCACTCCAGCGATGCATTGGGAACTGATAAATTGTACTGTACAATTGATGTGAAATTCATATGGACATGAAGTCAAAACAACTCTTTCTTACTGCAGCCCCGAGGAAGGAGCATCGGGGGCTCATCAGATTACGGAGGGGCCCTACTCTCTACCTCTCCCCAGGGATGACTCACTCTCAGCGGGGCCTGGAGCTGGACCCCTGCCCCTAGCCCCTGCCAAAGGCTGCAGAGCTGTGTTTGTTTAAAAACCAGACTTAATCCTTCGCAGCAGCTGTCTCAGATCAGGTCGCAGTTAAGGGAGGCGGGGGATGCACTGAAAGCTGCAGGTGCAGACTGCAGAGCAGATTTAGCGATCACTGAAAGTATGGGGATGCTCAGAGTGAAAGAGTCAGATATTAAGCAGCCACTCTTGGAAAGATGATATGTAAGTTGAGAGAAGAAGAGAGAAAATGTAGGGGTGTATAGTTGTTATATTCATTTGGTGATTATAATTTAACCGTTAGAACCAGAACCAAGATATCATACAGTCCAGTAAAACAGGGAGGAAAAGCAATCTTGGGATATTTTCAACACAAACCCTTTTTGTTTTATCGCAGAAGTGGAAACATGCTGTGGAGTCCACGTGTTGGAAACAGTCTTTGAGTCAGCAGCCTAAAATCAACCTGGTTTCACTGGAGTTATAGAGAAAGCTTTTTTTTTCCTTTGAATAAAATTGCAAAAGATGTTTTTTGTTTTTAATCTAATATGTATTTCTTAAAGATTGTAACTTAAATCATCTCTCAGACTTTCTCACAAGATAAGTATCAGTGAAGATTTAATTTATGATGTTCGTGTGTTTGTGTGACATAGGTCTCTTCTTTCAACATTTGTATGCTAGAGCATGTTAGGCTGTTTTCACTGAGGGACAGTCTGTAGGATATGATTTTGTGCTAAGTTTATTTTGACACATTGGAGAAATTTTATATGACTGTGACAATAACCATATCAAATTAAATGTAACAGGATAATTTGGTTAAAGGAGTAAATGAAACACTGATGAGCGTTGCTAGCTAGAAATTTCAAATGCTTACTTGGTTTTTAGTTCATTTATCAGAAACATTTTTGTCTCATGCTTGTGGTTTTTTTTTTTCGTTTTTGTCCCAACACAGAGAGGCAACATCAAGAATTCACAATATTAATTTCCAGTCTGATTACATCCAACTCATTTATAAGACATTAACAAAAGCAGCTGATGTTGGAGGACATGTGCATGTTATTACCATAACAATATGGTTACTATACATAAAAACATGTCTTTACAAGGAGAGGAACATAAAAAAGTTAAGTTTTACTCTCGACCCTGTTCTCCACAAAACATGCATCTTCAAGCTAAAAAGGACACTCAAATGAATGCAGAATGAAGAGAAGTGCAATCAAAAAGTTCTGAGACTGTTCCTAATGTGAACAGATAGCGTGCTACACAGTAACACGTATGATGAAGTTCAAGCTGAGTTTTGAGACTCCAGAGGGAGGGATGGAATGGACGATGGCTAATATCTCTTCTTTGATTGGTAACTCTGAATGCTGACTGTTAAGTGTCTTCAAAGTAAGTTTGTTAGATCAATTTTAATGCAACATGTGAAAAAATAGCACAGTTCACTTATACCTGGCAGATATGAATCCTCTCTGTAGCGAAAACAAAGAAAAAAGAGTTCTGCTATGAGATGTGGTTTAAAGTTTCAAAAAAAAGTCCCCCGGATTTTTTTTGTTACTTTTTCGAAGTTCAAGAATAAAATTTCTTGCCCAATAACGTTACATCACTCTAAGCATGAAGGGACCTATAGTGTCAATACATATTGAAACAAGGAAAACAAGAAAAAAGAAGGTAAGAAATACAGATTAAATTTTTATTATATTATATTTGCATTGAAAAACTTTTGACACACTGGAAATATCCAAGCACATTGTGCAAGCTTTCTTTTCACGGTCTAAGAACATGCAAAGTAAAACTCAAACACCAAATACTTGCCTTTTTAAGCACCTAAAGTAACAACTTTCTATTTTGTTTGCATATGTACACATTACCTGTTCTTTCCTAGCTCCACAGCTATTTGAACACTCAGCAACCACTAATTCATTCAGCTAATAGCTGTAAATAAACAGTAGAAGAGGAGGGAGTGTTCTCTGAGTATGGACCTGTAACAGTTTGATTAGAGGGGAAAAAAAATCGTCCTTGTGCAGGAGTAGACTGGATTTATTGTTGTTACGAGTACCACGCAGCAGTGATAAAAATGACCTCAGTAAAAAACAGCACAGCCAATGGCATATGCAAATGATTCTATAAAGACATAAATGGAAGGAGAGGGGGTTGATCAGCAGGATTGGGGCAGTGGGGGTCAGACGGACAAATGAAGGCCGAGTAGCGGATACAGCGACCATCCCATCACTCTTCATGCCAGCTGCCTTTTATGTAGCTGTCCAGCAGCCCTTTCACGTGCCCCCTCCTCTCCTTCACCGGCCCTCTGGCTCACTGATAATGCAAAGGGCAGTGATGTGTATGTATGTGTGTTACTACATGTACAGCACAGTACAGACATATCCAGGGTGTACCTTGTCTCTTGCCCAACGATAGTTGGGGCTTCAGCCAAGACAACGCTGCAAAAAGGGCAAAGCCTTCAAAGATAATGGATTAATGGATAACTTGAGGGTGTATGTTTTAAACTTTTGATAGTTCTAGGCTAGCTGATTCCTAATGCTAATGCTAAGCCAGGCTAACCACCCACTGAGTCCAGCTCTGTATCACACAGACATCAGAGTATTTACAA
>JAPZDY010000024.1:1104604-1127958 GCA_029783645.1 Ctenochaetus hawaiiensis
AAAAGGGACTTCTTTTTCACACAGATTCATAAAAACAGCTTACATACACTCACAGCCTTACATTACTGGCAACTGCAATCCATGAGTGAGAATTTACTACATGAATGCACAGTTCAGCCCCACTGACAGTGCTCAGTGTTTTCTTACAGCACTTCTTGAAATAAGCATCACATGCATGCACCTACAGTGAAGCTTACATAGTGTTGGCTAAATCATGCAAATCTAGCTCATTTCCTAAGCTTTAGTGCTGATCTTGCAGAGCACCATGTGAGAAGAGAGACCGAGTGGACTGGTCCCGTTTGTCATAGTGTGACTGTGTTAACAAAGTGTGTCCAAAGACGTACTAATGACCTTTAAAGCCAAAGCTCAAATGGCATTTAAAATCACATTTTTAATCTAAACTTGTCTCTATTACGTTGCTTACATCTAACAAGGTGAACTGGTGTCAAAATTAACAGTCAGTGCCAATGATGTGAATTTCCTCCATAAAACTTCAGTGTACTGCTGACTGTCTTAAAAGGCAGATTCAGACAAGCTGACTTTCATATGTCATAAACAACAACATAACCTAAACCTAAGGAACCAGTCTCATCCGTGTGTGTGTGTGTGTGTGTGTGTGTGTGTGTGTGTGTGTGTTAGAGTGCCGTGCAGACAGCTTATTTCTATCTGAGTCTGACCGAGTAACCAAGCCTGGCCTGTATCTGTATCCACTTACAACTGTGTGGGATTTGTTTTTTTTTTATTTGTTTGTTTCTTTTGGAGGCATAAAAGAGTGCAAATTAATATATTTGTGTAAGAATTAGCTTAAATAGTGTCTTCTTTTTACTTTCTCTCTCTCTCTGTCTCTTTCTTTTTCTCTCGACATATACATGTATTTTATATATTCATATATATGTGGATGTTTCGATTCCATTACTTGCAGGCATAAGTAATCAAACTGACAAGACAGTGTTGATTAGAGTTCCTTTTTTACAGACTTACCCCACTTCTTAGGTGCCGCTTACTCATTCACTTCTCCTTCCTCTGGTTTTATTCCTGGGAAGGACTGGGGTGTGTAGCCTTGTGTGTGCTTGTGTGTTTCAGTGTGCATGTGTTTATGTGTGTGTCTGTGTGTGTGTTTGTGGTGAGCAGAGGGGGCAAGCATATTAGAAAGTCCTCAATTTCACACATGCTTAATCTTAAGTGAGTTTGGAGTGAAGAATTTGTGGGGGAGTCTGTGTGTGTTGAGGGGAGTAACATAAAGAAGTGTGGGAGGAGGGGGGAAATTGGGGGGTACAGGATGCAGGATACCTCTGTTCAATGGAGTGACAGGAGGAACTTTGGTCTGCTGTTTCCTGTTTTTTCCTTTTTTTAAATCTCTGTCTTTGTTACTTTTTTATCTTAACCCTTTTCCTTTGGAGTGTCCTTTTAATCAGGACTCTCTTTAAAGGTCTCAAACCATTAACTGCAACAACAGCTTTAAGAGGTGTACACACCAGTTGCACCTGGAGTGAAAGGGTGGCAAGACCTTGAGAATAGATTTTTTTATTTAAATAAATAAATAGTAAATTAGTCTTTATCTGTTGTATTAAATCCAGAGTGCCATCATGTTCCTAATAAAGTTTTAAAAAAAAGAAAAGATGGGAGAAAAAAAAATTCTCATCAATGGTTGTGTATGTCTATGTCTATGTCTATCTACTATGTCCACAACCACTATTCCATCAGTACTCAAGTCTGCATGCGTGCGTGCGTGCCTGCGTATGTGCGCGTTTGCCTGTGCAGGCGAAAATATATTGTAGAAATAGTTGTTACAAAATATGGAAATGTTTGCTTTCTAAACCGACTTAAGGGGGGAATCAGCTGAGAGCTGTCTGACACGATCCATTCATTGAGCGTTGTCCCTGTGCAGCCACATAAACGAATGAATGAATGAATGAATGAATGAATGAATAAATAAATAAATAAATAAATCCTTGTAGTTCAGCCGGGTGTACAATAGCTATACGCCTGCGCCACTGGTGCATGGCGGAACCAGTCTTTAAAGGGAATGAGAGCGGATTCTCTTGGTTTATGCATTTTTGGCCTGAGAAACACCCATGAAGCACCTATGAATTGATGAGATGATGCTACACAGCTGATTGGACTACCGGCTGTGCGCCAGTGGCGCATTTAGCGGGGCAGAGCAGGATTCCTCTGCTGCTCCTGGAACAAGGTGGCAAAGGTTGACCTGGATACTACCCTGAATAAATCAAAACTTTCCCTGCCCAATGCACCACTGGCACACAGTGGAAAGTGTACAATAGGGCCCTTAGAGTCCAATGCAAAATTTTGTCATTGTACAGCAAGTGTTGTTTTGCTGTCTTTAATTTTTTTTTTCTATTTTATTTCTGTTTTTTTCAGTCATCAACAAAAAGCCACACACTGCATATGGCTGTGTTTAAAATTGTGAGAGACATGCATCAGGTCAGTGGTTGTTATCACGCAATTTTGGAGATCTGCTGATGCTGAAGTTGTCTGTTGCTTTAGTAACGCAGCATGCCTCAGTTCCTCTGAGTATTAGAGAATCAGAAAGTAAAAAACAGGGGGTAAAATAGAAAGAAAGATGCAGTTATCATGCCAGAAAACAAAAAGGCAAAAAGTAGTGTTATAATATACCCTTTTAGCTCAACTGAGGAGTAACTGTTTACCAGTGATACAACAATATCATTATGAACTGGACTGAAAGGTACATCGATGTTTCTTGTGTTAACTAAATTCTTTCTGGCTGCTTTTGTTTTCATATTTTCAAACATTTATAAAGCTTTGACTATGGTTGGAGGGGAGGGCTTCCATCAGTTGACCATGTAGTCTATGATAGGGTTAAAAGGGCCAGCCAATTGTTTTCTCATTCAAAGTGAAAATATACTGACTCAGAAATCAATCATTTAAATTAAATGATTTTTTGCTTGTTCATACCAGTTAGTCAGGGTTGCAGAGAGGGACAGATAGGACAGTTTTCAACAATAGGATGAATAAGATTGTAAATAACAGGAAGAGAGCTGATAACAGCCTTTTTATACAAAACTGATGATTATTCTGTTCCCACACATATGATTATTTTTTTAAACATACTAATTTGTTCATGGTATGATGAGTTTAAATTTATTAATAATTTTAATATTTAAGTGATTGCATGATGGAAGAGGCTCCAGCTGGAAACCCTTTCATATGTAACCACAGCATTTACATCCAAAATGTAGTTTCATCTTTTACAAGCTGTAAAATATCTTTCATCTGTCATGTAGGCCTGGAGTTTATACTTGAGCCAAGTACATAGGTAAAGTTAATTGGTCAGTTAATTTAAAAAACAGATAATTTCAAGGAATGACCAAATATGAGTAAATGTTTATTAATGGTATTTGGTTCATATTATAATGTGTGTTTTAACTGAACTCTGTCCTCTTTTCATTGTGCGAAAGTGACCCTCAGCAAGTTAAGTTTCCCTGCAAGTCTAAGAGCTTTGCCCAGGACTTTTTTGAAATGCTGCAACATACTCCACAAAGGTAGACTGCAGGACAACATCATACAATACCATGAATTATATACAAGTGCTGCATTTGCTGTATCAAGCTGACAGAGAGAACATACTGAAGAGGCTGTGACCTTCCTGAGGAGTGATCAGCAATGGACAGCTCTGCACACCTAAATTCAGGTTTTAGATAACAAAACAGAATTTAGGTTCACATGGGCTCTGTGTGCGTTTGAGTGTGTGTTTGTGTGTGTGTCTGTGTCTATGACTGATAGAGATGAGGGTGGCTGAGAAGTGTAGGAGCAACAGAAGGGTCGGGCAGGAGTGTGAGAGAGGAAGTGTTTAGGTAGATCAGTAAGCAGTGTGATGGACAGGGCTGTGAAGCGTTCAGTGTGGGAATGATCTGAAACACACCACACCATGACCTCCCACACACACATACCCAGTTTGTGAACTACCTCTGGAGAGCATGTGCTGGGATGTGGGCTGAGTCCTGGGAAATCTCTCCAAAAAGCACTGTGATATTGTTGCTCACCTCAGCCAACCACTCAAATCAGAATGGTTCTTCCACATCTGAGCTGGAATATGTTCAAAAAAATGTAATGCAAGGTACCAGAAGAAAAGTCAAGTGGTTACCAAATTTATTAGGAATCATTCTCTGGTAACCATAAATATCCTTACCAGTTTTCATGAAAATCTACAGTTGTCCAGATCTTGTTCTCTGTGCTGAATCTGTCATGTAAAGGAACTGAGAACTGCAGCCCTGCCTCTAAGACTCTGTGTTCCATTTGAAAATGGCAAATCACTGTATGTTTTCTGTTCATTGTCAAATTAGGAAGTAAAGTGTCGTTCATGATATGGGCAGAAAGTAAGCATGTGGGGGTCTAGGTAGTGAAAGGGCAGGCAACATGACTGCTTTTCATTTAGGAGAAAAGACAGACCAGTAATTAAAGCTTAAACATGGTAAAAAAAAAACCCAAAAAACAAAACAGTTTTAACCTTTAAATAGTCTGAGCAGACTTGGGACTAGACTTGGACAGAACAAAACTTCTTCGCCACGCGTGCTTCTATTTGTATTGCAACAAATACAACAGCAACAGCATCGAAGCATATTTGTTACACACACACGCATATATGTTTTGAAGGGGTGCACTTGATGCACTGAAAATTGTCAACAGAAAGCTTACAGTGTGTAGATCAAGTACTGATTTGAACTGCATGATATGTATCTTTAATCCTTCATATTTTGTAGCTTAACCTTTGAATGGAATTAGCTATCACCAACCCTGAACATGCCCCAGCAACCTCACCTCATTCTTAACTTCATAAAATCCATGTCTGAGTTAGTCTAAAGAGAAGTAACTCCATCCCACATCTCAAATCACTGGACAAGCATCACTGTTCTCAGTTTGAATGAAACCAGAGAACCAGCACCAGATTCTGCCTGTCAGTCACATTTAATAAACAACTCTCTATATTTATTCAATTTTTTAATTTTTTTCTGAATAGACCTGCTAACTTTTATTAAGTACTATCAACAGTGTGGTAATTGCTTTTTAAATAATTATCTTTTTTTCAGCGATCTCAAATGATTGTTTTCAAACAGTCACTTTCTAGGTGTTTCCTCTGTATTTTCATTAAGTATATCTGGCCATAATTGAAAGCCATCTAGAATCTGATAATTTCCTTTAATTAAAAATGTGTTAATTTCATCAATGTAACTAAGACACAGGACGTTCCTTAAAAAGTTTACAGTGGCTTAGGTGAAGCTGGCAGAAAATGTTGTGTGAAAAGACCAATGAAAACCCAGTGAGAGAACCCTCAGCGGAGCCCTGCACACTTTGACGCCCATGCATGGTTAGAAAGCGAGATGCCCAGGATAAGATAGGAACCAGCGATAAGATAAGGCAAGTCTTTTCAAAGTGATTTCCCGTACAAGCTACATGCTGTATTCAATTTAGATGGTAAGATATGCATGAAATAAATTGGATTTGGAGGGTGAAGATAATACATTTCTACATTTGCAGTTGTTATTTTGAGAGTGATTTCCACGCTTGAGATTGGTTCGATTTGTTTTCTGGCTCTGTGGCTCTGTGGTAAAACGACGAGGTGAGAATTGGATGACGCTCAGTGGTTGGTGGGTTGAGTGTAGACTGATAGTAAAGTGTGTGTAATACAGAAAGGTGTGATGAGTCTCAAACTGGACGCACAACTAGGGAAAACTGGACCTTTCTAAATAAGACCTTTATTAAGCAGACACTTTTATCCAAATATGTGCTTTAAAACTCAAAATTCCTTTTTTTATGACTCTTTGCTTATTATACTCTACATATGTGAAGCTCAGTACTCCATCCAATGATAAAGACCATGGGATCAGAAAATCAAAGGCATATCTTTTGTAAAGGATTTTATGTCAGACTATTGTTGTCTGTCAGTATGTGAAAATTGTTTTTTGCGTTAAAGGTCTTTTTGGTAACTAGCCCCTGTGTTTTTTGACCTACTTCTGCTTTTTTGTTTTGTTTGTTTTGTTTTTGCTGTCCATGCTGTTTGCTATTAACATAAACTCCACCCATCATCACTCTTTAACTTTTCTCTTTTTTTTAAAGTAAGTGTAAGATCTATTACAGTCAGTTGTTTACTCTCTTGGTGCTGTCTATGCCAGATCTTGCCATTAGGCTTTTACCATGTAAAATCTGCAGGAGGCGGAGGGTGAGTGTAATCGACTGAAGTGGAACAGAAATAAAAAAAACAAACAAACAAAAAAAAAATAGGTAAAATTATTGAGAAATTATTAGAGAATAAAATAGTAGTAAGACTCAGTTTTAATTTAGAGCAGCATCTTATATTATTGACCTCTTTAAATTATTGAATTAAGAATTAAGTTAATGACCCTAGCATTGTTTTAATAATACTGGAAAACTGACTTTTATTCAAGAATGTTTTGTGAATTCAGAAAAATCCCAAATAATAAAAAAAAAATAATCCCAAACAATTTAAGTTCAAAGGATCAGTTCCGATAAACAACACCTTAATTTTTTTAAACCCCCATATTATCAAGTCAAGCAAAGTAGATTGATTAGCGGTTGTTCACTTATGGGGTTAAGAATCAAAAATGACTTTTGACAGAGTTCAGTATTTAGGAAGAGACATTTTCATGTTGATATGTCTAAAATTAACTTTATCTCTGTTATACATTTTGTTGAGCTGTGTACAAATATTATTGCAAATGTGTCCAACAATTAAAAAATCTGTAGTATCTATCTAGTTATTTTGCGTTTCATTTTGTGGTCCGTTGCTAACCTCTGAGGTAACACCAGTCAAATACTAAGAAAGGCACACTGCAAACATAACATGTCCTCATCTTTGAACATTTCTGGCTGAATTAAAAATTATCTGCAATGTCATTATTTAACAATGAAATTAATAAACTCATGATTATATGCTACTTTATGTCGTCATCAAACTTAGCGTTTTTATTGCTGTGATCCAGAGACCTTGACTAGCTAACTACATAATGTGCTGTATGAATCTAGTTTGGGGTAAGTGTTATTTACATTTTCCAGACTGTACTACACCATAAAAGAAACTGTCTAATGATTTTCCATGTATCGTCCCAGATATGATGCACACACATTCTCTCACACCCTCTCTTCCATTGCCAGACCTAATGAAGAATTCCAGTTGCCAGGCTGGGCGGGCGGTGCTTGGACAGTGGGGATTTTTCATCCTGTAATGTTGGCACGGGTCATTAATTGTGCCTTGCCATGAGACCAGTGGGCTTGTCATTTGGGTATAGCACCTCTATACATCTCCTAAACCCCACCCCGCTCACTCTCTCTCTCACACACACACACACGCACACACATGGACTTCTCCCCTGCTCATCCTCTGGGCGTGTCCAGGCCTGGGTGGTATGGATGCTAACCCATGCACCCTGCAGAATGGACTGACCCACTTACTGTCACTAACTGATGACCCCTCCCCCAGGGTTTAGACATTCATGCTCGCTGACGTGTTCATGGAGAAGACAGGAAAATATGTCATCTTTATCCAACTTTGTGAGGACACGAGTTTGACCTCATGGACTGACTCTTATTAAATTTCTGGTGATTTTTTTTAGTTTCAGTCTGTTTGATTTTTACATATCAGTGTCTGTTCAGGGTCCCTTTGATAAGATTTAATCACAGTAAGGATAGAAAAATCATGACAACTTGAATTCAAACAGGTCTTTTAGAAAGAAGCTCATTAAGGCTTTTTTTTGCCTTAATCATCATGAATAAGGATGACCAGGGTAGATTGCAAGAATGGTCCTTAACTAACATTAACAATGGCCATTTTTACAGGCACAACCATTGTGTTTACTGTTTTCATTGCCTTTTATCTTCTCTATTTTGAATTAGTTGCAAAGAAAATAAGAATTTTTCATCAGAATGCCTTAATAAAACTAGGATTCCAACAAAATGGACTACGCAGTGGAAGCTGAAAGATGCAAAAATACCAACATGTTTTGTTCTCTGTCTGTCAAATCAGTCTTCACCAGTAATTTGTTGTTGTTGTCTTTTTCCAGTGACAGAGTTGTAACATTTCTGTAGTACATGTAGCGGATAGTGTATATGTTCGATGATTGGCATCTCATTCCGTTCACATCACTGTTGATTTTCTCAGTCTTTAACCAAACACACAGTCTTTCCTGAACTTAACAAATTGCAAATGCACTCAATACAAATTAACAAATGCACTCAATATGTGACATGAAAAAAAGAAGTTAAGTCCTGCTTTAATTGCTGTGGGCAGATATTGTCTTGCAGATTCATAAGTTGTTAAGCCATTTCTGCATATTGGCAGGTATATTTATTCATCAACATTTCCACTTAATGTCAGCTTAAAAAGCATAAACCAGGCAGCATCATGCTTCCACCAAAAAATATGCTACTGCAAATACAAAGCCATAACTCATTATTGTTTTGGGTAGAGCTCAATACTTGGATAAAGGAAAAAAAAAACCGCACACCAGAAGAAATCTGAAAAAAATCTGAAAAAACCACAAACTTACTTTAAACAGTAATGCTCCTATCTATTTATTTTTATTTTGTTTGGTTTTTTTTTACTTTTGTTGTTGTTTTTACGCTGTCTAAAAAGGCTATTCTTTTTCTTTTCTGATTAATAAGAGATATTTAGATAGAGTTTGAAACAGTTCCCTTTCAATATGCTAATTTTTAACTGTGCTCATACATGGCGAGAACAGCCCAGAAGGTATGTGGGTATGAAAGCATTAGGAATGCTTTTTACACACTCTGGCATCAATACTAACAGCTTATCGCTACCACACAGCGCGACCTAAACAAAGCCTTTATTTGTCTTTTTTTTGAGGGCAGATAGAATTCCCAAATAAAGGAAATGGGCTCTTAGTTTCTTCAGCATTAGGGAGGAGGACAAAGAAAGTGAATGAGACAATCAGCAGAGACCCCCATGAACAATTTCAGCCTTATTTATTGTTTTTCGAATTTCCACGGCTAATTTGCTGTGAAATGCAGCAATGGACATGGAGATAATTTCCTGAACAAAACCTCCAGTAATTAGTGTGTGGCCAGATTCCGGAGAGCATCCCTTGGTAGAACTCCACTGGCTTTGACTCAGGGCTGGCACAGGAACAGGAGCCAAAGCACCAGCTACTTTTATCCCACCCTTCTCTCCTTTAAGATCCTGCTTCACCACTCTATTATCCTCACCCCTTCATCTCTTTGTTGTTTTCTTTTGTCACATTTCTTCCCAGTCACGACGAATGCCGTCAGTCGATTTGCTGTTAAAATATTGTAAGGCAGATGCGGTTTTTAGTTTGCAAATAATAAACTCTATGCCAGACGGTTAACAGCACTGTTGCTCCACTATGCACCGAACATGCACTCAATATGTGGTTAGAAAGACCGTTTTGATTCAGTATCTGATCTACTCACTGTAATCTTTGTGTTTGCTCTATTTCCAATGCCAGCCCAAGGAGCTGTGTGTGACCCTTCTCTCTCTCATGACCTAAACCATACGGGGACTAAGTCACTCTATCTACTACGTCAGGTGAAGCAGTTGCAATGAACATCAAATACTGACGTGGATTGATTTACACTGATGTTTGTTGAAAGCTAGATGCTTCTCATACAGACACCAAAGAGTAAAAAGGTTTCTGTGTGACAAGTAGAGGGGCTTGATAAAACACTGGTGAGTTATGACCCGAGAATAACCCTTCTCCACCCAGTATATTTTACTGATATTATTGGTGGATCAGTTAAAGGTAGATAATGACAGTATATACTTTTGACTAAGTGTTTGTTAGGTTGTGGGGGGCAGTTCATAACAGTGCTAAAGCTCAATGAACATCTGCAGATTGCCATAGCAGAGGCCAAGTCTCTTTTTTTCCTCGAGCTCTCTGTCCCTACTGTGGCCAATCAAGTGAATTTCAGCAAAAGAGCATTTTATTAGTATTTGCCCACAGCCGCAGAACACGGCAATAAATTCTTCCTTCGAGCACTCAGGGAAACAAATTGGCACATTAACCAGTGAATGGCTGGAAGAGGCTCTCCTGCCCATACCTCCAGGGCTGGCCGGGAGATCTGCAAGTGTGCCGATTTAGAGGCAATCTCTTTGCTTTATCATTCAGCATGACAGTATGGAGCTGGAGCGCAGGACTCAGATGGGGGCGACCGATGCCAGATGTCAGCCATTAGCTCTTTCTCTCTGTCTCTCCTCTCTCTACATGCACAAATACATATGCACGCCCTCCAACATTGACTCCCTCTGTTCCCTTTGGCAAGCCCAAGCTGTTTGCTTTTGTGGCCTGATGAGCCCTCTCTATTTATCTGTTATTACATTGGAATTGTCAGATCCAAAAAACACGAGGGAGCCCGTGTTGTGTGCCAGCACTGTTGGCTGAAGGTCCCTGTCTACCGCCACTCTTCTCATCGTCTACCCCTCCTTTCATTCACACTCACTCCCTCTATCGATCAACTTCTATCTGACATGAGGAAACCACACAACCTGTCTGTCTGTGTGTACACTGTGTGTGTGTGTGTGTGTATGCACTCCAGATTTGAGCTCCATTTGCATCAGAAGCCAACTGACTTTTTGCCTCCCACCATCCTGCCTGGCTACATGCCCCCCCCCTCCACCACTGAATCAGAGGGGCTTTCAGCAGTGCTAATGAGGATTAGCATGTTTGTGTTGTTTATATGTGTGTCACCCTAATCCATTTAGCAATAAGCTGTTTTGCAGGAAGTAGAAGTAATTTATGCATGGCACATGTTTCATTGGATTGTGCAGTGGCAGGATGGACTTTGACACAGACTGGTGCAAGTCAGTTGTTTGACATTTAAAGATCCCATAAATTAATAGCCTCCAACATCGAAGTTAATATCCATGTTTATCACTAATGATGTTACAAGTGGTCTCTTAAGGTAACTGGTACCACAGAGATAAAGGCCTGGCACAAAGCTTATAGGCAACATTTATAAAAAATGACTAACAGCTTTGCCATTATAATATCTCTTGATGACTTTAATGTCATCTCTTGTTTTACTGTCCCATTCACTTGTTGTGGAACTTTGTTAAGCAGCAGAGGATAAATGGTAAATGCACTTTTCTAGTCTTTTTCAACACTTAACGTGCTTTACAACACCAGTCAGCAGTCATGCACTAATGACAGAAGCTACCATGCAAGGTGCCACGTGTTTTCTGAAGCCCTGTGGGAAATCCACTGGAAATAACTTGAGGTTCAAATTCTTGTCCTTGGACACATTGATGTTTAGACTGGCAGAGCCAGAAACTGAACCACCGACCTGTTGATAAGTGTAAGACCAACTCTGAGCTGCCCTACCAAGGATGCTGCATTGAGGAAGCACTATGGTTTTATCAAAATTTGGGTTTCATTGTAGTTTTGGCTGTTTTTGCAGTTTTGCATTGTTCTAATTTTACACATATAGTTGCTGAACGCTTGAATGATTACACCGTCACCACAAATAGGTTCAGCTGGGTTATAAGCTTAAGCAGACAGGTGATATACAGGTAACAGTCCAGCAGTTTATTCAGATTATCTAAATCTGTTTGGTCATTTTGGGTGAATTGAATGTTTGTTTACAACCCGTCTGATTGTCTGCTCAGTTCTAAGAAATTATGTTGGTGAGTACATAGTGACCATTACTAAGAGAACTCACACAAGAGCTACCAAAATTAACATTGCAATGTACTTTTCTTTTCCTTAAGTGTCTCTGCAAGAGATTTTTTATGCTTCTCTTTTTGGTTGGTGTTAAAGACCAGAGTGTAACTTCCTGTCAGTGAGGCAAAGTTCTTTTGGTGCCTGTAAACCCTAAATTTTTTTGCACGTGTCTAAATGTTAATTTAAGTAAGTTCTTCCCAAAAAAGGTGGAAAAACTTCTACCTGGCTCCTTAACCAATTTCTAAGTTTCTATCACACTAGAATGAGTAGCTTTAAAAATCTAAGCATTGCTTTACTGTTCACACTTCAAGACATTTTTATTCACTGCTGATGTGACGATGATGTGCACAAACTACAAACAAATCTGACACAAAGACTGCACTGATTATTCCATTTGAAGGGATCCACAACCGGTGGGAGTATAAAAAAAAAGGTTATCTAAATAAGCACAGATAAAATGCTCTAAGCAGACAGCACACAACCAAATTTTTGTAGAACCCATCTCTTGATTCACTGCAAAGGTCAAAATGCTTTTTCTCAAACTTCTAACATAAAATAAAACATGTTTTAATCTCTGACTGCACTGAGAAAGCTGAGGGGACATCTTTGAACTGCTCAGATGATCCTTGGTGACAGGCACAGGCTTTAGAGTTTCATGTCAGACCTTAAAAATTTCCTCTGAGACAGGCAAAAGTTAAAAAATCTGCTACAATCACGACAGTTTTTGCTTTGAAAAAAATCTGCTAAGTCCAGTAGCTGAAAGTCAGACCAGTTAAAGAACTATAAAGAGTGTTTACATTAAAACCCCTTGATAACAAGACAAAACAAAAGATACTGCAATAGGCCAGCAAACCTACATTTATAAAGGTTTGTTTTGAAATTGGTTTTGAAGAAACATTTAGGAGAGAGTTGACATTGTTTGCAGATGAGCATTTTTGTTTTTGACACTGATAAGAAACAAAAACAGTCAAGTAAGTGATGCACTCGTCCAATTAGATGTAGGAAGGTTTCACATTGCTATTAAAGGAGAGAAGTGTCAGTGATATATCATACAACTTACAGCAAATGATGTCTGCTTCCATACAAAAGTCTTGACAGTTTACAGTTATCACAAGCTGACTTAGCAGGTTTCAACTCATGATTTTTGTAGATCAGGATTCTGCAATGTTACATGTTTGTAATCTTGCTTAGTTCAGCTTTAACTGGATCGGGACATTTCGTATTAAACAGGGTTCCTTACTTGGAGGCCTGTAAGATACTGGGGGTATAGGATTCAGCCCTGCAGGCCACTCATTGAGGCCTGGTGGTTGCTAGAGGAAAGGCGCCAGGCCTGGGCTGCCGGCCCTTCCAGTGTCAAGCCCTGTCAGTCAGTGCATGCTGCTTCTCCCAGGGCTTTCATCCTCTCCACAACGCCAGCCGTCCCCTCCTTCAGTCCCCTCAGGCCCATCAAAGGCTGATTTTCCACGCCGGCGGGCAAGCCACAGAGGCCCAAAGCCAGGGACAGGTGGGAGGCAAGGGAGGCAGGGTAAGGCTGGGGAGGCCATTGAGCCAGCATCTGAGCCCATGGAGGGTGCTGGGCTCCAGCCAGTAACTGAACTGAAAATAGTCTTGCCCTGACATGCAGGCCTGAAGGTGCATGTGGTTACAACCACACACACACACATGGTTGGAGAATTTACCTTGCACCAACAAACGCATACACCATAGGCCATTAGATTTTAATGGGATCTATTCATTGACGTTATAGCACTCCTGCATCAATAAAACATTAAAAAATGTTGAGGTGACACACTCCATGAATCAGTTTAACAACATGCTATTTCGGCATCAGCAGTGGACATAACTCTGTATGGATTTTATAGACATATACTGTACACAGTATACTGCAATAAAGTGCGAGCTACATCTGAACAGACAAAGGCATATAACCTGGACTCATAACATTCCAAATTTGAGTCTAGCCTAGATTTGTTTTTGTTTCAGCCCACCTGAGCAAGAAGGATTAAAATCAGTGTCTGTCCTCCACAAAGGGTTAAATCGGTATCACACCAATGAGGCCACTCAAGCTATCGAACCCATTTTCCTCTCAGTCTCCCAGTCCCCCATCATTTTTAGAGTTTAAACTTCCCCTGCCACCTTCCATTTTATGCCGGTGTAAATGAGTTCCCCCACAAAATCTATAGTGTGTCTTTAAAAACCGATAACTCTCATGGCGGTGCCGTGACATTGACCCCCCTAGCAGGGCAGTTCCGGTTCAGTGCCCAGGCCTCATGCTCGCCGAGCACGCACAAACACATTCACGACACACACATGCTCATATATCCGCACACACATACAGGACCAGACCCCAGGTGCACCTAGAGGAGCAGTTAAATTTCATCATTACCCTTTCTTTCCCGTGTTGGGGCTTTTTATAGGGCCTTTTTACGGGCCGCTCTGAAGGTGCCACTCTGGTCCCAACGGTGCACAGGAGAGAGATAGATAGATGGAGAGGAACGTGGAGAGGGGAGGACGATAAGGGAGGGAGAGAGGGAGGGAGAGTAAGAGAGAGAGGTGGAGGGAGGAGATCTGTACGAGTGGGGGAAGAAGGAGGAGGAAGTGGGGAGGTGAGAAAGCGTGCATGAATGCCCACAAACATGCACACTGTCAGGCATACAAGCAAAGCAAGTAGGACACTGGGGAGCGAGAAAAAAGAGAAATGGCCCAAGAAAGACTTGTGGGGGAGAAAGAAAAAAAGGGAGCAAGGGAGAGAGAGGGCCATCAGTTGTCAGTGTGACTGCTGGCTGATATAAAAACAGTGGCGAGGGTGGCGGATAAGGCGGATGATGAATGGGCTGGAGACACTCATCCATCCCACTGAAGGATTTGCGGCCAGGGAGTCGTGTACAGACACATCTAAGAAAGAAAGGACTGTATGTATGTGTGTACGTGTGTGTGTGAGGGGGGGTGTTGTGTGTGTGTTTTACGAAGGTGTCATGGGCCAGTGATAGGAAGATGGGACAAGACAGAAATAAGGTTTTCACAAAGAAATGTTGTGTGTGTGTGTGTGTATCTGAATATGTGCTTACAGTTAGCTAGCTGGTACACATCAGTGATATGCAAGGCAAGGATAGTGGACATGCTGATGAACATCTACAACAAACCCCTCTGTAGAAGTGTGGCAATGACAAACCTCTGCTCTGGAAGATCTATGGCAATGCTGCTGTCTAACTCTGTATAGGCCCATCCATATCCCTCACTGCTATCAGAACTGTCCAACTCTGTTTTATGGCACCAAACAGTGGCCATAATGACACTAGGACTCTGAACATGTCAGGGTGGAGGAGATCGATTGGTCAACATACACTCTTGCCTGAGATACACTTGTACATCATTGTCCTGATTTTCAGGGAGGAGCTGTATAATAAAGGTTGAATTGTTGTTCAAGCTGGGCCAAAAGCTGGAATCTGACAGTATATTTTATAGCAAAGTGGTCAATTTTGGGGAAATGTTGCACAAAAATAAATGCAAATGGCTGTTTGGTAAAATGCAATCTGCATGTGTATATTGTTGAACTGAATTATGATGAGGATGTTTCAACATTTACTATAAATTGACACATAAAGGCAAGTATTCAACGGTATTAAACAATAGCCCAATAATTTACTTATGGGGCTGCCAAATATATATAATAATGGCTTACATAGTATTTCTGCATAATATGCAGATTCACAGTATTTATCCATCAGTAAAATTATTCTGCATATCATACTTGCCACTCTGCTCCTATTAGTTTCTTGTTTTTATCGATTAAATAGTTCTAAATCACTTTTACTATGGTTAAGCCTTCATCAGGGAAACTCTGCATGTCTAAATTGAAAAATCTGAGCAGGAAACGTTCATTTTTATTTTTTAAAAAAGGGCAGGGGAAGCTTAGACAACAATACAGACATTAAGATGAACTCAAAACAACAGAGAGTGACATTAATGATCATTCTCATTACATTAATGATTAATGATCAAAGGTTTTGCCAAGGCTGTGCAACATGTAAAGTTTAGTTTACGTGTTTACGTCATGATTATATTCTGTTTTTAAAATAAAGGCCTTCTGTCAGCAATAACTTTCACTGAAACAGTCTCATGTTTCTATACAAACATTTGCCATCATAAAATCTTGAGAACTACACACTAAATTTTTCCATAGTGGCTTTTGCTAAGTAATTAAATTCTTTCTTGTTAATGCTTTTTTTGGATTCTGCTTTTGTTTCCTTAAAACAGCATCTAATCATTTATATGTCCCTTGACAATTTAAAAAAGTTGTGTTATATTTTCCATTCTGACAGTCTGACATTAATTTGAATGATGTCTGCATTATATTTATCAGAACTGATGGTTTATTATCATTATTTTTTTTGATTGAAATGCATTAGCATTTCTTTGTTGAAAAAAAAAATCATTTAGTTGAACACTTGTGGTCCCTGATCCTTCAGTGAGATGAACTGATTGACACTGGACATGCTCTGTACATACTTTGATAACACACCCTTATGCTGCAGCACCTCTGTGACAGGCCTTCGGTCTGGAAGATATATGGCCTCGCTGCTAACTGATTCAAGAGAGACCCACACATATCCCTCCCTGACATCAGCACTGTCCGACTCCTTTCATAAAATTGTTCCAAAAAATTGCCTTAGAATTATTAGAATGTTAATTAACAGGATAAATGTTTGCAAGATATAAACATAATGCATGCAAAATTTCTTAAGTACATTTCAGGTTTGATCTCAGTAGGAACCAAAACACCTGTCTGCTCGCATGTAAGTCCTAAGTGCATCAACTTAACGATTTACACTGCACACAAACAGTGTTTCACCCTAAAAGCTCTAATTAGCTGTGAGAGATAACTGTTGGTCCGCACCAAGAAATCCTGGAAGACATTAGGAAATAAAATGTCTTTTAAGTGTCTTTTGGGGTCAACCTTTGTGTTCGTCTGCCTTTCTGTGGATGGAGATATTACTCTCTTTTACGCTCTCCTTATATCTTTGGTGACCTCTTTACTTTTTTTAAAAAAAAACTGGGGTTAATTTTTTCTCTCAAAGAATACTTAAGGCCATGAAGATCTTTAAAATAATAATTAAAAAAATATATTTTTGGTTTTAATTTTCTTTGTTGATAGGTCACAATTTAAAGCATAGTGATTAATGTGCAGTGATTAGAGGTAACATTTGACCTAAAATACCTCTAAACAATCAGCAGAGAAGCTTTGCTTTTTGTGCCCTATGATAAGTTAATCTTGTCCAGCACTTTGAAATTGTGGGGTGTTAAGAGCTTTCAGCCTCTAGGAGGTGCTCCTGTAGCTACAGAATTTTTGTCTTCCCTGATATTTATTTGCCATATATAGTGTGTGAAAGATTTCCTGCATGTTTATATACCCAAATAAGTCTGTGAAATAAAAATTGGACATTTTCCATAGGTGTGAAGGTGAGGGTGAATGGTTTTGTTGCTTTAAATATAGTAGCCCTGTGATAGATGGGCAGACTGTCCAGGGTGGTGGTAGGATTCAGCCCCCGTGACCCTGGACAAGATAAAGGCTCTGTATGATTAGACTAGTTTACATGATGCGCTATGTGACCATATTTAAAGACAAAAGCATTGTTCTTATGGCCTCACTAAAAATGAGGCTTAAAATTCTGTCAGCACAGACGAAGGTAACAAACTCAAAAGTGGAAAACAGCTCACTCTTGCAGGCAGTCTCCTCTCAAGGCATTGATGGTGTTGTACTTGGTGGTACATGCAAAAAGTGAAGGAGCAGTTGTTTAAAATAGAAAACAATACCTTCTAAGCTTTTCTTGCATGTTTTCACAACCCCACACAGTTGCCTTTGCTGTGTGGAGTGGGAGTGATTGTAGGATTGTCCTTTTTTAAAAGCTACAAAAGTTGTTAAACAGCCCAAATTTCATCAATAAAGAAGATATTGAGATAATATGGACAGCATTTGTGGAGTATAATAAGCAGGGACTAAAAGTGGACAAGACATTTCTTTCAGACCAAATTTGTTATTAGCATGATAAAACAATGTGGACTTTTACATAAATATTTTGTCTGCAGCTATAAATATAATACAGCATTGTAGTGTCCAGCTCTCTGGTTCTGGGGTCTTCCAAGAGAAGTTCAGGCGGACTGTTAGCCCTCACCAGTGCCAATGTCAGTGCCTTGTGTCTTGTGCCAGCCTCAGCAGGCACCGATCCTCGCCTTGCACCCCATGCCCTGGGTCTTTGCAAACTCCCCCATGTGCATATGCTCCGTATGGTTCAAGTGCCGACGCCAATTTTCCACCATCTGCCCATGCCCTGTACTTACACACAGAGGCAAGGTCTGCTGGAAAGCCACCGCCACCCTTCACCTTGTCGGAGCAGAGAAATTTCAAATGTTAACTTGAAGCCCGCAGGAGTAGAGAGTGATCCGCAACCACCATGCTGAGGAAACAGCCGAATGTGCTCATGTTGAGGGACAGAGCATGAATTCACCCCTACCATTTCATTTTGTTTTCCCCTTTCTTTTTCCTGCTCAGTCGTTCCCTCTCAGTTTCCCCTCTTCCATGCTTCCCTGCTTCTCTCCACTCCTCCTTTTCTCTCCTTTGCCTTTCTCTGTCTCCGTCTCTTCATCTTGGGTTCTCTCTAGCTCTGTGCTTCCCCCTTGCTCAGTCTTGCAAATGGCTGCCCGCCAACAGTTTGTCTGAGGAGAAAACAGATTTGAATGAAGAATGGAGACAAAAGAGGGAACAAAGAGGCAGTAAAACACACTACATACAAAGAGATGTATGCCTGTTTGAGACACACGGTTTGTATGTGTGTGTTTTTCTTATGTGTGTGTGTTCAACCATCTTAACTGTACAGTGGGCAGTAGTCCAAGACTAGAGGGTAATCTTTTACCTAGGCTTTACCACTGGGAATGTCAGGAATGAGTCAATCATGATGATGCACGCACTCTGCTGACGACACGTACGCATGTTCAAGGAATATCTGGGGCTTGCAGATGTGCCAGAACCCTGCCTCAGCGACATCAGGGTGCAGTTTATGATGATAGGCAGATACACACACACACATCCACAGACACCCACACACACGTAGAGCCATGGAGGCAAGGCCAGATAAGCAGATTATTTGAAGGAGGCATTATTCACCAATGAATGCAATAATTGGTTTCATTATTTGGCGGTTATTTCAGCAACACCAAATGAAGCATTAGATAGTATTTGGTTCCCCAAAGCAAGCTGGAGCTGTGCGCTCAGCTTGCCCACCATAGACCTGTGTTTACATGATGTGTTTTTTGGCCCTTATCTCAAATCGCAGCAACCACGGCTGCTTTTGCTGCTGCTTTTATTTGTTTAAAGGTGACGTTTCAGTAGAAGAATTCAATATTTTGAGAATATCTGGTCTGATTCTTCAGCCATTGTGAACGTCTGTGTCCCCTGCTTCATGTGAGTGTATATTCTCTCTGTCAGGAAAATAGTGGTGGGCGGGCTGAAAGGTGGGGAAGCCTCCTTTAACGGTCTTTTGAAGGAGATAAATGGCTTACAGATGGCCCAATCAATATATTCAAATGAGACACATAGTCTAGCAATGAGCATTGAGCAGAGAGCTGGGGGCCATGGTGGTGGGGGTTAAAACACCTCAGGTCATGACTAGACCACACAGCATAGATGCATCCAATTGCTTGTCACTGTTCTTTACAATATGAGGACACTTTAGACACTGAATAATTGGTCCTTAAAAAAAAAAAAAAAAAGAAAAACATAAAGCAATGTATCTGTGCTTGTAAAGAATTCTAACTGGCTTACAAGCACATTCTACTTTGCAAACTAGGAAAATATAAGCTTAATAATTAAACTTAACAATAAAGGAGCTGAGCAACATTTTGTTTATGCAATTATAACTGATTGGTAATATAGTCATATGTCATTATAACCAATAGAAATAATGATTTAAAAAATTAAGATTAAATGAACAAATGTCATTTGTTTCGTAGGCCGTTACAACACAATATTACACAAAACGTTACAAATCTATATTAATTCATAATAATAGCACACCCTACAGGAAACATGGGATATTACCACAGGTTCCTGTTAATTTGATAATAGACATTTATGCTGTAATAACTAAACAAACTATCTATTAACATGGAAAAAAAGATCTTTTCCAAAAGACTGGTCTATTGAGAAAGTGCCAGCTAGCTCACTGCGATGTATGTGAGCATGACTGGTTAGCTGGCTATCAAGTGACCCCCACAGGTTCTAGCTTGCCGTTACCCCAGTTAGTGATGTGCGATACCACTTATCTCCTTAACGATCCAATACCAAGTACTTTCTTGGCTAATGTCACCAGTACTGAGACTGATACCGATACTTTTTCTTAGTTTTACATGTGTTATATGCATAATTCGTAAAGCACTTTCCCTGTAGGGTTTAGTGAAGTTTTTTTCTTTGTATCCTGTACTCAGAAGAAGGAAATAAAAAGTAGCCTGTAAGCCTACACATGACTCCTTTTGCAGTTAGCCATAATCAGTGTTAAGTCTTTGCAGGAAATGTAAAGATGTGCTCTCAGTGATTCACTTCAAACAGGCTACCTCACAGAGCCATAGTGCACACATGACTTTGACAGGTGGGAGCAAAAGTAGTCCCTATCAACCTGGTATAATTAGACCATCCTGGTGATAGCAAGTTGATTGTGATAAAATACACACTCAACCCAAATAACTGAGTTTAAATATAGTTCTTTGTATATGAGTATCAGTCTTAGAGCAGGGAACATTGGGATCGGAAATATTGATACTTTGGGATCAATCTGCACATCACTAATGCCACTTTGTCAAGTTTGTCAATGGAAGCAAAAACGTAACATAGATACTAATAACAGTAACAGGTGAACTTACCACAAGTGTCTTTCACAGGAAAGCTCTAGGTGTTTTACTCTCTATTACTACTATTTTATATCTTTACCATTTGTGAGAAAAAAGAAAATAACTCTTCCTTTGATCCACATTTTGTTCAAGACGGAGAATTCTGGCTTCTGTACTTGCACAAGATCCACTATCATCTGCCATATGGTTTTGAGCCAAAAGATAATGAAAGGCGATAAAAATATATAGATAATACTAGAGAGAATTACCCATATCCCAAGAGATAAAGTTATTTACTGACAAAAGCATCTGGTTGAAAAATGGTTCAGGAGTGATTCCACCAATATGTGTGGAAAAAAAGAAGATAGTATTAATGGGAATGTTGTGTTGGGGGGTGGACTTATACCCAGTATAACCAGTGCCTCAGGGAGGTGGTATTGGTCAGGGAATTCCCTGGAGGGGGAAGTATGGCTTCCCAGTCTGGAGATAACATCCTCACACAGACTCCTTCAGAAAACATAAAAATCCACCCAGACATTACCCAGGTATTTTATCATTCTGTATCAGATCCCATTCTCCCTTATCACGCTTTACACACACTTAAACACGGATACCTATTTCTGGACACATTGCTCACATTCAAATATACAAGGTGGAAAGGAGGGGCAACATTTTTTACACGATGGAAAAGCTTTGGTAGAAGCAGCATCATTTAACAGAGAGGAAAGAGGAATACCTGAGATCATGGATAATGTTGTTTTAATTTTTACATCCTATAACATGATTATTCTATAAAAAGTAGTCGTGTTTACAAGTAATTTTGTAAAAGTTTGGAATTCAGCCTTGAATGATCACCTCACCCAATCAATAAAAGAGCTTAGTTGCAACAAATTGCATCTTCAAAAATGTAATCTCTTCATGTCTAAACAAAGTTCTATTCACCTACATTTCATTCAGGCAACACACGTTTTAGCATCTACTCTCTAGAATTAAAGATAAAGTAGATATAACATAACTATTTGCATGGTTGAATATCACATACTGTAAAATTTCAACTGGAATAAACATTTGACCTTTACCTAGTGCACAACTTCTTGTTCTAAAAAAATTCACTACATGAATGTAGATGACACATCAGGGAGAAATTTTAAAATAAACTGCCATTGAAAAAGACCAAACCCGAATGCACTGATGAAAGAAAAAAATCAGCGGGCCTAACCAAAATTTGAAATGTATTTCATGTTTTGTTTGCTAATATCACACATCAGCATAAAACATATTTGAGCATATGTATATGTGTGTGTGTGTGTGTGTGTGTGTGTGTGCATGCGTGAGTTTGTTTGTGTGTGCATGTGTGTGTCTAATTTGTCATTAGGTCATGTGTCACAGACAGCATTAACAATAGTCCATTTGAAGAATAAAGGCTGTTTGTCGACTCACCCCGAATGCCCCCCCCCCAATCATCTTCTGGCAGTCTGCTTTAGGCCTCAATCTCTCCTTGAGCTTTAACCTCAGGTACTGCCAGGTGTTGACCATCCCCCTTCTCATCTCTGCTTGCCCTCTTCTGCCTCACACACACAAACATGCACACAAAGACAGAGTCTGAGGCATGCATATGTTTACATAAGAAGCTTAGAAAGAAATATATTTGCATTTACACAAACAGGCAGACATATTTTAACACATACACACATATGTAAACAGATAAGAACACTAATACACACATATACTACATACACACAAACACTCTAATGCGATATTATCACTACATCATATTCAATGCCTGTTTACTGCACAAAAAGAACATTCATGCAAATAACAGTTAGTGATTTGTGTTTTAAAGATATTAAATAAAGTACAAACAAAAATGCATTCACATAGTGTAAATGCATTAAAAAACTAACACAAACACCTTAAAACATACACAAACATATACACACCTAACACACACACCCTCAGAGGGTTTTAAAAAATTAGAGTAGCTCAAGTGGGAAAACAGTGTCCATTTGTCTTTGGGCTAATATGAGCGTGGCTGCATTAGAGACAAATAGCATCCACTTCCATTTCCTTTATCACTGTCAGGCCAATTAATAGGCCAAGGATCCTGTTACTGAGTCACTAGACGGAGGCAATGAACACACACACACGCGCGCAAAAACACACACACCCACACACGCACACATACAAACTCCAACACACACATGCACACCCATAAAGAGAGCTCTTTCAGCTGCTGACCTTGGCTGCTCCTCCCAACACAAAAGACCCCAGAGATGGATGCCTCTTTGGAGAACACTGGCTCTCTGAAAGGGTACCATTGCTGTCATCCCCCAGACACACACACACACACACACACACATTCACACAAATATACACACACGCATGCAAGTGTGTACCCAGATGCTCGTGGATTGATAAACATATGTTTGTAAATTCCATAATTCCAGTTAATTTTGCAACCCATGAGCCACATGGGTTGTACAGAGTGTAATGTATTAATAGCCCAAGTACAACATCCAAACATACTAGCATTAGTGTTTTAAAAAACTCTAGCTCCAGACTCACCTATCAAGGTTCACTGCTCTCTGATGTAGAGCTACACTGAGAGCGATGGAGAGCCTATCCTGGCTTCAATGACATGAAGCATTTATCAGTCATGTAGATTACAATGTCACTTCAGTGTCATCTGGATGACAGATCCTGGCCAGGAAAACCACACATTCAACAAACATGCACACACACCACATACATGCACACATGTATATAATAATAATAATAATAATAATA